>OY720643.1:64244237-64782484 GCA_963169105.1 Ceriagrion tenellum | reverse complement strand
AGGTCTGATTTTCTCAAGCAAGCTATGCCTTGCGTGTAGCCTCCGAGTCTCTAGGGGCTCCCACCTTAATCACTATAAAAGTTGTGGCTCACTATATGTCCGCTCATGGCAAGTTTGAAAGAATAGTGCAGCTTTTATTTGTATTTTATTAATTTTTTGGTTAAATCTTAATGACCGGGGTCCCAAATGCTCGCGGCGTATCCGGGGTGTGGCCTAACCAGAGCGAAGTAGCATCTCTCTTACTTTTTCATCCGAGGACCTTCCAACTACTTATTCGCTCAGCAAAACCTGGTTTCTTTAATGCTGTGCTGCATATGTTTTCTATCTTTTAACTTTGTAACTTTTTAATGTTAATGACATTGGAACGTTAAGATAGGCAATGAAAAACCGCTTCAATCCTCAATCATATCTCATCAACTCTGCTGTGGATCTATTTTGAAGTTCGCTGCCTAATAGTAGTGCACAGTCTGAAACGAATGGAAAGCTCTACTTTGTTGTGTGCAAATGAACACAGGTGCGGAAAACACTTGTTTCATTCGTGGATAGACAAAAATTGGGTGTCCCAACCCCCCCCGTGTCGTTTGTCCATGTTGCAGCTCGCGGGGCCCTTCGTGTCTATTTAAATTGCTTGGTTGAAGTACTTCTAGCTGAACTGTGTGTTCAGCGAGTTCACCAAAATTCTTACCGCGGAGTGTCACCCTCAGCCGTGATGCAAGCCGCCGAATAAATTCGCCAATTCGTTCGTCGCGCCGATGTGGGATACGTTTCGATTGTTCGAGAGGTACTCAACGAAGGTTTGCGTCATTGACGGCAAAGGGGAGCAGTGGCGCGGGAGAAATATCGGGGGAGGCTGGGGAATTTAAACACATTCGCGGGCTTAGTGGTAGGTGAGAGAGATTAAACAGCGCGTTCAACTCTCATGAATATGCAACAGTTTCCCGAAGCTCTGGGACTCCCTTACCCACCCCACACACTCTTTATCCACGCGCCCTATTTTTGTCTCATCTCTTACCTAGCATCTCTCTGTTCTCCATTACTTAGGACGCTACATCTATGATACTGATTACCGCCAACTTACCGTCAGTACCCGAGAACAAGCTCTTTAATTGATCAAGCTCTGCGTGGATACACCACGAAGATTAACGGGAAGAAAACGAAAATCCTTGAATAATTCTGCTTTATCCTATTCTACTCAATTATAGTAATAACGGTGACTTACTGACACGTAAGCCATATTTCTACTCAATTATGACTCGCCATACCTTCCAAAAATGTAATTTTAACCACTTCATATTTAACTCAAACTGTACCGTGAAAATGATGATTTTCGTTCTTGAAAAACCGTGAATTTTACTTCATATAGGTTAGTTTCAGCGAAATATCATTTCACCTCGAAATCAATGAATTCGGTCTCATTTAAAAGAGAAATATCTTTTCTTTCCACAGATAACAAGCCCCTTACCGAACTACTTTCCGAGATTTTTTACGAAAAATACCTGCCCTTTTACGTGGGAGGTGGTACTTGTATGCACTCCAGAGAGACCTTATTTAAAAAATGAGGAATTTCTAACACCTAGATTTCTTCAAAAAATTAAGTTTGTTGTTAGTTCATTTTTTTTTACTATTTTTGAAAATAAATCATATAACAGCCGCAGTAATTCTTTCAGGATCACAAATAAACCTTCCTTTTTGAAGGAGTTTTAATGAGACTGCGTGAAAAAATGAGTCAAGTTAAAGGCTTTATACATACCTATTTTCATTTAATTATGTAGCATTTCAGTCGCATAAAAATATATTATTTCACCATTTATAATAGAATATTTGATTCTTCCAATAGCTGCTGAAAGTAAGACGTATACTTGGAATGTGGTCTCCATTATGGCTTGGGAACTGTCTCGCTCAAACTACCTCAAGGTAGGAATTATGCTACGAAGAGGAAATCATTCACCTCCCTGGAAAGCTGTATGACATAGGATGGAAGAAGTTCAGCGTACATCAAGCGGGGAATACCAGAGCCTAGAAAGCAGTCGCGATGAAAGAAACAAATATTTAACAATTATCATCTTCAGCCAATAACCCTGAGATTGGTTGGACGCAGCCCTCCACTTCTCAATTCTCCTATCAGCTAATCTCTTTACATTTACCTATTTCTTCTCTTTCATATCTTCCATCACTTGTTTAATATATCTCTAACGAGGCCTCCTTCGGCCATTCTTCCCGTTGACCTGTCCCTCGACGACTGTCTTCATCAAGCCATCATGTCTCATAATATGGCCGATTTAGTTGTTCTGTCTTCTTAGGATTTTCAGAAGACTTCTCTTTTATCCCACTCATCTGAGGGCTTCTTCATTGCTGAATCGGTCTCTGCACTTAATTTGCATTAATCTTCTGCAGGACCATATTTCGGATGCTTCCACCGTATTCTTCTCTTCAGCAGTCATCGTCCATGTCTCACTGCCATAAAGAGATATGCTCCTGATGTAAGTTCTAATAAATTGTTTCCTTACTTCCACACTTGTGTTTCCAGCTGTAAGTAGATTCTTCTTTTGGTAGAATGCCCTCTTTCCCTGGGCTATTTCACGCTTTCACTGGGCTATTTCACAGTTTCCTTATTGCTTCGTCCATCGCTGGTTACTCGGCTTCCCAGGTAACAGTACTCTTACCAGGTAACAGTACTATTTCACAATATAAGAAAAGATACATTAATTGTTTTTACTTGGTTTATAAGAAGAGAACTTATGTGTTCGAAATAAATGCGATAAAAATAAGAAACGCATTACATGAGGACATCAGTGTGAAGTTATGCGGTAAATGGCTCTAAGACCTGATAGTGATTTATAGTTAACTCTTAGAATTTTTCTTTGACGCCCACCCGTTCTTAAGAATCCTACCATTCCTTCTCATTAGTCTCTTATACAGCAGTGAAATCTTCGGTCTAATCCGCACTCACACGAATCATTGCTTCGCACTAATTCGTAGCTTAATTACGTAATTGTGAGACAAGGCTATTTTAGTCTGTGGTACAGCGATCAGTATTGTGTTAGTTGGCCTCGAACTCGACTCGAGGCTAATGAGCGAAATTCACCGAGCCAGCGTTGGCGTTCTAATTACTCGTGTTTCTCAGTGTAAACGGACTAGGCGCGGTTAGCTAGCCGTGTCTCCCGAAACCGTGATTAATGAGTCGCACGCTTTTCGGTTTAGAGTTAATTTTTCCTTGCTCCTTAATTAACCTTTCATTTCCTCGTTTTAATTTTCTCTCTTTGGGCTGCGTTGGTGTTATCTTTCACCGGGAATCTTGATGTAATACAGAAATGGCTGGACATTGGGATTTCCATAGTAATTTCTGTCAGTTGCAGCGCTTAAAGCCTTTGTATACTTATCTAATTTCTTCAAAATTTTAAAAAGCGTTACGTCACATATGTTTCAACCATTTCAATTTAGAATTACTCAGTTCATTGATAGCGTAATATGTGGGGTACTTTGTTTTTGAAATGAAGCTGCCAATTGGACTCTGGAAAAAAATACCTGCGTTGGACGTATCTCGCCTTCTTAACGGGATTGGCTGCCCTATTTCATTCATATATTGGGTAAAGTATAGTAACATCATAATGAAGAAATAGCTGTGCGGTTACAGATAAGTATAGTAAAAGATTTAGGCTGCACCCTCATCAGATGAGCACCGCAAGAAAGGGACGCAATCACGGTTCATCATAGCGCTCGCGCGCTCGCGTTGTCCTCATTTTTAATATTTCTTATTTGAGAGAGTACGCGATAGCCATTCTTTATATTTTGTAGGTGCTTTAAATAATTAGTTTCAATTGAAGTGTATTTTAAGGGCAGTAACAGTGAGGTTTGTTCTTCCAGAGCGTTTCGCGTTTTGGATTACAATTACGACAACGCGGAAGAAAGAACCGCTATCCCACCCAAAGAAACCAAAGCTGCCATTCAGGGAAAAATAAGGACTGTAATAATCTGTATCTACGGGGATGTATGTGAGATCAATTTCACTTTTCTACATATTCACCCCGTGCATTCAGACACTGATCCCATATCTTTACAAGTCCTTGATAGCCGGCAGAAAACAAGACTTTTGTTTGCTGTCGCAGCCGACGAGTAACCTCTTGGACTACGGCATCATCATATTCGAAACGTCGGCCACGCGAATGATTTATTACGGGCCCGAACAGGTGAAAATTACTTTGGGCCAAGTCGGGACTGTAGGGTGGATGTTCCAAGCGTTCCCTATGATATGTTTACGTCTGTTGCTGATGATGAAATGCTGACGTTTGCGACTTATTTATTGAATTACCCTCGTGTAATAGCCAAACGGAAGAGAGAAGCTGAATTTAGACGTCACTCTGAGAGGAGATAAATTAGATTAAGTGGATTCCTTTACCTATTTCGGAAGTACCATCACATGGGACGGAAGAAGTACTACGTACATCGACCGGAAAATAGCACAAGCTGAGAGAGCATTCATGAAAAAAAACAACTGCTTTGCTTAAAGAGGATATAGCTAAAAATCAGAAAACAGTGTATGAAAGCATTCGTGTGAAGCGTGGCACTCTATGAATCGGAAGCATGGACCATTGGAAGAGCTGACCAGAAAAGACTAAAAGCCTTCTAAATCTAGTGCTAGAGAAGGATGCTGACGATGAAATGTACGGACAAAATAAGAAATGATGAAGTGTACAGAAGAGTAGAAGAGGAAAGGACCATATGGAATACCATACAGAAAAGAAGAACCAGATTGATCAAACACACCCTGTGACATACTGGCTGTGTGAAGAACATAATTGAAGGCAAAATATAGAGAGATAGGTCCCCAGAGGGATACCCAGTAATAAGTTCATGGGCCAAATGAAGAGGAAAGTACGTAGGAAGAGATACCAGGAGGTAAAGGAACTAGCATTAGATAGGGAATGTTGGAGGGCTGAGTCAACCAATCTTAGGGTTGAACGACCAATGAATGATTTGTGCAGTATCGCAAAATAGGACTACAAACCAGGAAATAGTATGTAAGAAATTCGTGTGGAGCATAGCACTCTATGGATTGGAAGCGGGGACCATTGGAAAAGCTGACCAGAAAAGACTAGAAGCCTTCGAAATCTGGTGCTGGAGGAGGATGCCGAAGATAAAATGGACGGACAAAATAAGAAATGACGAAATGTACAGAAGACTAAAAGAGGAAAGGACCATGTGGAACGACATGCAGAAAAGATGAACCAGATTGATTGTACACACCCTGAGACACAATGGGTTCGTGAAGAACATAATTGAAAGTAAAATAGAGGGAAAAGCCCCCAGAGCAAGACTCAGGAATAAGTTCATGGACCAATTGAAGAGGAAAGTACATAGGACGGTATACAAGGAAGTAAGAGACCTAGCATTAAATATGTAAGAGTGGAAGGCTGAAGTCAACTAGTCTTAGGGTTGAACGACCAATGAAGCTAATGAATGTTTTAATCTGAGACTAGTGTTCGTGATCGTAATGGGAGTGAAGAAATGTACAATTACCGTACAATGAAAGGCCGTGGCACTTTCTTGGTTGGCTGAAGAAATTATTTGACCTGCATTAGATATTTGTTGCAAGGATGTAAAAGTAATGTAATTCATTTTCCGGCATGGCTTCAATGATATCCATTTAACGGCTGGGAAGAGGGTTGGGAAACAAATTGATGTGTTTATGGGAAAGCATACTCTTTGAAATGAAATGAAACTCGGTTCAACTTTTCGAGTGCCGTGTTAATTAGTAAAAATAACTTATACGCTCCACTGGTCAGTTCATAGATCAGTTTATTGTGCAATCCGGATTTCAATGCCTGGCATCATCTTCAGGTGCTCACAGACCATCTGACCAGTGAGCACCTGATCGAAATCCGGATTGTGCAATAAATTGACCTGTGAACTGACCAGTGGAGTGTCAAAGTTATTTTCACTAATTGCAATCTTTCTAATATCGAGGCAAGTGTGTCTGAAAAAAGTCTGTTGCAATTTTAATGCTCTTATTACTTTTATATTCATAATATTATGTAGATGTGTAAATGCCTTTCCTCGTGTTATCTTATTGGATTGAAATCTTTCTTAATTTATTATTTTAGCGTAGGTTTTATTGATTATGATGGAGGGAATTTGCAAACCAATCTTAAGTTTGACTGATGCGAACCCTTAATGTTATTTATGATTATCCTCGCAATGCCCACCTATAAATTATTGTGATCCCGAATACATTCAGAACGGACACCCTTAACCCATTAGAGTGCCGGGGAGCGCTATCGCGCACCTGTCTCTCGCGAAAAGTGCCAGGAGCGCGATAGCGCTCCTCCTGCAATGTCACTTCTTAGATGCTGGTATTTCACTGATTGTTCACAGATGGCACCTAAATGCAGATTACAGATGCAGATTCAGATGCAGATTTTGTAAAAAAATCGTCAAATAATATATTAAAAAGGTGATACCACGTATAATAAAGTTTTCCTTTAGTTTTTGAATATTTACCTTCACTTGTATTTGAGACAATTTTTTTCCTAAACTACTGCTAAATCAGCAAAAATGCCTCGGAAATATTAGCATAGTACCTAGAAAATCAGTTGGCACTCAAAGGGTCAATTGCCATGGTGCCGATCGTTGCTCCTTTTTTTAATTCAACACTCTTTGACTTCCATCAGTGAAGTCTTACAATCGGTGACTATTTTTTCTTCTATCGGTGCAATTCTAAATAGGCAAAAATAACATCCAATGATAGCTAAATTTAATTTTCAATCAATTCCTTTAGAGTTTTCGTTATTCAAAAGCTATTTCACTCGAATATGGCATTTATTTTCGATAAAAAAACTGTTGATCCCCATGTTTCACCAGTCATCACATTTAATACTTTGCTATTTCAAGATTGATTTTTTTAGAGTTAAGTAGCGCGGAGAGGTGTGAGAGGATATAATTGTCTGTTAGCTACCAGAACATTGATGAAGTGACATCAGTCATTTTACTGTGGTACAGACTCCTGCCTACGAATATTGGTACCGGAACACTTATAAATATTCTCCGCGTAATGTTGTCCGACATACTAATAGGTTGTGTTGACGTTCTTCCCCAAAGATCAGGTAATCGCACGCAGTAGCTTTTAGCTTTCATTTCGAACCATAACAGTTAGGAATTCGTTTCGATGTCTGGGATTTTTTCCCTTGGCCTGTGGAAATTGAAATGACAGTTATGCAATGCTGCGAGTCTTGTCGAAAAACGCCTACACTGTTAGAGAAGAGACATAATTTTACTGAAGTTTGGTGATTTTTTTATCACGAAAAAATTACACTTGAAGGGAAGTGAACTCTTATGGTGAAAATTCTCATCATATGGTGCAAAAGCATGGTATATTGTAAATGCGTCGCGTCCATACACACAATGGGCCCAAATAATTTTATGTTATAAATAATGCTTTTCTCGGAATAATTTTTTTGCATTTAATTTACTTGGAGCATGCTTCAATCTTATTAAACACTCTTGAATTGGAACATTCCTTCCCCCAGGCTGGCGGCGACGGCTACTTATTTGAACAACTTGCAGTCAGATTCCACAAAGATTCGCAGATGGAAGGGTAGAATAGAAGCATTTCTTCGGTCATTCTCTTAAGCTTCTGCACTTGTCCATTTTTCAGTGACCCAGAGTAGTTAGCATGATGTTTAGATAGTTCTTGTATTACTGAATTACGTCACTTAGGAGTTGGCATCGTTTATTTAAACGCAGATTAATAGGTCATAGAATGGTCTTGGTTTTGAATTTAATCGTAATCCGATGGTGTCTTGAACTCGTTTCGTATTAATGTTTGGAGTTTTGTGGCGTACTATGTGCAGTTTTTTTTAGCAAGCCTCAATCTTTAGTTTATTATTGTTTGGAAGTCCATGCAGATTTATATCCGCACAACTCCATTGTTGCCTTAGTTGTCGTTCGTCGAAAACTTTCTCGCTTCCAAAAGCTTTCCTTGTCAGCTGTCTTCCCTCTCCATATTAATTATGTCCTTATCTTTGCGTTGCTTATTCCCGCTCAAATTCCATGTTCCCATCCGTGTAGCTTGATGAGGATTTGCATGAGAATGCTCGCCCTGTCACGTGTTAAGATTGACAGTTGAAGGTGCGTGAGCGCTGAGTATTTTGTTTGAGAATGGCTGACGATGTCGCATGTCATCCGGCGCCATGTTTATACATAAAATTTAGAGACTTGGTTTACATTTTTTTTAAAAGAGACCTGATGGCGTAGATAGTTTTGGTTTTGACGCGGAGTTATAATCCTCTGTTGAAAATTCATAAGTGTCTTCATATCTGGCCTTCGTGGTAAAACTTTCTAAAACAGGCTATTTATCAGAGGATATTTCACCTCTGCCGAAGCTGCGGATGAAAATATGAATACATTTTCTTGAGAAAGAATTCGCCTGGTCCGCAGAGGTCCCTACGGTCGATCAAGGTTCGCACTGGTAAGGGAATATGGGCAACCAAGACGTCAAAAACCGCGAGGAAGAATCCTGTGGCATCACTTATGCTGTGATTAGCTTCTTATAATTATATTTCACCTCTGCTAAAAATGGCGATGAAATTAATTAGTGCCCCTTAATCCTTTTAAAGTCGCATTGGGAGTACCGGTACAGGGGATGTATAATTTATATAGACAGTTTCTTGTCATTTCTGAAGAACGCTGTGAGAGACTTAAATGCACAAGTAGTGAATCAACAGCGTGAATGAGTATTCACTGTGGCATTGATGCGTTTTTGTATATTTAATTAAATCTTTGGATATCTTGACTCTTCATAATTCTAGAAAGAATACAGATTTATCCAGAAATTATGAGTGAATTCTGTGATCTAAATGAAACAAATGGCGTTGGATGTAGACACCAAAATTTCATTGTTTACTGTATTCTATGAAATTTGTTGATTATTTTGTGTTGTAATTTTTGTATTCGATGAAAAGTTTTGTCTGTTTTGTGGTTATTTAGCATCTGGCAATTACATTAAACAATTCTCTTTGCTTAATTTCGGTATTTCCGGCCAGAAATCAAATCTTTCTCCATAATATCGTCGTAAAATATCCACATAGATTTCATCGTATCGATAATGAACGAGTATGTGGATAATTTTTCGAAGGAATTGCATTTGTTTCCTGTAATGACGTGAACTTCACGTAAATTCACTCTACAGGGTACTAACAGAGATGATTTAGTCCTAATAAGGGTACAGAGGAAAGGTTTTCATTCTTAGAGATACCGTGGTCTAATTATCTGTTGACTCATTAGAGAAATGCGTGTTCATATCTTGAATATTCATTGCGCACACGAATTAAATGGATGTTGAGCTAGTTCACGCTTGCAGGTTCAAGGTATGGTGAACTGAATGCGAGAACAACCTCTCCCTCCTTTGGAAATTTGATTTGAGTGAGGATAGTTTCGGTGTGTTATTGACTTCACACACACTAATTGTTATTGGGAGAGCCAAGAACACTGCAGTGTTCTTGGGGAGAGCTATTATGTCGTTATTGGAAGTAGCAATGTCTCAAAATGCATAGGAGTCATTGAATGGAGAAACCTTAAATAGTTATTGCTGTGTTGATAGACATACCTGCTCATGCGCAATGACATCGTTGCGATATTTATAAAAATGCGTCCACATTGTTGCATGGTTTATTATTATTTTATGGCCTTCATTGGACCACTTCAGTCACCTTCTGGAATTCTTCTGTTAGCCCAGTATTTCTTCATTCGCTCGGATCGTGATTTTATTTCTTCATCTGGGACCACCCTTCCTATTCTCTGTTTGCTGATCTTGGTTTGTAGTCTGGTCTATTTGTCCTAAGTTGATTGAGACTGACACAATCATGAGTTTCATGATTGTGTCAGTATTTTCTTTCAAATCTTCTATTGTAATGTGTACTTCACTCAATTTCTGCAATCCATCTTATGCTGGTCTTACTGTTCCATAGTTTTTCTATAATTTGTTTGCTTATTCTGTTCTCCGGTGTTGTATTAGATGTCCAGGGAATGAGATTAGTTTCTTTAACATCGTGCTCTTAACAGGTTTTATTTCTCTGTAGACTGTTTCATTTGAAGCTAACCTCCGGTGCCCGTTTTCTTAGTATTTTATTTTAGCTATACAAGTTCTACCTATTCTTCTTTCTTAATTTTGAGTAATTTATCCATTGCCATTGCGTTAGTTGTTTTGAAGATAGTTAAATTGTTTATAGAAGCAAACAGTAATAAAATTGACCTTTCTTGTGCCGATTGACGTGCTTACGAAGAAATTCTACGAAATTATTCGAACCGAAGATATGTCTGTTGTGTTAATAAAAAAGGACTTATACATGTCTCATGCTCGTGGAGAAGCAAACAAATTTTACACAAGGAGAGATTGTGTTGATAAACACGTTCGTATTATTTTGATATTGAGATTCTAAACATTTTTACTGTGTTATAATGTACCTGATTATAGTTTTATATTATTGAATAGTGTTTGATCTGCTGTAAGTATTATTATTCTTTCGTTAAATTATTAAGTCGTTCTGTAAACTCCGAGCAACTCGTAGACCGCAAGAGTCGTTTGTAGTAAATATCCGCCGTGACGACCTTGAAACTCTTTCGAGGAATTAGTTATTCTTGATATCTTAGAGTACCTTAATAACCTTCGAATCTCTAAAGCCTCTCACACAAACCCCTTCAATGGCATTTGTCGCACACTTTCGTACCGTAGGTAAATGTCTGCAACGTGTACAAGTTTTATCGTATTGCCAAGTGCGCCTTTTTTTGTCACTCTGAAATGCACGAGTCGAGGACACACTGTCGCCGTGTTGTATTACCGAAAAATAAAGAAACCCTTCTCTCGTAGGAAGAGGAGAGGCTTGGTACATGTAAACAGTGGTGGAGAGAGGGAGTGGATTGCGTAGTGAATCCCGCGCACGGAGTCGAGTCTCGAAAGGCTGGCTGCATTACCATTCGACGCGAAATGCAATAAAGCGAGGGCTCATGTGTGAATGTGTGTATGTAGGAGTTTGGAGGATCACTCCATTTGGAATCTATTTGCCCAATCGACCGACATTGCCATTTGCCACCGCCGCCGACCCTTTAGCGCCCAATCTCACTTAGCTTCCTTTCCGCTCCCCTCCCGCTTTCCGTACCCTTACTCTCTCTCTATCTCTCTGTCCCTTTACCCTTTTAATCCTAATTACGCAGGCCTAACACCCTAAATCCCTTCGCGGCCTCTTAGGTCCTCCGCCATAGGGGCGCGGGAGACGAGATGGGGCAATAATTCTGCCGCCATCCGGCGCGTTCTGTTCTCCTTAAATAAAAAAAACCCTTTCGCGTCGGGGAGATCGGGCACTTGGCTGGGTGGGTGAACCAAACACCAACCCACTCCCTCCCTCGTCTGCTTAATCATCGTCATTTCTCTGTCTCACCTTTTACTCTCTCGGACGCAATCATGGCGACCACGGAAAATTACTGACGGTAGCAATTTTCACATGTATTTCACTTACCGACCGTTTTTTTCAACGCCTTGGTTAGACTCTCTGGTATGATTCTCAAATGATAAATATATGATATGATTCGCAAATAGTTATTTTGTTACTTTCTCATAATTTTACCCATTCAGTTTACTCATAATTTTTTTCCCTCTTGAATTCGTCTTGCTCGTAATCCTTATCCTCTTATCCGTCATCACAGTGCTAACTATATTGATTTTATCGATGATATTACACAAGTTTCTTAAGTTATCGCATCAACCCGTTGTGGAATATTTTAAACACGTCGTGACAATTTCAATCCACACTATTTATGAATATTTTTCAGCTATAATACTTGACACTTTTCTTGAAGTAGCAGTACTTTGAAACAGAGCTTTCCTCTGTAATTTATGTGTATTAATAACTATTTAAAAAATAATCGGAAGATTGTTTTTAATGCAAATTTTAAAACCTTTTTGTTTTTTAATCACAAAAAAAAATTAATAATGGCTAAAATAGATTTTCTCGGAAAATGAAAGTTTTAAGACTTATGAATGGATATACTACTATAAAAAATTAAGAATTACTTCAAGAATATTTACGTAATAATGGAAACTATAATTAAATTGAATTGGTAAAATTGTAAGTAAGTACCTAACTAAATAACTGTTAGCGAATCATATTATATTATCATTAGAGAATCATATCAGCGAATCGACCAAGTCGTTGAGACAGCGGTCGGTTAATGACATATGAGTGAAAATTGTTATCGCTTGTAATTTTCCATCTTCAGAGTTAGATTCAATTGATATTTTTTTTTATTTCTACGCGAAAAAGATTTTTTCCTGGATATGGAACCTAAGTCAATCGATTCCTCATATTGTACCTTGATTTCTAACTTCGAGTTGATCGGATAACCAATTATCGATAAAATCATTTCACTGCTCGTACACATTTGTACAATTATTGCTCGATGTGTATAAGTGATAGGGTTAGCGTTATGGAACACACTTTCAAATTTAATATCGGCTGCAGCTATACGTTGTAAAAATGAATCTAGAGCTCTTAATTATCCGAAGACACCGTCGTAGTAAATGTCTTTAGCCCCATGGTCGCTAATAGAACTTTTTAAGATTTGGTATTTTTAACGGTGTACTATTTTCTACACTTAAGTTTTTGACCGGTCAAGTTATCAACACGTTTTTCATTATCAAGGCAATGATATGATAATAAGTCGGTCTCTGACGATTACGGTTTTAATTCCTCCTCCTAATCTAGATTCTGTTCTCTTTCTAAGTCTAGCCATTCCATTTCCTCTAGTACCTCTGGGTACCACTCTTGTTCCCTCTCAAATACGTCTTGCTTGTAATCTTCATCCTCATATCCATCATCACAGTTCTTACTCTACTGATTTTATTGAGCGAACTAGGCGTTAAAGCTTTGGTCGGTCAATAAAATAAGAGTTAAAATTGTTAAGCCTGCTTAACATGTGGTCATTCATTGGTCGTACAATCCTAAGATTGGTTGGATGCAGCCATCCACCCTTCCCTATCTAATGCTAGTTCCCTTACCTCATGGTATCCCTTCTTATGCTCGTATAATACATGTCACCACCTCCAGAAACTTACATCTTTACTCGGTTGGTGACCTACCACTCCCTACCACACGCCCATGCGGCGGCTCGCGGGGTAGTATGTAGATGTACTTTCCTCTTTATTTGGTCAATGAAATTATTCCTGGGTCCTCCTTCGAGGACTTTTACCTTTATTTTGCCTTCAGTTTGTCTGAGGGTGTGTCCAATCCATCTGGTTCTTCTTTTATGTAAAGGCCTAGATTGATTCATTTTGGGAAAATTGTTACCTACTTCTATACGTTTTCACATTTTTGGATCTTATTTTATGCGCGTACGTCATTGCCACGTGACTGGGAATTTAGTGTTCGAGGGGTCTCTTAAAGAGTCTTAATCTGGCCGCTCGTATTACAGACAAGTATAATAATAATAATTTATTTTACCTAATGATTTGTACTTAAAAAAATAGGACATGTCAAGATAAAAAGTACATGATAAAAATAGGACATGTCAAGATAAAAAGTACATGTTATACCATAGGTGTATTACATTACACATGTTTACATCGAGAGCAAAAATTTGCATACAAAAATATAATTATCAATTCTATGTATTCTTTAACACTGCACCACGTTTTATTTAGTTACACACTTTACATTTATGCACTACACTCAAATTATATTTTTTTACAAAAATATTTATGTAGTTGCATTGAGGAATCAATTAACCTCATTGTACCATTCTCACATCAGTAATGCATCAACTCTATTCTTAAACATTCAATTTATCGATACATTTTATATTTCCAGATAGCTTATTAAAATATTTCAAGGCCATTTTATACTGATCATCTAGGTGCATATTAATGCGACTTTGTGTCATGTGTATATTATTTTTACACCTTGTATCATAGTTATGCACATCACAGTTAGTATGGAATAAATATTTGCGTTTTTTAACAAATAAAACAAGTTATTGTGTATACAAGCATGGTGAGGTATAAAATGCCTAGTTTATTAAATAAGGTTTACTACAGTGTTCCCTGCTTTGGGCATTTATCATGAACCTAATCGCTCTGTACTGTCTTGTGAGAGCATTTCTACAGTGACTGCTATTACCCCAGCAGATTATCTCATTTAATAATCTTGATTGAAATAATGCATAGTAAACAGTTTTCATCATTTGCACGCATCCACCTATCCACTTTTAGAGGAGTCATCATTCTCGGGCATGCTAGTGGACCTTGATCATTCGCTTTCTCACTGATTTTAAACCGTACTCCGTCGTCAACCGCGCGAAAGCAATCAAAACCTTCGATCACAAGCCTCCATAGTCTTGTCTCTGTACTTATCTCCCTCCTTTCCTCTTCTGTTGTACCCTCTTCTTTGAGGCTCCTCGAAAATGGAAGAAATCTGAATTGGAAATCACCCTTTTACCTTTATATCTTCCCCTCTATCTCCTTCCCTAACACTTCCTTTTTTTCTCTCTCTCTTTCATTTTTCTTTGTCAATCCTCTTCCCTCTATTTTCTGCCTAGTTTTTCTCTGCCTCTTTTTTACCTCCTGCGGCTGTGCAATGTTGAAATTTGATTGTCGTATCATGGCATAGATATTTTCTCTCCGCAATACGGATTTTTTATATAGGGAATGTAAGTGTAGAGCGTTCCATGTTTATATGACATGCAGGGTCATTAGGAAATCCGTTTTCTGGGTTAATCTCCGTAAGATCTAAGGTGTGATGCTGCGTATAACAGCTAGGATATCAACATCGTGATATTTCGTGCACTAACTGCTCAACTAAGAGCCTTCGTATGTCATCATCACGACGTTACGATAAAGCCCAGTGGACCGCTCTACGTCACTGTCTTGGCTCTCCAATCTCTATCGACACTATAGCCATTTCGCTCCAGTCAACCAAAAAGTGTGTCCTGAAGTCAGTACTCTTATACCCATTCTAACTAAATTAAGGCAGGCAGACATTCCCAAGGCCTCAGGCTACTTAGCTAGGGTTTGCTGGCTACTACGCTTGCCAACGTTCCTAGTTTCCCTAGTGTTTGTTCGCAACGATACATGGTAGAAATTGTTGTTATACAGTGATGTGTTCAACCAAGAAATATTCCTTCCGCGTTCAACGGACAATATCGACGTACACACGGACGCAACGCCTCACCAGAGAGCAGTCGTAATCCCTCACCTAAGGTGTATGAAACACGACTCGCGTATGGAACATTTCCGGAACCTTTGAGTTCCCTATTGACTGGAAAATTAATACAATAGAAATGTATGCAGCATTATATGATTTGAACCAAACAATCTTACTGTTAAATGACCTGAATTTGACTTGTGTAAAAATCATCGTGTATATTGATAACCAATTGAAGGCAAAATAGCGGGAAAAGTCCCCAGTGGAAGGCCCAGAAATAAGTTCATGGTCCAAATGAAGTGGGAAATACGTAGGAAGAGGTACGAGGCGGTAAGGGAACTAGCATTGGATAGGGAAGGGTGAAGGGCTGCAGTCAACCAATCTTAGGATTGATTGAACATCCAATAATGTTGATTGATAACCAAACTATAGCGCGTTCCACATTTAGTTGACAGTACAGGCCTTATGGAGTACAATGTTGCCAAACCTACGCTCCGTCATCCGACATCCTGATGGTTTAGGCCACCACTCATAACACCGCGCCAAAATGTCAAATTTAAAAAGAAATAATGGAGGCCCTCGATTCACGTCATTCCGATATATATTTGATTCTATGTTATGCATCGTAAATAGCGGTTATTAAATTCTAAAATTCAATACCACAGCGCGCAATCATAATTTTTATATGTTTATACTGTAAACATGCATTAATCCCATCATAAAAGACCATTTTAATATATTTTTTCTGAGTAAAGGAGTAAGAATGAACGTAAGAACTGGTAAATAACTAAATTTAAGTGGTCACGAATATCTGGTTCTGTTTTACGTTCATTGGATTTTCGTCGCACATCGTCAGCACGCATCTCCGACTCGGGAATCGGGTACGGAAAAAGATTGATAGAAATGGAATTATGAAGAGAAAAGACATACTATTTGTTAGAATATGAATGGAAAATTTTATTAGTTTTAATGGAAATTTTTATTGATGGAAGTATTTATTCAGAGAATGTCCCAGGAATTTGGGTAAATTCAATTCTGAAGTAGGAGAATTCATTGGTTAATCAATTTGGTTAAATCAAGGGATTTGTACATGAGAAACAACTAACCCCAAGGTGAAAAGTAGGGCCTACTCTTACCGTTTCACTGTAATTTTTAAACGGAACACTTCATGGGGTAGTGTCTTTGGGGCCTCGAGTAACGAATATTAAAAAATAGTGACAGTCGTTGTTTACAATATTTTGTGGATTATTTTCTAGCACCAGTCGAAGCAATCATTCTCCTCAATGAGCTTAATGATCCTGCATATTTTTTGCATGCAACAGCTATTTCTACTTCCTTGACGCGCAGACGAAGACTGAGGAGCATTTCTCATTTCTTTCTTACTCCAAGTCATGTCTGCAAATAGCCTAACATTGATCCATATCTCTTCTTTGAGCGCAAAATCTTTTTTCACGATAATTTTTAGCTCTCTACATTAATTGTATAGCAATTGTATAATAATTGTCCCCTTTAATAAGAATGATTCGTTTTCCTCTGCCGTCGCATACGCAGGGCCGCCCAGAGGTAGGGCAAGGGGGGCAGTTTGCCCAGGTCAGCGCCTTTTGGGCCTTGAAGTCGCTAAAATAAAAAAAGAGCACTCAATATTTACCATATTCTGTGGAGTAATTTCTATTTTCTATTGAGACAATAAGCAGAAAATACACAACACTCCTAAAACCTCGTTTCCCCTTACATTACCACAATCGTAACAAACGAACCATCCTCAATCTGGTTGCCGTATTTTCCTCCTTTCGAGGATTCGCGAGTCTACCGGATTCCCTTCTACTTGCGACCCTTCTTATGCGCCCTGCCCATTCCTGCACGTAAGTTGTCCCTAGAGTACCCAGGCCTGAGGTCTGACGTCCAGGTTCTTTTGTACATACATTTTTCTTTAGGCGGGTCCCTCCCACTCCTCGCGCAATGGAGCCCACAGGGCCCCACAGACGGAAACCAAAGGGAAGGACACCGCGGGTGACTTGAAACAGAAGCTATCCCTATCGTCGAAACCCTATCCAGCTCCCAAGCATTTAATGCAGCCTATTGAAGGGGAAGACGCCAGGCGAAATCCTTGAAAGAACAGTAAATTGCCGCTGCTTTCTACTGCCCTTCTCTGGTATTCCAACAATTAATTTTGGAACAACAACGTCCTGCGTGAACATTTATCGCATATCCTCAATTACCTGTTCGAAATTTGCTTTTTTTATATTTTACCATAACACTTTCAACTAATGCTAGGAGATGAAAAACATCGCCTACAACTAAATGATAGTTTAAGTATACGTAATAATGTTAGCAAAATGATCCACTACCGCCCAAGAATTATTTTCCCCTTGTTTTAAGCAAGCTAAGGTATTTAGATTTACTTCTATTTTTTATATTTAAAATTCTAAGACCGATCAAGTGAGAACCTCTCTGGCAAAGTTTAAGGAAAATAATTTGACGCGATGCCAATACACGCATGCTCTAGGAATTATACTTGAGTTTTTTTAAAGAGCGGTCCTCTTCATGAGTTGAACTTTTTCAATGAACTTTTGTGTCGCATATGATGAGTAATGATGATAAACTCTACGCTTTTAAGTCTCCATAAATAATTCTTGTCTAAAGCAGATTGTATAATAGCACTGTAATCAGCCGAAACATAAAAAAGATTAACTATTATCGAAACAAAATGCCTCCATACCTTCTTGTTCATGAGTCCGAGAGATATTCCACTCCCTCCATGTAGCGCGATGTGCTCGGCTGTGGCTGTGGCTCGTCCTCCGTTGAGGGAGATGTCGACTGAGAGGATGAAGACGATGTCAGACGAATAATTAACTCTTCGATGTCATCTTGCAAATTGTCTGCACGCCACATGTCTTCTTCCACTTTCTTCACGTGCTCGACATAGTTTTTCCAATTTTCGGAAGTGATGGCATCGAAGCTTTCTGAGATGAGTTTTTCTACCTCTTTCTTCTTAAAAGTGGTGTTCTTCATCCCAACGTAATGTTTTACTTGAGCCCAAACCATTTCGATTGGATTCAGTTCGCAATGATATGGTGGTAGTCTTAGCACTCTACAGCCATAGCTCTTCGCTAGTTCATCTATCTTAAATTTTTCATATTTTTCCCGTACTTGATTCACCACAAATAAAAGATCTCTTTTCAAGCTGTCCTCATCAAAGCTAATTCCTTTGCTTACCAACCACTCTTTAATGGAATTTTTCCTCCAGCTTGTGGTAGGTAAGGATTCCAATTTCCTCAAATGGTATAATGCATTATCTACAACTATAATTGTGCCTTCGGGTATGTTTGAGAGAAGTGAGTGCTCAAACCAGCTCTCATTACACTCGCCATCAACTTCGTCATGCTCATCCATGGTGTTTTTCTTGCATAAAAAAACACGTGCTGCTCCCTCTATGAACCCTTTCTCCGTCCCTGCATGTATAATTGCAAAGCGTCCACCTCGGGAGGTGGGGGCCTTCAGCCCGGTTGTAAGTCCAGAAAGAAAAGCCTGACGAGGAGTTTCTATTTTTTTGTCGCGCCAAGTCATGTTCACTGTTTGTCCGACATTGATCCAAGTTTCGTCTGTGAAAACAATGACCCTGCGTTCACGACGATATTGTTTTAGCTGCCTTAAATAATTATGTCGCCAACGAATAATATCGTTCCTTTCAATTAAAATGCTTCTTTTTCCCCTGCGTTCGTACACCAAACCTATGTCAACAAGAAGGCGATATAATGTAGTCCTCTTGAAATTTGGAAGATCTTTGTCCATGTTGACTGAGCTTAAAATAGATTTTAAAGTCTGAGGAATATTTTTAATGAAAAATTCATGCACTTTCCTTCGAACTCCAGATCTCACAAAATCGTCGTAAATCAACGCTCTCGAATTCTTAACTCTGTCTGCTCTCTTAACTTTAAGTCTGTCTAACTTTTTTGGTCTTTGAAGGTGTCACCAATGGACCACGGGACGCTTCCTTTCTCACTCTGTAGATAGTGGACTGTGAGCAACCAGTTGCGTTCGAAGTTTCACGGCAGGCTTCAGTTATACTGAGGGATTTGTTGAAGTATGAGAAGACGTTGAACACCAGCTCTCTTTCACGGCTTCTCAGCTTCCCCCCTTTTCTCCTCCTCTTCGCATCGGACATGGTGATAGGGCACCTTACAGCAGCTATTGATGAAAAATACTCCACAGCTCTGATAAACACAGCAGACTACACACCACTTGTTCACTCAAAAAAATCCTACAAGAAACTGAATGTCCTCGCTAATTCTTTTCCTAGCCCCTTCCGCTGGGGTTGCTTCCCGTGCAGATGTTTTATGGCACCCTATTAACGGAACTTCTGGAAAAACCTAGTGTGCCCTTTTCCTGAAGGGCTTACACCGAAGAGGAATGCCCCTCGTGCGGATTATGGAATAATTTCTTTCATGTTTCCAACGGCAATACTCGTAAAGGCGAAATTTGCGTCTTATTTCAAAGCCGTCAAAAGGTGCATGGGATAGGCTTTGTTAGGATGATGATAGGATGTCATTGTCTTGAAATATAATTATTTATAATACAACGTATGAGTACTCTCCTTCAAAAACATCTAACGAAGGATTACATGCATTTTAGTATGCATTCATTTAAATATATAAATCCCGTTTTCCACCGAATAATCTTCCGTCTGCGCTGCGGAAGTTAGCAAGATAGCAAGCAGCGCGCCTCGGCGGTACAGTGGCGCGCTGCTTGTTGTCTTGCGCAGCGCCGGAATAATTTTTCTTAAGATCAAAACGTTATAGCTTTCTTCACAATTGAGATAACTAAATGATTTTTTCACTAAAAACAAATTAATAGTTTTCTTCAAATTTTATACGCAGGATATACGGACCTAAAACTTAAGGAACGTAAGTTAGCAGGCGATTACTTTTTACCTTACAAAAACCAAACTTTTTTGTCCTCAAGATATTTACATCAGTATAACAAAATTTCAGCTCAATTAAATTCTAACTAATGTACATCTTTATTGAAATAAAAAGAATACGGAACGTTTTGCATAAGTTTCAATCCAGTATGAAGAACGGTTTGCCCACACTTGAGTGAAGAAGACAAAGTCAAAAGAGTCGCGTTTGTTGCGTAAATTAATGAAAATATTTTTTGTAACTTTTATTATAAATTTTATGAAAAAACTATTACGACCAGTAAATGTAGCGTGTCTCTTTGCATTGAAAGAGATTATGATAAATTGGATAGTGCAATATTAATTTTTCTGCTGCTGTTGGCAACAGCGCATCTCCAGCCTTATGGGGATTAACATGGGAAACGAATCTACATAAGAGCCCATACTGTCAACTAAATGTGGAACGCACAATACCCTCTACACTTTGAAAATGGACAACAGAATCATGTTTAGAACACATGACGAATTGATCAATATATGCGCGCAAGTAACTAGAGATGTTAGCCGCAAGAGGTGACCTGGGTTTTGATTTTTACATCAGTCAAATTCTGACCATTCCCTAGCATTACGTTGCTGTAGATCCTCTTCCACTCCATCTATCCATCTCTTCCGGTGGCTACCTACTCGTCATCTTTCTTCAGGTGTCCATTCAATTACAATTTTTGGCCATATCTTATCAGTCATCCTCACATGTCCTGCCCAGTATATCCTCCTACTTTTCATCGGTCCCGCAGCATTTGGTTGCTGGTAAAGCTTTTCTAATTCCTCATTGTGTAATCTCTTCAACTCCCCGGTACTAGGTCATTACTTGGCTCATGTATTTTCCTAAGAACTTCCCTTTCGAATATGAGGAGACGTTTCATTTTGTCCTTCAAAATACCTCAGGTTTGACCTATGACTGGGAGAACCAGGGTTTTATATAATGTTACTTTAAAATCTCGCGGGATTTATTTTAAGATTTTAGAATCTTGTTGAGATTGTGGAAGCATTTATTTCCTGTCTGTATTGTAGCTTTTATTACTGTTTCACTGGATGTATTCTCTGTTATTATAGCACCAATGTACTTGAATTCTTTTACACTCTTGTATATTTTTACATTCATCCTTTCTCCTTGGATTCCTCAAGGGTGATGGCGTCTTCACTTACATTCGGTTTTGCAGGGGCTGATTTTTTACCATACTTCGATCTGCGGCCGTTTACAAAATATGCATAACGGTCACCAGATCAGGAGCCTTCGTATGTGCATATATTATTCCCTAAAGCGGCTTCATTAATTAAGCCTGGAGTTGAAAATGGATTCCTGCGTGGCGTAGGTGTGTTTTCGTATAGATTAAGTTTGGCAACAGCGTTCTCCATAAGACCCGTTCTGTCCACCAACTTTTGAACAGTCAGTAGACCTCTTGGAAATTTGTTCCTTCATCATATGAATGGCGTATCTTTTTATCTGTCGTGATATCCCATTTTACTATTTAAATTTCGTTTTCATGACATGTATTTTGCGTGGTGTCTCACATATCGAATGGATAGCCCTCGATGCTAAGGCGGGTTTACACATGTAAGTTGATTTCTATAAAAGTAGTGATTTTAGCGATATCTCGAATCGTACCGCCACCTCCTGGGTATGGTTCTGCTTACACGTAACTTCCGGCTTTTCCCAAACAAGTGAATGACGGAAGTAAACAATGGATGTGGTCATTACGAAAATCGCCCTAATTTGGCAATGATTGCGTTCGTATATCGCTGTTTGAGTCTCATAGGCATTCGTTGGTTTAATAAATTTGTATGCATTACAATAATTATGAATTTTACGTCGAATCAAGTGTGTAAAATTGTGACGTATAATAATTATTATCTAATAAGAGATAAGTCATAAGGCTTACCTTAGGGGTTCTTTAGCATTTAAAATCTTTTCAAGTACAAATAAAAATTTACGTAAGCAACAATGAGTCCTCCTCCTGCTAAGTTATTCATTGCTTACATTTTAAATCTCCGTTTGTTGCCATGTGACCAAGATTCCACGGAATGCGATGCAATTATATCGCAGAATAGCTATGCTACTTGCAGGCAAAATAGAAACTAATCTATTTTCCTGGCAAGCAGCAACCGCGGTCAAATACCACCACTATCGACCCCTACTGTCATGGAAGTGCATGCTTACACATCGAAGTGTCGCCTGTAAGTAGCTTCCATGTTTAAACCTGCCTTTAGCTACCTCCGATATCGATATAAAGTCGAAAGTGTATAGTGTAAAGTCGAAAATGGGCTAGAATGAGTTGTCATCTTAGGCAGATTAGAAATGTGTTAAGCCACTTTTGTTCTTTCTTTATAAGCTATTAAGTTTTCTAACTTGTCTGAGATTATAACTACATGCTATCCGGTAGCTCTTTATTTTTCTAATCTGCCAAAAATTATGACTCACTTCGGACTTTGCACCCTTTACGCAGCTGACACACACATTTTGGCAATACAGTAGAGCGTCGATAATCCGGATTAGTTGTTACCGAACCTAGTCCGGATTGTCAAAAAATACGGATTTTCGAACAGAACGAAAAATAGGCCATTTTATGCCTCAAACATGAAGAAACTTTGCTAAAAACCGCAAAAACAGTATTTCACTTTAGTACTGTAGTAAAATAATTAGAGCAGATAAATAAAATCATAATTAAGATGAACTTATTAAGTAGTATTTTAATGAAACATACTGTAGGTAATTCTGTAATGCGTGTCGCATCAACGTTCTTGACAAATATGTACAGTCACTTCATAAAGTATCGCGACACACTACCCTAGCTGTTCGTATAGTTCGGATGTCGAAACTCGAAATACTTTGGCTATCCTGAACTATCTCTGGTGGCTGTGTCTCTCTTGACTTTTAATAAATATCATACTGTACCTGGAGAAGCTCATAGTCAATAGATATGGCTCAGGATAGCCAACGTGCTTCCAGCTTCGAAAGCCGACCTATACACACCGCTAGCATAGTGTGTCGCGATACTTTATGAAGTGACTGTACATTGTATTCACTTCAACTTATTTTTCGCCGCATGTGAATCCGGATTACCGATGGTCCGGATTTTTGACGTCCGGATTATTGACGCTCTATTGTATCACGTACTGTTGCACATCAAGTGAGTGTGAATTAGATTCATTATGCATATTGGAGATCGTTGAAATGTCCTGGACCCTCCCTCTCCCCCTCCCAGAGAGCTCGGCCACACATGGAAATCAGCCGAGCGCCAGGGTCTTGCCCGCACGCTCTCGTATATACTAGGGGGGACATCTCCGACGGGGGCCTTCGAGTAGGCCTGCGCGCGCGCACGCGTCCGTAAACAAACATGTTCGCGCTCTACTGTCGTCCCATTCTCGTCGCCGACACATACACCCATGACTGAAGCTGACAAGGGATTCCACTTCAATACTCAACTCTACCTCCCCTCCCCAAGTGCCCGCTTTCCCCCCTATCTATGTGTCTGTTGCCTCCTCCGTCACCCTTCCATTTAACCTCTTCCTGACTTCCCCGATATTCTCTCAGCCGTATACCCTTAAACCCTTAACCCATCTCCTGCCTTCTCTCTCTCTCTCAATCCATCTCTATCTCCCTCTTCCCCTTCATTTCCCCTTCAGATACATAAAATATCATGGACTTACCGTAACTTCTGATATATCGTGGGGAGCACACACACAAAACATATGCGGCACAGCACTAAATAAACTAGGTTTTGTTTAGCGTATAATAGGAATGTCCTCGAATGAAAAAATCAAAGAGATTTTGCGTGGTGTCTCACATATCGAATGGATAGCCATGATTCTTTGCTACCTCCGTTATCGATACAATCCTAGGAAACAGCTTCAAAAACCTCTGAGTAATAATAATTGGCACTCCAACTTAGCGGATTTTTAAGGAGTAACTTGATGTCTCAATATAGCATCTTAAATATCTTGGAATTTCCTTAACTTGTAATATATATTGGGGAACACACATACAAATCTCATGCGGCACAGCATTTAAGGAAAAAAGTTATGTTTAGCGTATAATAGGAACGTCCTCGGATGAAAAAGTCAAAGAGAGATGCTACTTCGCTCTGGTTAGGCCACACCTCGAACACGCCGCGGGCATTTTGGACCCCGGTCATAAAGGTTTAACAAAAAAAAATTAATAAAATACAAAGAAAAGCAGCACACTTCGTTAAAAACTGCTACGAGCGTACATATATTGTCTCACAACTTTTAGAGGGATTAAGGTGGGAGCCCCTAGAGACTCGGAGGCTACATGCCAGGCTTAGGTTGTTTGAAAAATTCAGAACTGGTATGTTTCAGAGCGACACAGAGTATTATCATGACGCCTCAGTACATCTCTGGGTCTGACAGAAGCGATTAAAAAAAAAGAAATACATTGCCGATCATATATGTACAAAAACTCGTTCTTTCCGCGCACAAGGAGCGACCAGAATAAAAACTGAGCCCCACTATATACACTTCCATAATACACGTCACCATTTCACCTCCCAAAACCTTACGTCTTTACACGGCTGGTGACCTAACCCCCCCTGCCATACACCCATGATGCGGCTCGCAGGGTATTATGTGGATGTAGTTTTCCTCTTGAGGTAATTTGAGCGAAATGTCATTTCACCCAGAAATTAGTTGACTACGTCTCATTTTAAAGAAAAATATCTCACCCTTCCTAAGATACAAAAATATCAGCCCCTTACCGGTCTACTGTCCGTGATTTTTGACGAAAAATACCAGCCCATTTAAATGGGAATTGTAGCATTTATACACTCCAGAGAGGCCTCATGTGAAAAACGAGGAATTTCTTACTCCTGCATCTCGTCGAATAATTAACGGGGTAGTATGTTTGTTTTCACAACTATTTAAGAAAATCATAAATCATAATGTGACCGCAGTAAGTTTTTCAGTATCACTAAAAAAACTTCCGTTTTGAAGGAGTTTTAGACGTGCCGCGTGAATGAAATGAATCAAGTGGAAGACTTGTATAGGTACTTTTATTAAACTATTTATAATTTGTCATATTGAAGAATTTCATTGCACCATGAATAATATAATATTTAATTCATGCTTTCTACAGCTTCTGAACTGAAAACGCAAAACTTGGAATTTGACTAGGAAACTATCTCAAGGTGACTACTACCTTAAGGTGACCGGAAAAATTTTAATCCATTTACAGATTTGCGTGAAACTTTGCATACGTTGATTTATAATTCATTTGTATGGTTACAAGTGAAAAATTGTATGTTACCAATTTGGGTTATTGGAAATTTTATGCTGTTTTAACACGTAGCCTTATGACACTTAACATATTATTCGTAATAATTCGAATCTCTATGTGAAAATTTCCCAATAAACAACTCGTTTCTTATGATTACAATGGTAGCAAAAAATTTTAAGTTATCACGCCTAGTAAAAACACATTTACATATGAATTTCGTTTAAATGTCGAATTCCGGGCGGAATGAATCCGAGACATAGCAGTGCTTTAATCTGGGCGAAAATTTTAAAATATAATTCTTCCGTCATTTTTATCGCTACGTGAGTGGCTGATTCGACTGAGTATGCAGATGTACTTACGTGTACTAGACCAGAAAAGGCCTTCGAAACCTGGTGCTGAAGGATGATCCTGATGATAAAATGGACGGACAAAATAAGAAATGAAGTGTACAGAGGAGTAGAAGAGGAAAGGACCATATGAAACGCCGTACAGAAATGAAAAACCAGATGGATTGGACACTCACTGACACATAATGGGTAGTTGAGGAACATAATTGAAGGCAAAGTAGAGGGAAATGTCCCCATAGGAAGACCCAGGGATAAGTTCATGGACCAAATAGAGTAATACATAGGAAGAGATACGAGGTAGTAAGGGAACTAGCATTTGATAGGGAAGGTTGGAGGGCTACAGTCAACCTATTTTAGGATTGAACAACCAATGAATTAGGTGAACTATGGCTCAAGAATTTTATTTTGACTTAATCAAAAATTAAAGACTCATGATGAGCGCTCCCTCCACCTTTACCTCCTAATCCCTTTTCGTTAAATTCTCACATATCTTCTCCCCTCTGCGCACTCTCGTTCCTGCTCTCTCTTCCCATTCCGAAATCTTCATCCCCAATGTTGTATGTCTCTCTCCTTCTCCCTACCCGTGGAGAGGTCTCGACTTCCTGAACAGGGCCTTGTGTAAACAGTACAAGCAGGGTACGTCGCAGTCGTAGCGAATGACACACGCGGGGGACGGGTATCTACCCCATCAGTGGCTCTATTGGATAGTTGTGAGTGTGGCTTGCCCCACCGTTCGAACACACACTCTCCTTCCCTTCCTTCCTCCGAAGGGTTCACGTCATCAGGTCGTCCATCCGTCTCTCAAAATCTCCATCGCTAAGTGGGCGTGCTGAGCCCCATGCCGAAGTGCAGTGATGCCTGCAAATTCAACCATTGACGGTATACGACGAGCGAGCATTTGAGAGATTCACTATGGAATAACGAAATCAATCGCCCGGATCAGTACACGAACCCAGACGCCTCGCGTTCGTGATGAGTGAATATAATGGATTCAACGTGTAATGACTATGTTTTATAATTCATAATCTTCCTGCATTGGAATGCGTTTAAAATCTTGGAGAATTGATTTTTTTTGGTTGTTCAATCCTGAGATTGGTTGACTGCAGTCATCCACCCTTCCCCATCTAATGCTAGTTCCCTTACTTCCTGGTGTCTTTTCCTATGTACTTTCCTCTTTATTTGGTCCATGAATTAATTCCTTGGTCTTCCTCTGGGGGATTTCAGACATATAATCTGGGGATTGGGTCTTCCTCTGGGGACTTTTCTCTCTATTTTGCCTTCAATTATGTTCTTCTCAAACCCATTGTTTCTCAGAGTGTCTCCAATCTAAATTGTTCTTCTTTTCTCTATTGTGTTCTATATGGTCCTTTCCTCTTCTACTCTTCTGTACACTAAATCATTTTTTACCTTCAGGAATGCTACTTTGTCATGTGTACATATAATGCAGGGCCGCTTCTTCTAGAGAGGCTAATGTATTGGTTTTCCCGTTGCCTTCCACGTCTCACTTCTTCAGCCGATTCCGTGTATTTCACTCTTGCTAAAGCTGTGGCTGTTGATGCCGGTTCGATCTCCTTGATCTGTGCCTTAAATGACTTCTTCTGAGACTGCTGCCTCTCAGTAGAGGGTTCAAATTCGGGTAGCGTCCAGAAGTTGGTTGGCCAGCCAGGAAAATCATTTTTCTTCCGTCGCTTTGTCTCCTGCGATCCTCGGAACAGGAGTCGAACACGCTACCACTGGTCCAAACCGGACCCCATAGCTGACATATACGGCCTTCAAAGTAACAAGAACTATCTCCAATTACGATAATATAAAGAAAATTAGCACCACTCGTCATAGGCACCAGTCGAACAAAACTAAACCTGAAAAAAAATGCTGTGGTGGTTTATGGGAAATTTAATTCCTCGCTAGTGACCAACCACTATCGCTCAACGAGAATACCCCTGCTGTTCTTGTTTGTGGACGTGTTACTTCCTCGCTTGTGACACACCACAGGATTACCACTAACAACCCAACAATGCGATCTTGCTCAGGGCTAGAGGGACCCGTTTAGGATGCCGTGGTATGAAGCACACAGACACGTACTCTCTGCGTTTGCGAGAAAAAAAGCTTTTAAGAAAGGTAGCTAAAATATTATCGCTTTATGATCATCGTTTGGTCAGAACCCGGCCTCTAAGCGCCCCGCTGCCGCCCCATCGTTTCTTTTCGCCCCGATTGATTAAAGCAACGCCCCACAGGGGGTGATGGCGCCCACTTTGGGAACCACTATCATTTGTTTTCCCTTAGAAAATGTTTGTTTATAACTACCCGTCGGTGTAAACGTTTTGTTCATGCTAGCATCAAAGGTTCACGGTTTCCTGTTGGATGAAAAGTTCTTTTTTCACCCTGGTGAAAGTTCTTCGAATAACTTTTTTCCAGTCCTATGTTAAGCACCTGGGGTTTCCTAGTTAAGAGCAATCTAAAACATCTTTCTATTTTCTGAAGGAGGAATGTACCCAAAAGTTTATCTTTTTCGGTTTTAAATGTAATTGAAAAGGAACACTCTCTGTGGTCGCCGGTGGACAAGTCATCATCACTGGCCGTTCAATCCTAAGATTGGTTGACTGCAGCCCTCTAACCCTCCCGATATAATCCTAGTTCCCTTACTTCCTGGTATCTTTTCCTATATACTTGACTCTTCATTTGGTCCATGAACTTATTCCTGAGTCTTCCTCTGGAGACTTTTCCCGCTATTTTGCTTTCAATTGGTTATCAATATACACGATGATTTTTACACAAGTCAAATTCAGGTCATTTAACAGTAAGATTGTTTGGCTCAAATCATTTAATGCTGCATACATTTCTAATGTTATTAAGTTATTCACAAATGCGTTGTGCCTCAGGGTGTGTCATAACCACCAGGTTCTTCTTTTCTGTATAGTGCTCCATATCTTCCGAGCCTCTTATACTCTTCTGTGCACTCCATTATTTATTCTTTTGTCCGTCAATTTTATCTTCATTATCCTCCTCCAGCACCAGGTTTCGAAGGTATCGTAGGCGAATTTTTAAATTTGCAGTCAATGACCAAAGATTTCCGCTCCAGCGACGATAAACTGTCTTTGAAATCATCTATATGGCCTCTTAAGCTAAGAGTCATTAAAGCAACATTCGATTGGCTAGCTTGGACCGTGTATTTGGGAATGTCCACTTTCTTCCAACTTCATTGATCGTTCTATCCCAAGATTAGATGACTGCCGCCCTCCACCCTTCCCTATCTAATGCCAGTTCCTTTAGCTCCTGGTATCTCTCCGTAAGTACTTTCCTCTTTTTTTGGTCCGTGAACTTATTCCTGGGTCTTCCTCTGGGGACTTTTCCCTCTATTTATGTTCTTCATAAAGCCAGGGTGTGTCCAATCCATCCTGTTCTTCTTTTCTGCTTGGTGCTCCATATGGTCCTTTCCTCTTCCACTCTTCTGTACACTTCATCGTTTCTTATTTATTCCGTCCATTTTATCCTCAGCATCCTCCTCCAGCACTAGGTTTCGGGGGCTTCTAGTCTTTTCTGGTCAGCTTTTCCAATGGTCCATCCTTCCGATCCATAGAGTACCACGCTCCACACGAATGTTTTCATATGCTGTTTCCTAGTTTTTGGTCCTATCTTCTTTGAGTACAGCAGTAATCTTTTTCCCATGAACGTTTTCTTAGCTTGGGCTATTCTCCGTTTGATGTCTGTTGTATATACTACTCCCGCCCCACGTGATGGTACATACGTCCGAGATAGGTGAATGAATTGTCTTATTTATTTTCGAAGAGTAAAATCCAAGTATGCGGAAGAGAGAAGCTGAATGCATAAGTCATAGTTAAATGCCATACGTAAAAGAGTATTTTACCCTGAAAAAAAACGAATAAAATTTCAAAAAACCTTAGAGCAAGGGGTTTTTGGGATCTGAGATTCCTTGCGTGTAGTGGATGGAGATAATGATGAGTCAACTGATACTGGAAAACGCTGCAATTTTTCTCTGACTAGACGGGTGAGTTCATCTAGGTGGACTCAATCTAAAAAAAAGGGAGCATTCCGCATTGCGCACGGCGTGAATGCGTAATGGTCGAGTAAAATAGCCAAGTTTCCATTCAGTTCATGGTTCGAGGGCCATAAGGCGAAAAAATAAATGATCCATATCTGCAGTGAAAGAGAGGGAGAACTATACGCGTATCTATAAAATAAAAGAAGCCTCATTTTTTACTTCGTTCCGCCCCTCTACATATTTTTTCCACCCTTCTCACGGAAGGAAGGACTTGAAACCTTTCTTTACCTCACCAATCCCGAAGGCTGGCTGGGCAGAAGGAAAGGGTGGTGCGAAAAAAATATATATTAAGGAAGGAAAAGTTGCCTTGGGAAGGAAAAAGGATAAACTTATCTGTCAGAAGTTTATTTCTTCTGGGTCCGATTGAGAAAAGGGGAGGGTGATAAAGGATTTTTGCTCCGAAGATTGGTGGAGGGTGTAGGCAGTGAAATTTATTTCTTTTTTTTCGAGAGGATAGAATTGGATGTGTGTGTGTGGAGAAAATGTTTTTTTTGCGCAAATTCCCGACTTTTGTTTTTGAGACCCTCTGGCATCGAAACTGTGAAATTGTACTCCCCGAGAATCCCTTATAGCAATCGAAACCATGCTTTAAGTTGTTTTTCATAGGTTGTCTGTACTATGGGCTATGTTTTCATTCGTTGTGGTGCGCTTCTCTTTTCGCCACATATCGGCGAACTTGTCTCCGTTCGTTTCAGATCTTGTAAACTACTTAGTAGGCAGCGAACTTCAAAACTGATCGCAAGTGAAATTAGAGGATCGGTAGTAAAATTAACATAGCTTGAAAAGGGCTCAATTTTTTTATAGGTTGACTGTTCCTTCGCTGAATTATCGTTTGAAGAGATTTTTTTTAACTTCAATTTCATTTCTCCTTGTGTAGATCAATCGTTCCAATGTAATTCGAATTTCCTGCTTCTTTTCATACTTCTTCCCTCAGTATAAAGTATGACTAATGATTTAAGTGTTAAATTACAAAGACTGCAAAATTCATGTATGCGATTCATTTTTGATATTCGTTTCAACGAGCATGTATCTCCCTATTACGCAAAGCTGGGTTGGTTAAAATTGAATCAGAGAAGAACAATTCAAAAGGCCTTAATGTTGTTCAAAGTACTGAACACGAAAACCCCTTCTTATTTATATGACAACTTGATTTTTAATGCCCAAACTAACAAGAGATCGACCCGTATAACAAAAACATTTTACATCCCCAAATACCGTACAATAAAATATGAAAATACTTTCCATATCTCATCCTGTAAATTATGGAACTCGTTGCCTGATAGTATTAAATCTTCTAGGAATGTCACTCAAATTAAAAGAAGTATGGCTGACTTTTTGTCTCCTTAATGTTCTCAAAATTATATGAGATGACAAAATTATATGAGATGACGTTGTTACTTGTTCATTACTTGTTCATTATAATCATTTGCTGTTTTCTTTGTACACTTGTGTTTACCTTGCTCATTCTGTCTGTCTGACTTGAAAGTCATGACATGAAGTCTGCTGACTTGAAAGTTGTTTATTCATTTTCCTATATTTGTAAGGCTTTGTATTTTGTTTTGTTTTGTATTCCACTCCTCATGAAGGCATGTACAAAATTCAATGTCCCAAGGGACTTTGTCCCAGGACAATAAAATTGTTTTCTATTTCTATAAAGAGCAATCCACAAAACCTATTAATCTTATTTTGTTATGACTATTATCACAATATTTTTGGCATTTCTTTTACGCTCCCTATCCTGTTCGTATTTTCTCCAGACTTGGCCGCGTTTTCTCTTCATTCTCCAACGATGCAATATGCCACTTCCATGGTCTCGTGTGTCTCTTATTTATGGTTGCAGTGCTCTACAAGAGGTTTCTCATCACCCAATTTAATGTTTCTAATGCTTTTTAGCAATGCTTTCTAATTTCGGCATCTACATAAATGTTCGGTTAAATATACACCTAAATGTTGCACTTCTTATAGGATCAATGGTATTTGCAGTAACTTGGTGGAATTCTTTCATGATGAAATGATGCCGTGTCGTAAAAAGCGGAAAACTATCGTGGAATCGTGGAAAACTAAGTTATTCATCAATTCATTCCTCTTATAAGTAGAGGCTTGATTGAGAATACTTAGTTTCCTTTGGATATATTTATCTCGTATCTAAAGTAAACAATCATACTTCTGTTTCTTTGTTCGAATATCATATTTTCTCTCAGTTTGGCCCAACTAACGAAGCACACTCCTTTCCTGCTCGTCAAATACTGGAAAATCTAATCCGCATTCGTAAATAACCATTTCATTCCTAGCTATATTCTTCACGGTTTTTGCGAAAACATTCCTCCCGATGGGCTTTCTCCCTGAGATGAAGGGGTAGACTGAGATGTTCGTGGGTGAATTTGGTAGCAGAGACCCTTGTTAGAGTACTGGCTAACCATATGGGCGGCCAGGGTTCAAATCCCTGCAGAGGAGGATGTTTGTCAGAGGCAACCCGATCCCTACTTGAGTGTCTTGCGGAGGGCATTTCAAGTAAAGTACTCCGTCTGTCGGACGAGACGTTAAACTGTGGTCCCCTTGGCGCCTTTCGTTAAGAGCAGGCTAATGCCGACTCAGGGCTTGTATCCACCCTTCCTACCTTTCCTATCCCCTATGGCGCAAATGACCTAAGCTGTCGGTCGTCTTCCAAATATCCAATCCAACGATACTAGAGACTTAATGTAGTCCGAGCGAGATAGTTCCCTAGTCATAATAGAGACCATATTCGAATTATACGTTTTAATTTCACCAGCTGTAGGGAACATCAATTAAATATTGCATTATTAATGGTGCAATTACATAGTTTTATATGGCATAAATTGTAAGTAATTAAGTGAAAATATCTAAGTAAGTCTTTAACTTGACTCTTTTTTTACACGCGGTGCATTTGAAACTCATTCAAAACAGTAGGTTTTTTGTGAACCCCGAAGAATTTACTGCGGTGACAATATGATTAATATTCAAAAATAGTTGAGAAAAATTACAAAATACACGCTATTAGTTTTTTTACGACATGTAAGTGTTAGAAATTCCTCATTTTGTAAATGATGTCTCTCTGGAGTGCATACACGTACCATTTCCCATGTAAAAGGGCTGGTATTTTTTGGCAAATATCTCGTAGAGTACTGTGGTAAGAGGTTGAATTCTTGGTTTCAGTGGAAGGATGAAACATTTTTCTTTAAAATGAGACCAAATTCATTGATTTCTAGGTAAAATGATATTTTACTCTTACTACCTTAAGTGGCTGAAAGATTTTAGGTTTTCCCGGTGAATAGAATGTAGGAAGGCTTCTCGGATTTCCATCCGGGTTGGAAGGTCCATGACTGACGTTTCGGCTGCTTACTCTACAGCCGTCCTCAGGGAAGTGAGATGCTATATATAAAGGGACACTTCCAACCATCGGCATCTCACTTCCCTGAGGACGGCTGCAGAGTAAGCTGCCGAAACGTCGGTCATAGACCTTCCAACCGGGATGGAGTCCCGAGAAGCCTTTCTACATACCTTAAGTGGCTCATTATTACACTGCGTAAAGTTGGCATGGCACGCTGTGTGGGAGCACGCTGCCTGATAAGAGCCATTTAAGTTATGAGTATCGTATACTAATTTATAGCTCGTGTGACTTAAATTCGCCATCCTTTGCGGTATAAGTATGACATGAGTATGAATATTTTAAATCAAAGTTTACATTCAGTTATACATAGTTACCGTCGTTTACTCTTCATTCTCAATTATTTTGAGAGCTTCACGAGTAATATTGTATGAAGAATTTGAACCATCTATTTGTTTTTGCAACAGAACATTGGTTTACAATTGATGAGATAGTTTGAGCTCTCTATTGCGATACAATCTTCCAACAAATTCTGGCATTATTTTAAGTAAACAAGTTTAAGTTACAAATGTTGTTTAAGGTATGTCAGAAGATACAATTAAGCCAATATCAACTTCATTTGATCAAATTCATCGTATCCTACTAGATGAAGCGAATAAAAATATAGCTATTACTAGGAATTCCATCATCGAAACTTCATCAAAATTAATCGAATTCAAATTGCTATATTATCACCTGAACCAAGATGACAATTTCTTTTAATTATCCGGATATTGGCGAATAATTACAAGATACGACAGATGTGAATTCAAATAAGTCTCTTATGTTCTATAAATAGGGTGCTATAATAAATGGTGGTTCACATTAGTTAATACTTAATTATTCTGATATTACTAATAAAGCTGTGTCGACTGAATAGAAGAAATGAGTAAGGATAAAAAGTTAGCAGATCCAATTTTTGTAACTAGCTATAATTCAAGATTGTCATGATTCAATTCATATTCATTTGTATAAGTATAACGTGAAAGATGCATTTAACTGTGATTGTAATAAATTATGCCTCTGGTAATCAGTAGTTGTCAAGTACTCGTGCGTGACTAAATGCGAGTGCGAAAAGTGCGAATTTAAGTCACACATAAAGTCTATAAATTATTTATTTTACTGTGTATCCTGGAAAGGAACTGAAGGTCCCGAAGGTTGGTGATTATGTATGTAGGTATGTACTTTAACACGCGTTCATTATTCTCTTCCCTAGCTGTCATTTTGGGTATATCATTCTGAAAGATCGCATTTCTTCTCAAGGTATTGCTGTCGTCCACATAACGTCTATTCTGAGTTCGAACGTTATCCGGAAGTGGAAATGTATAGGGAAGCGAAAATCGCTGTGTACAAAACTGTTCTACTCCAGGCATAGCATGGTGTCGTCGCAGTCGTATATCAGTCATCTTAAAAAAAGTATCATTTGAGAACCAATATAACCATCCCAGAGATAATTAATGCAGATCGAGGGAACAGAAACGAGGGAAAGGAGTATGGAGGAAGAAGAAAAACGGAAACGAGGAAGAGAAGAGGGGGATAAAAAGAATGGATTGGATGAAAGATGTATTAGGAGACGCGTTGCCATGGAGAAGGGAAGGAGACATGATGAAGACAGAGTGGCGGGGAGTTGAGGGTGTATGAAGACAGGAAACCCCTCGTATTACGAAGGGAGCGAAGCGCGTATAATCCAGCCAGGGTTTCATGTGTTTTTCACGTTTTATGGTCCGAGCCGAGTGACAAGTGGAAATAGACGACGCTTCCATATTCTCTTAGCATATTATGCCAGCATACACCATACGAGAGGTAAGTATATTTCCGCACTGGAATCGTTGTGGGTTGACGCGTGAAAACATGAATTATTGCGTGTTTTTTACTCATCTTCTGACGAATTGAGTCGTTGAATTTATCATCTGACGAAATTTTGGGTCAAGTAATTCCAAACTCCGACAAATTATCTGTGCAATACGTGTATAGATCCGTGAATTCTTCTGCGACCTGAATATTGTGCCAAAATATGCTTACCACTTGTGATAATTGTCTGTATCATTTGCGAAAAAACACGATTTTCTTTCAGTTCCTAAACCAAGATAAACGTTACCTATAGAAAGCTTTTTTACTGCGTAGATGAAGGTTTTGGAAGGACTCTCAAGTGATAAAATTATAAACGGCCGAAAAACTCCTTGGTCTATCTCTCTCTCCCTCTCTAGGTGAATATAAACGCGTCGTGTCAAATTTGAATTAGAACCGATAAAAATTTACCGCTTGCTTCATTCACTTTTGTAGATGAAATCTGGGACAGTGTTCGTTCATTAACGTCGGGCCAGCTGGCGCCGAATGATTTTCCATGGTTTCTGTTTGATTGCTGCCATAGTGTGGACCCCGGCAGTTCTTGAGTTGAGGGCTCTTGAGTTCCAATTTGCGGGCTCGCAAATTCGTCCCTAACTCGGTCGAAGGTGAGAAAAATACCGTTCGTGTTTTGTTTCGGCTGCACTTTGTTGTGGAGGATTTCGGAACAATGCGGTGAGAATTCCGAGTTATGTTTTTTCTGTCTCCTCAGAGCTATTATCGGACGTCGTAGTTGTTATATGAAGTGCAGAACTGCGGTTTAAAGGCCTAAATGATGTCAATTGAGTTCTGGCATGTTGAACATTGCATGAACCTATCGGAGGACATCTAAAAGTTACTTGAAGAAGCTAGAATACTTGAGTGTAACCTTCCAAATGGTGGTTAAAATATAATTCTCGTCTACAGAATAACGGCTGATGGTAAAATTCACGATTAATTGAGCTGTTCAGCTGCTTTTCGTGTATTTATTTGATTTTTCACGTTAAAAACTTCGGATGAGGGTCTACAGTTATCGTTTTCTTAATGATCATGATGTGATGCGAGAAGTGTGCTCAAGATGAATCGGTTTCTGTGCCTCTTAAAGCCAGTTGCAGGAACGTAACATGTATTCCATAAAGTTATGGGACCCATTAGTCATGGCAACCATTCAATAAGTGTTGCAGACACATTCAATAAATTTATTGGTTTCATAAATTATGCATTTTGTTATGAGATCCATTAGTATCCTAGATGGCGGATGCGTAATGAACCGCTTGGAGACTCAGTTACGTGAAAAGAGTTGGTTTGTAACAGATGACCAATTTTTTTTACTCTTACTGACGATTTATCTGCATTTGCAATTATTTATAGGCAAAAATTTCGTAAGTTTTATCTGGCGGTGGAAGATTAGATCAAATATTCGAAGCTATTAACTATTGGTAAATACGTTAAGTAACTAGTAGATGAGTTTTTGCAACCTGAATATATTTATGAGATCTATAAATTTATGGCTCTCATAACTATTGTTTCGATGACTAAATGTTCTTGCAACCGGCCATTAGCCGGGAAAAGCTGTTTTCATGAAGCGTCGGCAATTGATCATGCACTTTTTCCTGATCACGTCGAGCGATGTGAATTAACAACCTGAGAACTAAACGACTTATGATTTCTTTACCAAAGTTCATCTTGCTTTGTTTAAGGGAGTGATAGTATAAATATGGGAAGAAATATGTCGATTTCGAAAATAAAAAAGTTCTGATTTTCCGTAATCGTAACGAGACTTCTGAATCACCCTGTATTAGTGACCACAGTCCAAGAATCATGCTGTTATACGCTGTAAATGGCATTTGGGTAAATATTAGCCGTCAATATCTGGGTCTGCATCTTTTGCCATGTTTCGGTTCTTTTCATTTGGACTAGGTCAGAAATGTGCGAGCGTTCAGCTAAAATTTTGTGTATAGATGTGAAAGTGTATTGAAAGTATATAGGCCTGTTGAAAAGGCAGAATTAAGTCAGGTCTAACTTCCTTTACTTGAATTGACGTTCGTTGAACCTTGAACAAGAAAGCTCAACGGAAAGGTGCATTTCATTTGCTTTCGACGTAAGATCTAAATTTACCACGTAAGTTAGTCTGCTGTGCAAAATGATGTGGCGGGAAACACTGTGGGGTCACAGTGCTTCAGATAGTATTAAATTTTTTTACATAGTGATACCTGCATTACGCGGCCACTACGGAACCCATTACACAATGGCGGTGCATATATTGTGAATAGTCAGTTGAAAAGGGAGGATGAAGTTGGAGCTAACACCCTTTACTTGAATTTGTGTTTGTTGAATCTTGAACAAGTTATCTCAACGGTACATTTCATTTGCTTTAGACGTAAAATCTAATTTTATAGCGTACGTTAAGTCTCCAGTGCGAGATGATATTGTGGGAAACACTATAGGGTCACAATGCTTCAGGTCGTAGTCAGTATCGTATCAGTTTCGGTCAAACCTGTATCAAGCGGCCAATACGGAACGCATGAGAAAATGGCGGCTTAATGAAGTGACCGCTGAAGGGAGGGAAAAGGTACATGAATTGTATGTGTGGGATATTGAATCCGTTCCCGAAAAAAATCGGCCACTTGAATATTTGTGCAAAACTACCAAAGTGGCCGTTAAAATAGAATTATCGTCAGCAGAATGACGGATGGTGGTAAAATTCACGATGTATCGAACTTTTAAGCCACTGGTGACCGTTCAAGGGATGTGGTCGCAGAGGCAGGTTTCACTGTACACGCATTCACATGGGTATGTAGTTACACCAATCAATTTTTCTCTTAAGGCGACGCATCACTCACGCTCGAATGATCGAATGTGATATGATTTCCGACCCCAGATTTTTTGTTAAAGACTAATGACATCAACTTGAAACTTTCAGAGCATAAGTAATTGACCTTTCTCAAGGGAGACCCGATTCTCAAATATGCAAATTATATATCGGTGCAAAAATAGACCTGGTTAACGGCGAGATATGGAGTATATGTTTTACTAATCTCAATTGATATATTGATAAATTGTAAACATAAGTTGATGTATCAATCCTTCTCCTATTAGAATGCTGAGTATCATTGTTTTAAGATAAAATCTGTAAATTGCTCACGTCGCCAAGCTTCTTGAGTGATTTTCGTTAATGATATGCCGAGGTTGTGACGCAAATGGTTTAACATTTCCTCACAGACCTCCGGTCAGCACTGCCAGGACCTACGCGCTGGAGACTTAGAAACAATTTTCAAGCGACTGTTGCCCTGGGCTAGCTGAGTGACGACTAAAAATACGGGCCTTATATAGAGACTTTCAAATATCGGAATTCTTTTATTCAGAGCATGCAGGAGCCAATCACAACGGTCGCTTCAAGATTCACGTTCACTCTTAGTTGAAAACACCAAAGTTGCGACATTTTTTTATCGGATAACTATCCATCGGATAAAATATGACTGACAAACGGTGCATAAGATTTATCCGGCGGGCTGCAATATCCGGCGGATAGTTACCGGGAAGTTTACCGGCTACCGGATATACCGGCCCTTAGTAAAATTTATCCTGGAATGAGAGGCTCCCGACGTCGGAACGCCTCGACCGGGTGCGGGTGTCGCCATCTGATGGACTTCCTACTCAACTATTCCTTACCGAAGGGTAAGACGCGTTCCCTCAAGTATTCTTGTGGTGGTATCTGCTCCATGGAAATTCGAAGTCACGAAAAGCTCGTCGTTAGATTTTCCAAAAATAAGTTATAATTAATGAAAAAGCTTGAATGACTGAATGATGTTTATAGTGCCGCGCCGTCGGTGATGTATCTTCCAGCACCTCTTCACGCAATTCCACAGAACAGTAGGGCGTGGGGAGGAAAGGTTAACCCATTGACTGTGGATAACGGCTCGGGCGGAAAGGTCGATGAAGGTCAGGGGAATGAGAGAGAGAGCGTTGTCAGGAGACAGGATGTGTTTTGAAACTTGTGAGGGTACGACGGGAAGAGGCAAAAAGTCGAAACCAATGCCATGGTCAATGGCCACGCGTCGATTTTCCCCTATCCCTTCACGTCCTCATCTCATTCTCATCCTCTTCCATTCTGTTATCCTCCTCTCTCCTTTCATTTTGTCGTGTCTCTTCTTTTTCTGTGCTTTCGGATGGGTTCGTGGATTTGCATCCTTCATTGGTGGGATTTTTTTGGTAAATCAGACTTAAAACTCATTCACAATACTCTTTAACTCTCACATTGACGTTCCACCATCAGAGTGCCTTCGTGCCTTACCAGAGCTAGCTCATTACTATCTGATATATTCGAAGGAAAAATAGAGATTAAATCTTTGACGTAAGTTTCATGTGGGCTATTTTTTTGCCAGACTTTCCAAGTATTTTGCTTGAGCCATACTATTATGGTAGAAACGATCACAGGCATACGATTAAGGAAAGAGACTGCAGAACCGATAGATTTAAAATGGCAATTTTTTCCACGCACAATAAGATAGCATAATAGTTGCGATAGGTCGGTCCTAGGATACTTAGACTCTCACTAGGTAAAGTTGGTTTTGCACTTAAGCTTAATGTTTAACATCATTATTTAGATATTTTTAGAGGGATTAAGGTGGGAGCCCCTAGAGACGCGGAGGCTACACGCTAGGCATAGGTTGCTTGAGAAATTCAGAACTGATATTTTTCAGAGCGACACTGAGAATATTATCATGACTCCTCACTACATCTCTAGGTCTGACAGATGCAATAAAATGAGATAAATACACTGCCGAACATAAAGGTACAAAAACTCGTTCTTTCCGCGCACAATAAATGGCCACAATAAAAAATGAGCTCCACTAAATACACTCCTATAATACATGTCACCATTTCATCTCCCAAAAACTTACATCTTTACACGGCTGGTGACCTAACACCCCCTGCCATACGCCCATGCGGCGGCTCGTGGGGTATTATGTAGATGTAGATTATTAATAACTCACTCCCCATGAACTTTTCGGGGTGATACTGCTCTTGCATGAGTTAATACCTTGTAGTGCAGTTCCTCAGTCGCATCAATAATACTAACCAATAGTTGTATATTCAATAGTGTACTGCCTGGTAGCATGTTCGTCTTCGCTGACGTCTCTTAGTTTCTGGTCTGAGCCATGACCACCGAGAGTACACCGAGTGTAGTTTAGGTGGTCATGTCTGAGCGCGCATTGCTATCCTGACTGCTTTTGGCCTGCGCCTGGCATCCGGATGAAAGTGCGCGGTTCTGATTACTGCTGGGATGAGGGCTTCGTGCCTGGTGAGGAATCACCCCGTGCCACACTCCCTAGTGGTGGCTTACACGGTATTTTGCTTATGTAAATGTAGATTACCCCACATGCCCACTACCAGGTTATCACTAATTTAACGTTCGCCCTTCTTCTGTATCTCATTCCTAATAAATTCACCTCCTTTTGATATGGATCCCTTTTCTCTTGCAACTAAGAAATAGCCAGCTTCGCCACGACACAACTTTCCGCAAATAAACATCTAACATAGACAGTAATAAATTTATACGGCATCTTTATCTCATCTTAGTGAAGTTTTTTGATGTTTATATGTATAAGTTTTTTATTTTTATTACATAATACACTTTAAATCGGCAGTGTTGCTGTATGTCGACTATATTCTTCAAAATAGAATAATCCCTGGCAGGTTGCTTCTGGGAATAGTGAATATGAAAAAATCTCGTACATCAGGAGTTAGTTATTAGGGAGGTAATTTTCACCATTTTGGAAGGGAAGGGATGGGAGAGAGACATATAATGGCATAAAACTGGCAACGACTCAATCCATAAATCCGCGGTGCACTGGAAACGGGGCATCACGGTTTCTCCAGGCATAGCAAACCTGAGATACCTGGAAAAGCCAAAAAATGAAAAACCGGCGTGGAAAACCTGGGATGGACTTCAAAATTGAAAAATTAGTCGTCGCAGCAGCAGCGCTGAAGCTAGAAACCATTTCGGTAATACCATTGAGGTAAATGGAGAGGGCACTTCGCCATCAAACTGAATCACACCACCGAAATAAATAAATAAATTAATTAATTAACAAATAGTTTACACGCTGTAATTTCCCTTTGGATAGGTTACAAAAAATTTACAACTAACAAGGAATATTTATTCTTATTTTTTTGGTCATAAATCATTCATAAATATAATAATCACAAATGAATTTATATATTTACCTTCAAACAAAAATTACTTTTTTATATTATAATATAATAAACTAATTCAAAATAGAAAAAAGACTCAGAGATATACATAATTAAATAGTGGTTACAAAAAGAGACACATAAAACAAGATCGGGCGAACTTACTTTAACAATGATATTAAAATATCACTTAATTTTTTACATTTAATTCGATAAATAATTCATGTAAATTACGAAACAAAATCTCGATGTTTTTTATAAGTAATAACCAAGTTTTTACTTTCTTAGAAATTTTCCTACGTGTTTTTCTTCCTTAATGTGGTTCGGAAGGACGTTAAATATTTTTCGGGATATACACACAAAGCATCTTAATGCATCAAAGCATCAAATAACAACTTATTGTTTAACTCTGCTCTCTCCTTAGTACTTTCCTATGGATAGCACGTCGGAATGGACGAACAAACGGATACATAGCAAGAAAATCCACCATATGTTTGAAATTTAAGGCAATTAACTCTTGAAACATATATTGGCTACTTAGAGCCAAGAATTTTACTCGATTTTATCATAGTTTTATTTGGGAATGCCGATTATTATTTAGTTAAATAAATAAACGAATATATGTAAGGAGAATGTATGTTGTCACGGGTTTGGGTAACACAAAAGAAATTATTACGACTCTTAATTCTACGGCCAAACTCAATACACTCCAACCTTCATTTTCTGTTGTTTTCTCACCAATCAACAATCTCCCTAGCTTGGGAGGGGTACATCTGTCAGGAAGGACAAGTGCAGGATAGGGACATGGAAGGCTGTAATAATTGACACAACGAGACCTTTTTTTATTTCATTTAATTTTAAAGGAAATAGTCCACATACTGCAACAAAGCCAATTTAAAAAGGTTTATATCTTGTATTTAAGTATTCTTGCAGATGCTTGGTAGGTTTTTTTACAGTACTTATTTTAAGATCTTATTTTCTGGCCTCTTGTTTCGTTTTCCCTCCTATGCGCGATCCGCCATTAAATCCCTATTAAGTTAATTTTCTCATATTATCTCCCTCTCCTAATTTCGTACAGAATGCCTACCCTATTCCAAGCTTCCCCAGTGCTCTCTCCTCCATTAACCTCCTCAACTATCCCTCTTTTTCAAAACGTCCTCCATCTTGTGACAAATAAAAAACAGATTTACACGTATAAACATATTAAAATAATCAAATTATCTTTATAAGACACCGTCTCTAGCGTCTCTCGGTGGTACTCCTTCATAATGAATGAAAATACACCTGTTATGATTCCAGTCTTTAGTTAAAGCAACACGACCTAGGTTTCGGCATATCATGCCATCATCAATTCCTGATGATGGCATGTCATGATCCTGATGATAGCATGATATGCGGACACCTTGGTCGTGTTGATTTAAATAGTGTGTGGAATCATAACTAGGTACTTATCATTCATTAGTGCATGTTTCCTGGTTGAATATTAAAATTATCGTATTAGCTAATGACTTCCTTCTTCATGGAAAAACATTATATACGTCCTAATGCATTACTCTGTAGCAGATAAGTCTGTACTGGAAATAAGTGTTCATTAAAAATATAATAGGCGAATGATCCGGATTTTCATGTAGTTCCTTTGTTTTAAGTAGTATTTTTTTTGCTCCGCACAGTTACTGTAGAACCTCCTTAACCCGGAGACCAGAGATTCGCCTAAAGGCTGTGGAATGGGATGGCGTGTTTTTTTCTGGGATGTGTGGGTGAGTTAGATGGGGGGGTGTGGGATGAGGAGAAGGGAGATTTGGGGGGGTGTTCAGCGATAGAACCCCCCCCCCCCAAGAATCGATTTTTATCGATAATAGGGGACAGGAGGTAGGAATCGTGAGCGGAATACTTGCGGGCGTTCCGCAAGGCTCTCTCCCTTCACCGTCTCACTTCCCCCTGGAACGCCTGCCCTTCCCTCTTTACTCAACCCACTTCTCCTCTGCTCCACCTCGTTCCCCCTTCCCCTGTTCCCTTCCCCGGTTTTCCCCACCCTCTACAGCCTTCTCTCCTTCCCGTTCGCATTCATTCATTCGTCCGTCTGGATGCCTAGGACCTTCTCATTCCATTTCATTCTCCCGCCTCGTTTTTTTATTTTCTTTTCCCTCCATTCCGTCTCCTCTCGTCTTTTGGAAGATATTTTCTTCGTCTCATCTTTTTCTTCTCTCCCTCCTTGGGGTTGTATAAATTGGTTTCCTCGAATTACTTTGTTTTTTCCGTCTCCGTGGTGATGGGGAATTATATTTGTTCAATTATTTTTTTTACATATTTCGATGGGAGCTAAAAATTTTTGTTTTGCAGAAAGTTGGCGTGGTTCTGTCTTCATTCCTATGGTATAAATTGTATTATTTCAGTCTGAGTTTGTCTTCTTCCATAAGTTAGTGTTGTTTACGACGGTTGGCTCCATTTTATTATTTTTAATCCGTGACTTTTGTGAGTGGTTTTAATTTTGAGGACTTTCCGCGAAACTGTCAATTTTATAAATAATTAATTTTTCAATCTTTCAATTCTTATGTTTCAATCAATGTCATCCTTTCGTTGGCATTAAATCAGCAGTGTAGTGTTTTCCAGAAGGGGATTATTATGTATTTTGTTCTTCACATATGGTAAATTTAAAGCCGAAGACCAGTACCTAATTAGCTATTTTATACGTTTCTGACCGATAACAATGAGCAAATGCGAAGGTACTGTCCTCCATAAGAGGCGCAATGAAGTTTCATTTGCCAAAGAGTTATGAATAGCTCTTATGTTATACTGTTATTCTATGGATTTAATAAAAATTTGTGGCTCCTAATTTATTTTTAAACTTTTCAGTCACATATAGTAATGTCCTGGTGACAATTCGCTCGAGAAAACTAGAAGAGTCGGGAAAAAACCGAGAATATAAACTACCGGGAATTACGTTTGTTTTTCAGAGAAAATGTTGACAACGTAAGCTTTTAAAGCGTCGAAGCAATCGTAAAGTTGTTACGTAATGTCCAATTCGCAGTTTTGAGCGGAAACCTTGGTACAGTTTATTTAAACAATTTAGGCAAACAAATTTTAAATTCATTAAAAATGGTAGCTGTGGAAAAATATTGAACCTACGATGAGATTCTGCGTTGTGAGAATCGGTTTGTGTGGCCATCATAGCTGCTTGTATTGACGTAGAGACTAGATCCTATTGCAAGTTTGTACTTCATACACTGCGTAAGAATACCAGACGAAACTAATTTCTGAGTTATTAGTTTGTCAGTACATGCTTCGGCATCCAGAGAAAATGCCCATGTAATGCGCGAAGAGATATGCTTCAGAAAGAATGCGCTCTTCACATATGTTATAACTGCCCTCCAATTATGCGTCAAATGCTATTTTATTACTTACCTTTTGTATCTAATTTCTGCATTTTAACTCATTGAAGTGCATCAAACTAGTTGCGAAACTACAAGAAAAAGAACAAAGTAATCGTGGAACACCGGGAAAATAGCTGAGTATTTTTTCCTGTGGCTGAGTCGCCGCCCCAGCCGTTTGTTAAATTCCCTATTAATTTAGCGGGAATGAGTTATCGGAGCAGTGCTTGTCGTAAAGTGTTCTGGATGAGTGTTGAGAATGAGTAGGCGATGGAATAACGTTGAAGTGTCGCTTCAGTAATGGGAAAAAATTACAAGAGCACCTGACTTGTTGAGAAAATGGACGGGAGTCGAATGACGAGACTATTGCGTAGGTACATAATGGTTGAGTGAATGCAATGTGAGGAAGAGGTAGACCCCGTAAATCATCAGTTTAATGGAATGAATGTTTGCTCTTTAGAGGAGGAACACGTAAGGAGTCTTAAGGTGGCTCTACCCTTAGAGCCAGGAGGATGCGTGGGCTATCCTTGCTACGTATTGTTTGCGGGGCCCATTGAGGTATATGGAGCGGGCACTGCGTCATCAGCCTGGAACCTGATAGCCGAAAAAACAACTACCTATATTAAAATCCTGATCTCTCCTTACTACTCTTTGGATAGCACTACTGAATGGACGAATTGGCAAATGTGAAGCAAGAATATTAACCATTTTTTTGAAATGTAATGCAAGTAACTCATCAGACATAGATTGATTACTTATCTCTATGAATTCTACCTTATTTTACCCTATTTTTCAGCGAAAATGAGAATTCTTTTGAATTTTAATTATAAAACAAAACATGCCTGGAGAATCAACGGTAAAGAAGTAAGGGCATGCTGATTTCTTGTAAGTTATTGATGGAGAGCATCGTAAAATTAGTGCGTTAGCCCAAAAGTGCTATGGGAAAATAAGGATTAATGAAGAAAACGGACTGGCTTCAGCTTTTAGCGTTGGCCAGCATAGCAAGTGCCCTCTCTATACACCTCAATGGAAAGGGTAGTATAGAGTAAATTGTTAGTGTCGAAGCCATTGTTATTGCTCTCAAGAGCTGAGGTCTTTAGATGGCGCCTACTCCGAAATAAAGGGAGCAGCGCGGCGTGATGGCTTTGTGTAAAGAGATGCTTAACTAAGCCTCCCCCGTCGCATCCTTCTCTCCTTAGAAGTGTGTAATCATGTCTGCTATGTTTGGTGCGACGGAAGTTCGCTCTTCGAATCGCATTTGCATTCACCGCATGCTCTCTGATAATCGAGTTTGAAAATAACGCGATAGATTTTCGGGTTGTTGAACGCTGTAATAGACCAGCGATGATACCTTATCATGATCGCCAAGGCCCTTCATCGATGACATTACCTCGGATGCTCCAATGAAAAACTCCATCACGTCCTCGTATTCTTGGAAGAGATGGAAATATTCTGAATAAGAAGAAATTTGTCACTCAAAAGTCCATTCGAAGATTTCTCTATCAATCTTTATTTTCCCATCTTGCTGATGTTAATTTTGTCTTGAGAGACAACGCATGATACTGATACCTTTTTCTCTTCCTATCCGCTCTTAGCTCATGAACTTGAATAGTGGCCCATTGATAGAATTTATTCAAAGCAGCCTTTGAACAACTCCTGAGTGCTTTTTTTGTTCAGGATTAGAGGAAAATGCTTCATTTTTTCCCTCATAGGCTTTATTTTCTCATTTTTGTTGATGATTTAAAATGCTTGATGTGTTGCGCCCACGATATGTTGCTTGGTTTAGTGCCAATGCAAATTTATGTCTTCCCCGATTGTGCTCTAAGTCTCTAGCGAAGTTTGAGTATCGATTTCAAACAATATTTCGTTTACTTGGTGATACTATTTCTTGCCATGAGATATTGCCTTTAATTGTGCGAATTTCCTCAGAGGCAAAATCACTCACCAATACCGGGACACGAACCGAATCCCTTTGTTTTGCGCCGAGAGCTTAACTCAGTTAAGCTCACTAGGCGTCTTTTCCCCTGTGGATCTTTTGATGGATTTATGGGACAAGTTTTTCAAAACTGCCTGACATAATTTCACAGTAGTTCAAAGCATGTGCTATGCGTTCCAGTATTTTGTCCCAGTATCCAGAAAATTCTGTATTTTATGTTTTACATGAAATGGTAGTATTACCTTCTCCCATGCGGATAATGGTGTGTTTTAAGACGGGACTCATTTGACCGGTTTCATAATCTTCGGTCAAATATTTTTTTAAGATTAAAGCCGAAGTTTATACGTTCTCCTAACATAATCGCTCTGTCCAACTGACCGGAATATTGATGTATACCATAACCATGACCTCAATTATCGTCAACGTAACGGAAAAACTGTATCTCTTTTCGATTAGCGTTGACGAGACGTTGAAAACCCGGGATGCAGAGTCTCAACAGTATGCAGTGGTTCGGTCTGGTTTGCCGATAAAATAAAGGTATTCAAATTATTTGGGTGGAGAGAAATTTTTCAAAGACAAGGATGTACTCTCTCACATTATTTCACTCGTATTTCCTCATCTTCAGGTCCTTTCTTCCATTTGTTCTATTTTTTTTCAACTAGGGGCTCATTGCATTGCTTGGTGATGAATTTTATTACCCGACTTTTAATTTCATTGTCAGATGTTTTCTTTGTTCCTTGTATATACATTACTGAAATTTGTTCCTTGTGATTTAACGTGTTCTATACTTATTGTTATCGTATTTCCTCTTTTATTGTGTAAGCTCAAGTAGGCATAAAAATTTTTGATCTTTTTCTTACCGAAAAAGTGTGCAGAATTAGAGGAAATTCGATTAAATTGTGTTGGAAATGAAGTGTCTCGAGACACAGGAAAAATGCAATCGATTTACCTTGGATACCTGGTAAACTAAGGGAAAAATAATCGAAATTCGCTCGACACCCTGGAGCTAGAGGATAGATGTAAAAAATAAATTGAAAATTTTGTTCCGCCTTAGGATCCATGCCTGACTCCCATGCCGAGCCAGTTCGTAGGATATCATTTCTTAGAGTGAAGAGGACAGTCTGCGCAACTGCCGCCTCGTTTTGTCACCCATATCGTGTTTAATTAATTCAGAAACTTGCTACCACTGGAGAGGCGTTTGCGAAATATCTTCTTAATTACCCCCTGGCCGTGAAACTGGTGTGTCAGCCAACCTCGCCCGCTTTGCCTCCCTTTGAAATTCATATCCCTATTTTTTTCTTCCCATCAGTTTTATTCTATCCGGGCATTTCAAATAACTGTCAATGCTTCTTATGTAGCGAAAATTTTTACGCTTTCATTAAATTCGGACGTTTCCTGAGAGTGAAGGAATCTAAAGGTGGTTTCACATAGACTGTGTGAGTCAAAGCTGAGTTCTACCAATTATTTTTTATAGTTCAAAAATATTGATTTTGGTGACGCCATAAATGTAAGAAAGCAAAATTAATGCATTCAATGTACGAATTGTTTGACGATATATTTTTCATCGACGCTTTTTTTCTCGCAATATGAGCGGACTGCAGCGCCAATTCCATTGAATTAACATATCTTGACGACATTTATTGCAATAATTTCAAATTATATTAAAAGAAGTTGAAAAATTATGCGTAATTTTTTTGTATTTTAATCCTGAGAGGATGTTCCGTCGTATTAAGTGTTGATAGCGAAATCGGAATTCATATTAGGCAGAACTTATTTTCCCCGTATTTTAGCCATTCTCTCTTTAAATACCGTGCAGTTTGAAGTTAAATTTGGAAAAAATAGTGTGGAAATGTACGAGTTTGTTTTTATAATGAAACAATTGACAAGTTATTTTCAAAATAGCCAGAATGTAAATAAATTGACTAAAATTATTTTGTAGAGGAATCAATTCAATTGCCATGTAAAGATCTTCTCTGGTTGTCAAACCATCAGGATTGGTTTGCGACAGCCGTCCGCCTCTCTCTATCCTTTGCCATGCTCTTCATTTCCGGAAACTGCCCAAATCCCATGTCCTCCATTATCAGCTTCCAATACTCCAGTCTAGACCTTCCTCAATATCTTTATCCCTCTATCATCCCTTTCAAAATCCCCTTCACCAGTCCCTCGTGCCACAGTGCATGACCGATCCACCCGTCCCGCCTTCTTTTTACTATTGCCAAGAGGCCCCGTTCTTCCTTCAGTTTTCTGTACCTCTTGGTTCGTTACCCACTCTGTCCTGCTTATCTTTCATATTCTTCTTTAACACTACATCTCAAAATACGTTCCTTCTCTGTTTTCCCACAGTCCATGTCCCACTGCCATAGAATACACTTCACACTAAGGTTGACTAGCTTTTTCCTCAGCAAAATATCGACGGAGTTGGACGGGAGGAGTTTTTTCTCACTATTGCAGGCCATAATCTGTGCACTATGTATTCTACTCCTTATTTCCTCTGTACTCCTTCCGTCAGAAGTTATTTTGCTAACTATGTATTCAAACTTTCACGTGCTTCAGCAATTCTCCGTCCTACTTATCTTTCATATTCTTCTTTAACACTACATCTCAAAATACGTTCCTTCTCTGTTTTCCCACAGTCCACGTCCCACTGCCATAGAATACACTTCACACTAAGGTTGACTAGCTTTTTCCTCAGCAAAATATCGACGGAGTTGGACGGGAAGAGTTTTTTCTCACTATTGCAGGTCATCATCTATGCCCTATGTATTCTACTCCTTATTTCCTCTGTACTCCTTCCGTCAGAAGTTATTTTGCTAAATGTGTATTCAAACTTTCACGTGCTTCAGCAATTCTCCGTCCAACATAATCCTTGTATACTAATCTCCTCTTCTTTGAGGAGGCTTTGAGGAAAAACCACTGGGGTGTCTACAAGTCTTGTACAAGACCTGATAATGACTCTGTGTGGCGAAACGCGTAGTATTTGAAATTGAGGTGTGGAAAAGTGCGATTGCTGTTCTTATTATGATGAACTTTCACTACCTAAGGCATGGATGTGTTGAACTTGAAAAATATTTCACCAAACTACCAACGGAACAGCTTTGAGGAAAAAACACTGGGGTGTCTGTTGTGATGGATATTGCGGTTGGCAACGCTGCTTCCATCTCCTCCTTAACACACCTCCTCCCCCACTCTATCCTCCCTCTACCCTCTCCTCCTCCCCATCACCTACGCCTCGACCCATGAAGTTTCCTCTCCCCTCTTTGCTGGCCGACCGAGGAAATGACATCATGCCCCGGACATATTAACTAAGGAAGGCGAGAGAAGACATCTCGGAATCCTTATTTCCGCGGAACCCTCAGAGTCCTCTCACCACCGCCACGCTGATATCCGTCTTCACACCCCCCTCCCCCTTCCTTTCTGCCCCCGTCTCCCGCCTTCCATTTGCTTCAACACCCATGCTTGTCTTTTCCACCCCTGCCCCTCCCCCTTGACGCCTCTTCCAGGGATTCACAGGGATGCGAGGCGACAAAGCAACCTCTCCCCTCAAACCTGTATCTCTCTCTCTCCCTCGCATTTTCCTCCCCCGGGGGGATGGCGGTGGATGCGTTGAGAAATGAGATGGGGGTGCGTTTTTTCTCTCGTCCTCCGCGCACGCGGATCCAATCTCCGACCGTTGAAGTTCCCTTTACGAACTCCTCAACTCTCATGTGTTGCCTGTGTTCAGCATTATGAGACTCGTAAGCTGAATCGCGAAGTGCGGGGAATCGGAAACTGCCCTGTGTCCCTTTGACATCAGGGTTTCGACTTGCAAATCATTTCGCAATAAATGCGGTTGTCGGCGTGAGTTAATGGTTATTAGAAAAAAATAGGTGCATATTTGTGGACGATAAAATTGTTTTCTGAGTTTTTGCTAAGTAGTAATTTCCGCTTCATCTCTGTTGTAATGACAAAATCCCCGCTTCCGCACTCTTTTTCTCTCTCCACCCTCTCACCTTGAAAAATAAACTCTCCATTTTCCCGTCCTCGTCAGTTGTATACGAGAAATTCGGACGCCGGCTGCGGTCTCTTGAAATAGTAATGATTGTTGAACGGTCTAATTTGAGACATGTGGAATTAATATCACTTCTTTACGGCCTCCTCAGCTCCTGTGTTGCGTGTGTTCAGCATTATGAAACTCGTAAGCTGAACCGCGAAGTGCGGGGAATCGGGAACAGCCCTGTGTCCCTTCGAAAATGGGTGGGCGGGGAGTTTTGAGGTGGAGGGACTCACCTTTTGACCATAATTGGTCCGATTTGACCATCATTGGTTCGGTGAGGCCCCGATTCGATGACGAAATCCGGCAGACCACACGGCGTCTACCCATAAAGGGAGCCGGCGGACACCCTATCCCCAGAATTTGGGCAATGGGCTTCGCCGGTTCTTAACAGATGTGTGGGAAGTCTTCGCGCAAGCGAGGCTTGCGGTTACTCGCCTAACGTTGTTTGGAGAACCCAACAGCTGCGAGGACTAGGGGGAGGCGGGGGCCCGTTGTCTTCCTTTCGATGGCAATCCGCCTCATGATGTCGGCCTCCTGGTGGCTGTATTTCGCTAACCTTTCCCATCCCTTTACCCTTTTTCTCACTACGTACCCGTCCCGGTGATAAGCGAGAGCTTCAGACCGGGATGTAGGTTTTTAATCCGCGGGGTGGCCCGAAGAGCCTGTCCCTTTGATATCAGGGTTTCAACTTTCAAATCATTTCGAAATAAATGCGGTTGTCGGCGTAAGTTAATGGATATTAGAAAGAAGTTGGTGCGTATTTGTGGACGGTAAAATTGTTAACTGTGTTGTTGCTATGTCGTAATTTCCGCTTTTTCCGTGTTATAATGACAAAATCCCCGCTGCATGCTGGTGGAAATGCCGTCAAAAATGATACCACGGAAGTCCTGTCCCATCACTCGTCAATTGTCTCGCCAAATTACCACTGCAGAATTACACAGTTCAATGTATCCATTAAGGTTTCACTTTTTTCCGAAGAGAAATCCATATATTATGTAACCAGCTTAAGATACGTGTCAAGTAGTTAAATTTGTTTTTTCCTATCTACGAAGCTTCAATATGTCTAAAATTCATGTATAATTACCGAGACCTGTTTAACCTCTACCTTGCACTGAAAAACGCTGTAAACCTCCTTTTTTCAGCCCTCTTCTCTTGTATTCAAGAACTTCGGACGCCGACTGTGGTCTCTTGTAATAGTGATGGTTGTCGAAAAGTCTTCGTTGAGAAGTGCGGACTTAAAATCACTCCGTTGCCCCGCTTTGATTTAGTGTTTTTCGTTATGATATCCATTCGGCTGTGATTTTATTAAAGCTCGAATATGTTCCCAAGTTCTCGCTTTGAAATGTCGACCAGTTCGGCCGACATTAAGGGTTTTGTAACCGTTATATTTGCAGATTAAGTTCTGGGGGGTCCCTATTATCAACGTGCTTGTTTAATTGAATTCTCGAGATTTCTACTGATATAAAAAAATGAGCTCGAGGGAACTTTTGGAGATTTACTTCGTGCTTTTTTTTATCGACGATGTACTAAAAAGAGTGATTTTCGCCGATTTATGCCAGTCCTAAATCTCGGAATGGTTTTGTAAATCACGTGTTTCCGTCTTTTTCCATTTGTATTAAATAGGTGAAATACTTTTGTTGTTCCGGATGATGCTCTAATGAGTAAAATCGATCGCACAGTGTCAATCGACAATAGTGAAATTACACTAAGGTATTATTTTACAGCTTTCTTTCAATATTAGAGAATTCCCCCATGTTACGCCGAATAATATTCATTTCTTCAATTTCGCGTTTGGACCAAAATTTACTCAGGAAGCAATTGATCTGCTTCTTTCTCTGTTCCATATCCTGTACATATTTCTTCAGTTTTTTCGCTGTGGTTCCTCCTCCTTTCTGATGTGCATTAGCCTTTTGGTCTTTTTACCTCAGAAATATCTTTTATCCAGTGATAAATCTTCCAAAGTTCTCATTATTCCAAATATCTGGTAATCTGATACCTACCAGCTGTGTCGTCCTCATCTTTTTCCTTTGCTTTAGCCACTTTACTGTCGTATTTTATTTAAATCGTAAACCTGAAGGTTTTCTTTGAAAGCAGCCATTTACTTGTGAATAAATTATGTGATGAGAGAAGAATAATATTTTAACTGGATAAATAATTATTAGGCACATTAAGTTTTATACAGTTTTATTATGAAAGAAGGAAGAACTGTATGATCCATGCATTTAAAAAAATGCTATGTGATAAAATGGCGATTCTATGCCATCGCATTTCACACTTTTTTACGCATCTTTCATGCTCATGTTTGACCTCGACTTTTTCTTCTTCAAAGCTTATGCTGAGAATACTGGGAGTTCGTCATCATATTATGTTTGTGCCCTCCTTTTTTCAAAAACAGTTAATTATGCTACCTAAGAATATACGCACATACCATTCAATCTCTTAACGACCGAGGTGTCCTCAGTCGTCGATCTTGATGGAAGCTTCCGCGTAGTTGTTCAGATGAAGAAGCAGGACTTCAGGAATGTCATCCGCTTTGTATCGTCGTTTCGACGACGGATTCGCCGGCGTTGCAGTTGTCGTCATCAGGCCTGAACTATGCCTGCTGCAATGCCAGTGGAGATGCCGTCAGAATAGTGATACCACGGGGAGTATATTTAAGAATTCCTCTTGTCTCTTCACTCGGAAATCGTCTCGCCAAATAACAACTGTGGACTTGACACCAATATTTATTACTACGCAATTCTCTCTACCGATTATGGTTTATCTTTTTTTCCAAAGTGGAATCCACATACATATGGTGGCACTTACTTAGTGCACTTGCAACACCTACTATGTGATAAAGTCTAAGATTACAGTTTACCTGTTTAAGATATATGTCAATTATTTTAATTAGTTCTTTTCCTGTCTACGAATTTTCAACATGTCTAAACTTAATGTGCAAATACTCCATTTGTCCTTACAGACTAATGGACCCCTCCCACTTGTCCCCGCACGAAGATCCGATTGGGGGACTATTTTACCTTCAGAATATTTTACTGGTAGAGATTCCAGCATGTCATATATATTTAAAATGCAGGGCTGCATCTTCTAGGGAGACTAATGTGGTGGTTACCCCGTTGCCTTCCACATCGCAGTAAACCGGCCGATTCCGTGAACTCGCCCCAAGCTGCGGCTGTTGATACCGGTTCGATCTTCTTCATCTGCGCTATCAGTGCCTTCTGCTGAGACAGCTGCATCTCATTAGTAGCAGTTGGTAGGTCAGGAAAATATTTTTCCGTCGCTTGGTCTCGAACCTGCCAACCTCGGACGGGAGTCGAGGTCCACTGGTCCAAACAGCCCCCCCCTTGCGCCGAAGAATACCAGAAAGAAATTACCATTAAAACTATGAATGGATTACCTTGAGAATTATTTCCTTCTGTAGTTACAAGATCTCTTCATTTGTCGACTACTGCTTCATGAGAATTTCAGCGTTTTCTTTTTTATTATGAGACTAACTTGCCAAAAAATATGCCCTTATTCTGGCGTTGAATGATCCTTTCAGTTTGTGGACTTAAATCTCGATTTTGTGAATCGCCTTCGTGGCAAAAAATTATTGCATGGTTGTGAAGAACTGCATTAAAATAATATGTTGCTGTAAGGTAGAGAATACATCGTAATATTGTGATCGTTTTGTGTTGTTATATTGTAAATAATTTTTCTGGGATGTTTTGAATAAAGATTAGGAAGAAACATTATTTATATTTAAGAAAAACATAAAAGTATTCCATTACCTTTGCTAGCATATTGGATAAAAAGTTTTTTCAATGTTTCTGTAGAGGATTAAATTGAAAAATTATCTTGATTGAAATACCTTTACATACGTGAATATGGCTTATATTGCTTGCTGTTCCAATGTATTGACGTGCGTTTGGTGGAAATTATTTTTAACTGGGATAAACTCGTTATTAAATCTGAAACTTATTCATTAAGAGTTGACTATTGTTTTAAAACCTTACCGGTCTTTTTAAAGGAAAGGGAAAAGTTATTCGCTCATTTTTGATTAAGACTTTTTGCCCTAATCATGAAATATTGCGCAAAATTTAATGAAACAACCTCCCTTATCTTACGAGTCATTTTTTAATCGCCGAGGTCATAAACTGCGTTGATAATACATCCCTCAAGTATATCCCTAATAAACCCCGCCCTAGGAAATAAAAACATCTCTGTAATCCATGCAATGAAGAGTGGAAAGAGAATGGCGCCGAAAAGTTCCTTCTCTAGCAAATAATGAAAAGCGCACGGGTGGCGCCTTTTTTGTTTTATCGCTTTTTCCTTCTCTCGAATCAGGAGAGGCCAGGGGAGATATATATATATATATATATGAGATGAGGTGTTATGGAAAAAAAATGATCCTTATCCCCCGATATCATCTGAAAATGCAAATTGCGAGTGAGATGGGGAGGTCATATCACGAGAGAGGTCTCGTGATACGGTCTCCGACCGAGGGAATCCCAATAACTCAGCTTCAGGAATAAGAGAAGGCCTTTTCCAGCCGACGTTCGCCGGACCCTCTCAAACCATTCACTCAGTCATTCTCACGCTGGACACGTACAGATCCCCGTTCCCATCCTTACATTCTCAATTCCCGCCCCCCCCCCATCTGCCTTATTCCGTGTAATTCTCTTTCCTCCCATACTACATCGACTTGGTACAGTGTGATGTTTCGTTGCATCGATTGCGATTAGGTCGAGGTATCGCATTTCGATACTGATTGTTATGCGTCGATGTTATTTTATATACCTACGTCGAGAGTTGTTTATTCCTGTTTTATTAAACGAATGTGGTCATCATCACTGGTCGTTCAATCGTAAGATAGGTGGACTGCAGCCCTCCACTCTTCCCTATCTAATGCTTGTTGCCTTATCTCATGGTATCTCTTCCTATGTCCTTTCCTCTTTATTTGGTCCATGAACTTATATCTGGGTCTTCCTTTGGGGACTTATCTATTTTACTTTCAGTTACATTCTTCACAAACCCATTGTGTCTCAGGATGTGTCCAAAGTGTAATATTTCGATACATCGATTGCGATTAGGTCGAGGTATCGCATTTCGATATTGATTGCAATACGTGGATGTTAGTTTATGCACGTACGTCGAGAGTTATTTATACTTTTTTATTTTCCATCTAGTCATCATTGGTCGTTCAATTCCAAAGATAGGTTGACTGCAGACCTCCATCCTTTCCCATGTAATTCGAACTTGTTAACTTTCTGGTGGTTCTTCTTGATTTATATCAACAGTGATCCTTTTATAGACCACAGAATATTTCAAACTTCAACACGCTCAGGGTTTTGATGGCTACGAATCCTCTTCAGGTGATATAACAAGTATCTCATTCCCTTATGCTGTAGACTATGTACCAGTAAAGGGAAAGGGAAGGGGACATTTGTGTGAGAGAACAAATTTGGGAGAAGGGGAAGTTTATGCCATTGCTGATAGAATAGGGAAATTGGCAGGGAGTAAACATTCATTTACAAGATTAGAATCAGGATCACCATATCTTTTCAAAGTTTTGAGCTGTTATTAAGCATTTACCTCACGTCGATTCTCTGTTACATGTAGCTCATTCACTTTTTAATCCCTGCTGTGGTATATAAAAGTTACGAAGTTAATAAATTTGTGATGGCGTACCACAAAGTTAGCGAAGATCAAGTTTTGGGTGTTGTCATTGCTCGTTCAATCCTAAGATGGGTTGACTGCAGCCTCTCATCCTTCCCTATCTAATGCTAGTTCCCTTACCCCCTTGGTATGTCTTCCAGTGTACCTTCTTCTTTATTTGGTCTATGGACTTGTTCGTGGGTCTTCCTCTGTGGACTATTCCCTCTAATTTTACCTTTTATTATGCTATTCACAGTCAAATTGTGTCTCAGGGTGTGTCCAATTCATCTAGTTCTTCTTTTCTGGATGCTGTTCTTTATGGTCCTATTCTATTTTACTCATCTGTAAACCTCACCTTTTCTTATTTTGTTTCTTGAGTGCTGTCTTATTTATTTACCATATGTATTTTTGTGTAGGCCTTCCTTTCGGGTCATTTCTTATATTTTTACGTGCCTCTCTTTTCTTTTATGTACCTTTGTGGAGAATTATTTATTTATTCACGTTTTATGCAACAATTGTGGTCATCATCATTGGCTGTTCAATCATAAGAGTGGTTGATTGCGGCCCTCCATCCTTCTATGTCTAATTCTAGCTTGTTTGCTTTCTAGTAGTTTTTAAAAAGTATTGTCTTCTTTATTTGTCCTATTTATTTATCCCTTGACCTTTCTCTAGGGACACTTCTGTATTTTTCCTTCAGTTGAATGCTTCACGAACCCACTGTGCCTCATAGTGTTCCCAATCCATCTGGTCCTCCATTTCTTTATCGTGTTACACAGGGCCCCTTCCTCTTCGACTCTTCAATATACTTCTTTATTTCTTATTTTGCCCGTCCATTTTATATCCAGCATCCTCCTCCAACACCAGGTTTGAAATGCTTCTAGTGTTTTCTGGTCTATCTTTCCAATGGTGCATGATTCCGAGCCATTTCGTGCCTCGCTCCACACGCATGTTTTCACTTATTGTTTCCTTGTTTAGTCTCTCTTCTTCTTTTTCATCTTTGGACATTGCAGTTTTGTTTTTGTTACGCCACAGATGTGATATTTAATTTTTTTAACTGATACCGGTGAACACATGGAGAGGTGGAACATTAGCATCGCCCAAATGTAATTAAGAAGGAAAGAAGAACATGCTAACTGTAGAGAAAATACAAATGAATATATTGACCACTCTATGTTTGTAAATAGAGAAGGATGGAACAAAAAATGATTAAGCACGTTGATTTTTAATCTACAAAGTCGACTACTTTATACTGGTTGTGTTTCGTTTGTACTGGAATGCATTCTTACTTGACGGGAAGGGTCAAAAATATCTCTCCTATTGGCTGGTGCCAATTTACGTAGAAGAGTTTTATTTTGAAACAAATATTTCTCACAACTGTGTAATACCCTGCTAGACTACTCAAACTTGTGTTGTTGTGGGCGAATTACCACCTATATGCCTTACGTAATAGCCTAATAAAGTTAACGATACTATGAACATTTATGCATAAGAATAAACCAGCTATTTCTTCTCCGTAGGTGATATCTCTACCTCATACACTGCACTGTAGGATTACTACCAATGTCAGAGACACTGTTAACATTTATGTATTTTTTTATCTACCTTAACTCTGGAGTTTAGGTCGAAAATTGATATGGTTCTTTTAATAATACGACGCAGATTTTTAAATGTGCATTGGGGAGCAAACAGGCAAATTAGCTACACTACCCATTGGAAAAACTAGTTTGAAGTATCATTTGAAACTGTTATGATCTCTTATCTTTTATGGGAAAAATGACGTTGTAAAACTGTTTGTTCTGCAGTCTATTTCCCTATTTTTATTCTTGTTCTTAATCAACGCAGTAGCTGGAGAGTTTATTATTTTTTATTATTATTATAGTTTATCGCACATCGTTATTTATATATTCAGGAAATACATTTTGTTGGTACTTCTCATTAAATTCGGGGCCATTTTTATCATGGAATATTGGTTCGTCCATCCCTTTGTGAAGCTGACATTAAGCTGCATCGTCACTCATTATTTGAAATATTAAATGTGACACAATGAAAAAACATATGATGCATAGGCTGCGATTTTCCCGAAGATTAGCGTTGCGATATTGGTTGTTCTCGCTACGAGAAAAATGGAATTTCGATATTATTGTTTGCCAGTAAATCGACATTATTCGATACATGGTGTTAAGGCGGGTTTACCCATGGGAGTTGAATTCTATGGTAGTAGCGAGAGTAGCGATATCCCCGTATCGTATCGTCACTGGCAGGAAATCGTTCTGCGAACACATAACTTCCGGCTTTTTCCAAACCAGTGGATGACGGAAGGGAACAATGAATACAGTAATTACGAAAATCGCCTAAGTTTTACAATAATGGCGTTCGTATATCACTGTATGAGTCCCATAGGCATTCTTTGGTTTAATGCATTTGTATGATTTACAATAATTATGCATTGTTACGTCTAGTCAAGTGCGTCATTTGTGACAATAGTAGTTAATATCTAATGAGAGATAAGTCATGAAGCTTTCCTTAAGGATTTTTTAGCTTTTAAAATATTTTCAAGCAACAAATACATTTTTACATAAGCAGCAATGAGTCGTCCCACAAAGTTATTTGTTGTTTACATTTGAAATCTCCATTGGCTGTAATGTGACCAAGATTCCACCGGATGCGATGCGATTATATTGCAGTATCAATATGCTACTTGCAGGCTAAATAGAAATCAGTCTATTCTCCTTGCAAGTAGCAACCGTGGTCGATTACAACCACTATCGACCCCTTGTCGGCCGATGCTTACACATCGGTCGATAGTTAGCGACTTCCAAGGCTACTGTCATGAAAGTGGCTTCCATGTGTAACACGTGCCTTTATGTGAATACATGTGGCTTGCGATGCATCGACTGCGATTGTTTACATGGAAACGTTTCTAGTTGCAAGTGGTTACACTAAGATGAGGCTTGTGACTCCTTGTATTCATTTCATTTGGGATGTATACCGGTTGATTGGCAGGTTTTTGGACATTCTTAACGACCCTAAATCTGAGACATCAGCTCACTTGCCCTCCTGTAAATGACACGCCATGGGAGTCATTGTGTTGAGTAGTAGTAAAAACAACATATCAAACTAGATGACCCGAGCACAGGATACAATATTTCGCACAGTATGCAGCTTCTTCCTGTTTCATCCTTCTTTCTTCCTCTTCTTTTACCTGTTTCTTCCTATGGACAATTATATGTTATTTATGTTTGTGGAAAGATACATAACGTAAATAGTAAATGGTCGCGCTGATTGCACGTAGAATGTAATCAATCTATCTGAACGATGTATTAATAGATGCCGCCTCCTACAGTCTTTTAAGCATGTAACCATTGCCAACATATTAGTTGATTATATTGTCAGCAGATGGCGTTTTATCTTTTTTTAACAAAAACGTTAATTTTAAACTATTTGTCTATTTTTCATCAATATCGGGGAACATAACCTTTAAAACGATGTTTGAATCATTCATTTTGATGTATAATTATGGGAGTTATGGCGTTGCGACAAAAAACACCTTTGTGCTCTCACGAAACCCGCACATCAGTTCAGATACGTTAGTTGTCGAACTTCCAGGATCGAAATAATATATAAGATTTTCAATTTTTTAAAGAAATACATGAATTAAAAACTTTTATTTTTCGTCAAAAGCGGGTATCATAAGCTTTAAAACAATGTTTGTATCATTAATTTTGTTGAAGAATTATGGGAGTTATGGTCTATCCACAAAAAAACACCTTTGAGAAATATTATATATGGGTAATTTTTATGCCCACTTGGCACTCAGATGTATTGGCTGTGTTTATAATATCCAGGAATGTGTGAGGAACTAAAAGAGTGCGATATACGGACGAAATCTATTTTCGTAGTCCTTGATTTCTGCGTTTATAACGGTATTTCGTTTTATGGGGAAAACCGGAAGGCATGTGTATTGAGAACGATGCCTTAAAGAAGCGATGCGCGAACATGCGTCTCCTTACTTGTCGTTTCCACTGAAATTTACGTTCATGTTTGATGCCGCCTTCATCCGGTGACATCCGGTGCAATGCGATACACAATTCAGTGCGTCACAAGTCACTGAGAGATTACTCGCTCAAGTAATAGTAAGCACTAATGTCGCTGGCGGAAAACAAGGTCGATATCCCCTTAATATTTGAATTCCTGCTGCAGGGTCGAACCAATGTGGTTGACTAAAGTAGACAAGTGCGTGTCATGACTTGGGTATAAGAACCTTGGCAGAAACCTAAAATGATGAGGGATGGTAATCATAAGAGGCCGTCCAAATGGTGAAGCAAGTGGTGCTACTTTGATCAATCGGAGTAGAACAGTGTCATTAGCTTTTTAAGCCATTTAAAATGCCTCAAAACGCCAAAGGGTTTTGACAGTCCTTATTTCGTTCACTTGCTCTTAGCTTTTTCGTCGCGATTCCTGGTGAGGGCAGCAATAAGTAACGATAACGCAAGGCCGTTGAATATCGATTGTACTCTTCCTTCGAGACAGGTCATCACAACCATTTCCGCCACACATCAGCCGTTAATGTGCTCACTGAGCATTTACTGTCATGGCAAACCCAAGGAAATCAACGAAAAAACGGCGCAAGTCGTCATTTCGAGTACAATTGCACTGCAAAATAAACAAAACATTGAAGAACGTAAGCTATGCGTGTTAAAAAATTCACTTAAATAAGCAAATTAATGGCAGACCTGTTAACGTTGCGAGGACCTGTATCGAAGGAAGATAACAATCGATATTGAAGCACCTTTACGATAGTGGAGGGTTTCTCGATTCTATATCTGCGTTGCTCTATCGATAGAATGATACAATCGATGTTGAACGTCGTTGGTGATGGGGAAGTGCGATTTCGAATTCAATTGCACTACCAAATTAACAAAACGTTTAAAAACCTGTGTAATGCTTGTGAAAAATACTAAAAAAAAGCAAATTTATGGCGGACTTGTTTACGTAGTGAAGACCTGTATCGAAGGAAGAAAACAATCGATATTAAAGGACCTTTGCGAAAGCGGAGGGGTCCTCGATTCGACATCTGCGTTGCTATATCGATGGAATGATACAATCGATATTGAACTTCCTTGTCGATAGCGTAGTGTGAATATGAATGGGCAGGCCACGTTGTATCGTAGAGTTGTAGTCTGAAGCGAGAATTTATAGCTAACCGCACACTTAAGCGTAGTCCTTCCCCGTATCTCCTCCTTAATCATTCCGTTGCTCCCATGTCTCTCTCTCCACCTCCTTCCTTACTTTCTTCCCGTAGTTTTTTTCCCTCAATCTTCTTGGACCGAGACTCCTTTCCTTTTCCTTCGGGTGTGACCGCGTCTAGCATGATTGGAAAAATCGAGGTGCATTTTTTCACGTATCGCCGCGTGAGAAGGACGAGAAACTACGTCTAAGTGATCCCTTTTGCGATCTCTGATGTCTTGATGCCGACAGGAGACGGCTAGGCGACAGCGTGACGGGTGTGTCAGCCTGGACCCTAACCGCTATTTTAATGAAATCGGACAAAGGCAATCAAATAGCGAAGGAAGTTGGTGGAAACTAGAAAGTTGGTGGCGAAAATGGATGAGATCAAGCTATCGAGAGAAATGATAAAGGTTGGTTGATTATTTTGGAGTGGTGACCGATATTTGAAGACTCTTGCATTATTAAGGAGGTTTTGCCGTTACTGTTTGAGTATTATCAAGTAATTACTGAATTTCATTTTTCAGTGAGTATTTGTTTTTTAGGTTCCGTTAATTCATGGCATACCTGATCTATAAAAATAATCTTCTTACAAAAGAATTAGTAGATCGGCGACAATGGCATTTCTAATGTACACATATAATAATCATAATAATAATGTTTTATTACTCCGACGGCGATTGCTTACAACATAATACATTTGGTTACATCGGAGAGTAACTTTATACAGCCATCAAGGCAAATCTAAATTATGGTTACCATCGTTTACAGAGTGGGTTGTACACGCATGTATAAAAGAAATACAGCAATTTAAAAATTCAGTACGTGTAGCAAATAGTATTACGGTTATAAGAAAACGTCCTCTAGACTTCATTTGATAAATAAACAAGATCATATATTTTTCAGTGTTGTGTTTAGAATTTTTGAATTAAAACACGGAACAGATAATAAATTATAAACTTCCGGTCCTATGTGCAAGAAACATCGTTTGAATAACGTTTGTTTCGGCTTGGGTAAGAAAAGACGTGCTTTTCGTTGGGTGTAAGGCGAAGGATTGTAAAATAATAGCCAGTATTACCACTTTTTATGTAAAAACGACGTAAAAGTTGATAAAAAATAATTTCTTAAGCAATCCGGCAAAAGGATCTGGCGATAGGAGCCGGCTGAAGCATGATTCTCGTTGAAAAACTACACATTGACTTCAGTTAATGCTGTAATTTTAATAGCTAAAGAAATATTTTAGTCTAATATATTTCGGTTGATTTTAACCATCCGTCTCAAAGGAGGGACCCTAGAAAGGAAAATAAATCCAAAAAAATATGAAAGAGTTGGAAGAAACCCTACTTTACCATTATTTTCATTGTCATTCTTCCCATCACCCTTGCCCTCTTCATTTTGTCCAACCCTGACATTCCGCCGCATTAAAAATTAAGGCAAAATAACTTGGAAGAGAAAAGAGAAAGGAAAGTATAGAATTCCTATTCCCTGTTATATCTTATTCCCTCTTTCCTCTCTACATTACCGCCTCTCCCCCTCCACACAATGCCTTTACCCCCCCCCCCCCCTCTGTCTAGCCCTTTTCTCAAACCATCCCCCATTCTATATTCCGCCCCGGATCCCACCAGGGTTCCTTATTCTACGGGTCGTTGTACATGGTCGCTGCCAATATGATCCGCTTGACGGGCCAGGGAGAATGAGAATGGGGTTGTGGGTGGGCGAAATGAGGGGGAGATGGGGAGGCTTGTTGGAGGGGGATGGCTTTGGGATTCGGCTGAGAGGAACGGCGTGGGGGGGGGGAGGGGAGGGACGGAATTGGTGGAGGCGCCGGGACGGTGGGGTTTGGGAGTGTTAAGAGGGGGCATCGGAAAGGCGAGTTTAGTGGAGGTGCCGGGAATCTCCTGGCTTTAACCGTGGTCGTGGGTGAGAATGGGATGTGATCCGGTAGCGTCGGGAGTGTCTGGTGATTTCCACGCAAAAAAACCCCTCCCTCCCGAACCTCTTTTCGCGTCATATTCCTTTATCCTCCTCTTCTACTCCAGCCTGGGGTCGCCCACGCTCCCGGATTCTTCGGGAGACTACCGGAATTGGACAAAGAATTTTTGAATTTACTCCCTTCCGCGTCGAAGCGTTTACTCCCCGTTTTAAATTTAAATAATTACAATTAAGATATTCAATTGTTTTCGTTTTCTGCGATGCGTTTTCGTTTTATGCTCGTCTGTTATTTACTGCTCATGCGTCGGAGTGTGTGGATAAATCTCATTCTTTCCCCATCGTATATTTTCATTTGCCTTTAATGAGAAAAATGTGAATTCCTATATTTATCGTTAGTTGCTTAGGTACTATGCCATTATTGCATGCTCTTAGAAGATGATATTATCCAATTTTTATGACGCGTACCATTATTACGAAGAGAAGATCCACTGTCACATATCCTTTCATTTATAGTCACAAAAATTCAGAACGTGTGTGCTTCAGAGCGATACAGGGAATATTATCATGACGACTCAATACATCTCTAGGTCTGACAGAATCGATAAAATAAGAGAGATACATTTCCGAACAGATAGATACATAACTCGTTCTTTCCGTGCACAATGAGCGATCACAGTAAAAACTGAGCTCGACTTAATACACTCCCATAATACTCGTCGCCATTTCACAGTCCAAAACCTTATCCCCTACATCTTTACATGGCAGTTTACGTAGAAAATGTTCTTCCTGATGACTGACTATAAAGTAACGGCAATTGAGAAATATGTGTGGTAAAAGTTGGAGGGTATGGTTTAAAAATGAGTGGGCCACGAAAGAGACGCTCGGAGGGCATGGAGGAGTGTAGTTCGTTGGTTTGTCTATGCTGAGAAAATGGATGAGACGCGAATAATGAGAGATTTTAAATACAGGATTTGATGCTGCTTGAGGAAGGGGTTGATTCAAAAAGTCATGGGCTTATGTGACAAGAGTGACTCTTTATGCGATGGAATATTCGGAGTTTTAGGAATAGGAGAGTATGTGTGAACCAATGTATGAGTTGTAAAGAAGTGGAAGAGACTACAAAAATAGGACGTGATGGAGGACATCATTAAAAGGCAGCTAGCCCTATCAGCAGTTGCCAAGTTCTTTGATATTCCCTACCTAGAAAGGAAATAGCGTGGTCGGTGTCCTTGCATATGCATATACCTCATGTGATACTGGGCTACACACTGAATTAATATTCAATAGTGGAAAAACGCAAACGGAAAAAAATAATTTTTTACACTTTTATCCTACATTTGGAGAGAAGAATTCCTAGGTTAAACGATGACAAAGTTTTAGGACGGTACCTTCCTTGAAAGGTATGTGCCTATATCTATATATCTATACATTTGTATGTTTTTAGGTGCATGGCAACTATTCCACGCTGATGAGCTTTAGATTATATATTTTATTCAGTTTTCTTTAATTAGTAAAACTAAAAGTTGTTTAAATTTTCCCGTAATTCTCTTCTGTAATAAGTACACGTTTTTGCATGGCTCCGTTAATTTTTTTGTTTTTTAAATCTCCCGGAAATGCCTTATCTCTCTCCGGAAAACTTACTATTACCTCGTTATAAGTTGATATCCCTTCCTCTCTCTTCCTCCACTCCGCTGGTCATTTGGTCCATCTCGCTAAAGGTGAGATAAAGCGCCCAAAGCCTTATCGCCTGAGTGCTTTTCCTTGGTGGAGACTCCCTAAACCGTTCGATCCGACGTTTCACCCACATTTAGGGGAGATTCTTGCGGTGAAGAGGCATAAGGAGTGCCGTTAAATCGCATTTTCCAGATTGCCTCTTCCCAAACCGATGCAATTTATCCACGCTTGGATCTTGCCTTATCCTAATCCACGCCCATAGAGATTCACGCCTATGAATATTTATGAATCCATTGTTTCCTGCTTAAGGAGTGTATGGGAAGACGACTTGAGCACACGACCGACTAACTAGGAGCTCCCATAGATTAGTCAGGTGAACATATGACGTTTAAGAGTGTGGTAGATATGCAGTTTTTTTCAAAATTTGGTAAAATTACGTCAGGTATTTTGGTACGTTCCAATATTACGTTACAAAAATTTGGTAAAATGGTTACGTCAAAACACACAGTAAAATCATTTCTAAGTACATTAAAGCCGTTGATAAATATGGTGCAATATGCTTTTATGAGAGAGAATTCTGACAAGCCTAGAGAATTGGAGAGCGTACATGATGCACAGCATTAGCTCAACTGTAGCGAAAGAGATATGCGAGGATTGGGCAAAAGGTAATTCAATCTATAGTTGGTCAGTTGCTGGAACGACAAACATGTATTCCATAGAGTTATGGGACCCATAACCTTTGGCAGCCATTTAGTAAACGTGGCAGAAACAGTCGATAAATTAGTAGGTTTCATAAATGGCTTCATAACTTATGGCATGGAGTTATGAGCTTTGTAAGTAGCCAAGATGGAGGATGCGCAATAAATCGCTTGAAGAATTAACTACTTGATAAAAGAGTTGTTTTGAGACAGATGACCTATTTGTTCACTCTTACTGACTAATTATTATGTGCATTAGCAATTATTCATTGGCTAAACTTTCGTAAATTTTATCCGGCGGTGGAAGATTGCATAGAATATTCGAAGCTGTTACCAATTGGAAAATAAATTACGTAACTGGTAGACGTATCCCTGCAACCCGAATACATTTACGAGATCAATGACTTTATGGATCTCATAACTATTGATTCCATAACGAAATGTTCTTGCAACCGGCCATAAGTCAATCTGAGTCGGAACAACTTTTGCACGTCGCCTATTGCCATGAGCTTCGCTACTGTGGCGTTATTACTTGTAGACGCCACATTTTATTAAATAATATGTTTCTTCAAATAATGTTATTCTAAAACGTCTCTTTTTAAGAAACGACACTGATGAATTGTTTTAATCGCAGAAAAAAATTTTTTTTGATAGCGTATTGTATTATGCTCCTCTTGGTGCAGAATGCGGCAGCATAATTTGCTGAATTGAAGGGCTAATGAAACAAAAGATGTTTTAGGTATTGTTGTAAATATTTTTTCTCCAAATTCTACGATGAATTAGTACAGCAATGCATACATACAGGCAGCTTACAATACTTACAGCACAGGAGGACACACATAAACTTAATGGTTGACTAGCGGGCAGCTAGCCTGGCTCTCCGTGAGCAGGGGTGTGTACCCGCCCCAGAGCTATCAGCTGTTATCCTTTGTTGTTTTTAAAGCCGTTTGTATAGGAGAGCAATGTGGTTTATTTCGTTTTAACCTTTACACTATTCCACTCTCCCTTTTGGCCTTTCCTCTGTCACTGTGTTTCCCAGCATCTGGTTTTTGCAACCATAACAAAAAAAATGATCCATTTCATCTCCAAAAAACTTACACTTTTGCGCGGCTGGGAACCTAACACCCCCTGCCACACGCCCAAGCAGCCGCTCTTTTGGATCTTATTTAAACTAACTAAATACACTCTTTTTAATTCATGTCTCCATTTCATCTCCAACAAACTTACACCTTTGCACGGCTGGTGACTTAACACCCCCTGCCATACGCCCAAGCTATGAAAATAAAAAAACTGCTACCAAATCATGAAGGCAGAGATTCCACATTCAACGCACCAAACCTCACTCTTCTAGCTTATAAAATTACAGAGAAAGAAACAAAACGGATGCAGAATGACTGACACGATACAAAATTAATATATATATGTAGATGGCGTAACTTTGTGGAATAACACTACAGACGTGACGAAAAAGAAAAATCTCTTAGTATTTTCCACACTGAAAACTTTTATTCCTGACCCAGGTTTCGATTGCCTTGCAATCATTTTCAAAGGTAAGGGACCTTAAGGGTAAGGGTAATCGAAACCTGGGTCAAGAATTTAAGTTTTCAGTGTGGAAAATACTAAGAGATTTTTCTTTTTCGTCATGACTGAAAATACTAAGAGATTTTTCCTTTTTAGTCATGACAGGTGGACCCGGTTACTGTCATCGTCACGAGCTATTTGATATGTGCTTCCATCTAACAATTAATTCCTAAACAAACCTACATACATACCAATCACGCCGTTCCCTTCCGGGGTAGGCACAGTCACAAAGTTTCACTCAAAAATACATTTTGTACACCTAACTTTGCTTCAAATATAATTTCCTCCTTATTTACCTATCCTTGCAAACCTCTTTTGCCTCATTTAGCCCCATACACTGCTTCATACACGCCCTCCTGTTTTTATAAGACTCCTAATACTCCTCCTCCTAAGAATTTCCTCACCCAGATTCAACCGCAACTTTCTCGGCCTATCTCTACCTCTCACACCATTCATTTCACTCTTGTATATCTGTTTCGTTATTCGACTCATCCATTTTCTCAACATGGCCAAACCAACGAAGCACACTCCTTTCATACATGTCCTTTACTGGAGCATCTAACCCACATTCATTAATTACCCACTCATTCCTGACCGTATCCATCCCACTTTTTCCGCAAACACTCCTCAGATAACTCATACCCACGGTGTTCAGTCTACTCTTATGTCTATCCTGACATACCCATGTTTCTCTACCATACAACAGAGTGGGGAGAAGTGCACTTTAATTCCCATTTCCTAAACAGCTCTTCAAATTTGAAGTGGAGTTATTACTTTCAATTAACCTTTGTCAAAAAACAAACAACAAAACCAGTTTTGGAGCAATGCCGCCGTGAGTATATATAACTTTTTTGACTGTGCTACTTCCTAAAAGGAGCTGCTTGATAGTTATGTACGTAGGTAGTATTTATGTATATGTGTGTGTAGGTGGTACAATTAAAAAGAGCATTTCGCTTTTATATCCTTATGAAAATACCTGACGGACTGTATTTCGCAAAGTAAGTAAATGTGTTTATTAAGAGCAATTCGTGTAGGTATACTTTCAGTTATTACTTTAAGCACTCTGTTTGCGGTCTTTTGATGGTTTAGTTTTTCAGCTCGTCATCGCCGATTCGTAATGGTTCCTCATTCCGAGGGTTCGGGTTCGAATCTCGACAGAGGCGAAGAGTTTACTGTGAAATGCCAAACCACACTTTGGCGCACAGTGGTGAGCTTTTCAAGTGCATTCTCCGTCCGTCGAATGTGGCGTTATGGTGATAGCTCCGGAAATCGGCTTCGGTGCCATTTAATTCCTATAGAGCCACTTTGAGGAAATATCCTCCATTTGGTATTATCAACAAATGCCGACTTTTACTCGCCTTCTTTGCCAATCGAGCTTGAAAATACGAGGTGATAGATGAAGGGATGCGTGAAACATTCGGGGAACGGCATTTCTCTAATACAAAATCCATTTTCGCGAGAAATCAGTTTCAGGCAGACATTGTAGGATTTGAAGGGAAACGGAGTATAGACACCTATCAATCTTAGTAATTGGATTATTATCCAAAAAATTCAGTTAATGACAAATCGAGAATAATTAGTGCGATAGCAATGGCGATACAGTAAATGCCTTTGTCGATAATAAAATGAATTCAAATTATATACTCGTGAAAAAACCGGCGTAATTCATTTCTCAATCTCGTCGTATGATGGAAAACGATTATTATCATTTTGGGCAGTATTTTTTAATTAAACAAGTCTATATGGAATTCAGTAATTATTTTAACTGAAGCTGTCAAGAAAATTCAATAAGGGGACTGTATACCTCTGCAGAAAACACTTTTAGTTCTTGAAAACACTCCATAACAATCATTTTTGAAATGGAAATCATTAATTTTATCAGTTCTGATAAAGAAGTGCCATCTTACTACCCAGGTTTCTTAATTCTCACGGCAATTTTTGTAGAAACAGCGGCGCTAGATGTAGGTAGGGATAATTGGACTTCAAGCCGGGGCAGCGGATTGGTCTGCGCGTTGGCCCGGTAAGCCGAAGGTCTCTGGCTCGATTCCCGGTCTAGGCCGTCTTTTCGCCCATGGCGATTCCTCGCTCTACTTTCGGGATGGCTGAATTACTTCTATCAATTAATTAAATAACACGCAAGCCGGGTTTCGATGAGTAATCATCACCATAAGAACCATCATTTCCTCACCTCATTTACCCCTTCCTTCGACGTCACATTACGAAGACTACAATAGATACGTAAACAAAACATTCATATAAACCCGGGTTGTGTGTCATTTGATTAAAAGAAGTGGTTTTCGTAAAAGTTTATTTATTCAAAAAACTATCGACATCTACGTAGTATTGCACTAGCCAATATTGGGTGTGTGGCACGGGATGATTACAAACCAGTCGAGGAACACTAGTCCCTGTCCAAATCAGAACCTCGCACGTTCCCCCGACCACTAGGCGCTGACGAGAAAGCAGTCAAGAGAATAATTCGCGGTCAGTCCGGAGTCTTAGAGACTTTTTAGTACGTATGGTAACATGCAGAACACTCATTAAGATACTAATACTGGTTGGTTTCGTTAATGGTCTAGAAAAATAATTATACAATATACTAAATAATGCAGAAAGCAAAATCATGCCGGACGTATCTTGCTTGGTGAGTTGTTAGAAATGACGATTTGTTATTAAACACAAGTACAAAGTCAATTCCTTTTAGGGGAGGGTCGGAGTCTCTAAGAATTGCTCTAGAATACATGCCCAAAATTCCTCCAATACTATTTCATCCCAGCCCGACAAAGTGAGTTCATTTACTCTCGCAACAGAGGGCGTGAACGTATGTCGCCTCAGAGGAATGCACTTTCATAGGACGAAAATGCCTCAATGTAAAAATAAACCAGCGTGCCTGGCTTGCCAAGTCATTACAGAAACGCCTTGTCACCGGAAAACACTAAACTGAAGAAATCATTCGTAAACAGTTTACGTGAGCAGCGAAACGAGAGACGAACCTCACAGGAATTTAATAATTTACATAATTGATCAATTGACAAATATTTTCCAGTGTTTCAGTTAATCTTTAAGTAACATATGGCCAGTTTCACCAACATTCGTTAAAATTTGCCTACCCTTGCCTACCTAACGAAACGTTAAAATTTAACGGGGCTTATCCAGTTTTGCATTTCTCCAAGAACTGAATCCGTATTTTAACGATCCGTTACCCAACGTTTCGTTAACATCACAGAATTCTGGTCAAATGTATTCTTATACTTATCGACGGCCTTGTTCTCGGCACTCTGAACTACAAATGACAATCGTTAGTCGCTGCTGCGTAAAGAATTTTCGCCATGGCTTCCGAGAATAAGCGATGCAGAAGTTCAAATTATGATTTTAATGAAAGAAATGTGAATGTTGACTTAGTGATGAAATATATGGCCTGAGTGAATTGTTTGATTAATAGAAAATAGCCGCATATGGTTTCCAAATTTTCAAGGCGAATGTTATCGTTGATTATGAAAAAGGAAGATAGTTTGAAGCTTATGGAAATTTTTTATTCATTGTATGCTAGGAAGGCATGGAGGAACCCAGTGGATTTTAATAGACTCATGATTTATAACTATTTTTTACCCTAACATGGAGAGTAATTGTGGTTTATATGTGTATAGTGATGGATCACTTACAGGGTTGCCAGGATGTCATAATAGTTTCAGGGTCATCATCAGATGGCAGATAAAAGGTAAATCTCAGGCGTTAAGCATGCACTTCTTAGTAGTGGCAGAGAGATTGCTAGACACTTGGATAGGTCAGGCAGTCTGAGTGAGGAGATGTGTGCTCCTTATTCTAAGGAGAAAGAGGAACTAATTATGTAAAACTATTTCCTCGATGAATTGCAGAAATATATGCAGAAGTATATTTATCGTTGAGCCATTTACAACCAAGAGACCTACAGCCCTTTTAGAATTCAAGGGATAATTCTTAACGTCAGAAAAATAAATGTTATGTAGGTAATTGGAAATATAATGGTTACAGAAAGAATATACTACATGCTAGATACGGAAATATAATCTGGAAATAGATGCTTAGGTTAAATTATATGTGCAGTGTATATAACAGTATTAAAAATATTAATTTAAATTATGAGATGAAGGTTGTAAAGCACTTTTTAAGGTGAGGAAAATGCTATTTTTTAGGAGATTTACAGTATTCGTTCATGATTAATGCACTGGAAATTCTCTGCCTTTTGAAGTGTTTCTTGAAGTTCTGCATATTTTTTTCTTGCAGACCACTCATAGCAAATGAGGTGGCCAACTTGATTTCTCGACAGTTTGATTGAAAATGATACATCAGAGGATAATCTTCACTGGAGAATTTAATTAATGTAACCAGCCCCCCCAAAAAACCACTCCTCTAGTACGCAGGAAATTCATCGCTTCTCATTTCCACACTTCGCAACAGAACTAAGCCCTCTTATAGCCATCGGTACGCCAAAGAATTCTGCACCATTTTCCCCGGAGTGTGTCTGGCTCACGGTCAAGGTGAGGGAAATTTGAGGACCGAGGTGCGTGAAATGGGAAAATAGAAGCGAAAAAAATTGCAGGCAGGCGAACGCTTGGGAAGTAAATCCTTCTTCAGGAGAAGGTAGGCGAAGAGGATAAGCTGGTTGGAAAGAGGGTTGGGGGATTTTGGGAAGGAAGAGCAGGAGTTTCTGGGCGGGAATACCTCTTCAACTGTTCCCGGGATTTCCGCGAAACTGCGATTCATATTCCCGGGAAAAGTAGGCCGGGAAATTTTTCCTCGTAAAAATTATTCCTTTAATTTTTTAAAATTAATTTTATTTGCATTTTATGTTACTTTTACACATAAAACAAAGCAAGCCAAAATGATATTAGCCGCGGTTGGAGTGGTGGCTTCTAAGTATACCATAGATTAAGTTAATTTGAGCGAGATTTCATCCATAAATCATTGAATTTGGTCAAATTCTGAAGCAAAATCTCTCCCTTCCAAAAATATCAAAATATCGGCCCCTTACCCTACTACTTTCGGAGATATTTGCCATTAAATACCACCAATTTTAAATGGGAAACATTTGCCATTAAATGCCACCAATTTTAAATGGGAAATGGTACGAGTATGCAATCCAGAGAGACATTATTTAAAAAAATGAGGAATTTATAGCAACTAGATCTCAACAAAAAATAAACAGTACAGTAAGTCATCGATTTACGTCGGAGATGCTTGTTGAAGAAAAGCGACGTAAGTCGAAACAACGTGAAACGGATCCAGATCTTAGTGACCACTTTAATCCAAAGCTAAATCAAGGCGTGAATTTCAAAATTTATTTTTTGCCTTTATCTAGGAAAAAATAGCTATTTCTGATGGGATGACTGTCTCAATCATCAAAATAGCAAGCATATGCACGTACGCTCTATTTTATTAGGATTAAACAGGGAAAAATTTTCCGATGACCCATGTCAGCATGGACGTAACATTAATTCAGACGTAAATCGTAACGAGCATACCGAGGATTTATCGTACGTAGTTTGTATGATTTCTCAACTATTGAAGAAACATTATATTTTTACTACAGTAATGTTTTCGGAATCACAAAAATCCTTCCTTTGAGAGGAGTTTTAAACATAGCGCACAAAAAAGTTGTCAAGTTAAAAGGTAACTGTTGATACTTACAAATAATTTATGAATTTCAGTCAAATATATTATTGCGACATCTATAATACAAATTTTACTTCATAATTCTTACAACGGACGAATCAACAAATTAAAAATCGTCTATATGATATCTATTACGATTGGGGAAACATCTCGCTCAAACTACCATAAGGAGGGGGGAGGGGAGTACATGACGTTTCGATGCACGAAAGGGAAGCCAATTCTTTCTTACGAAAAAAAAATCAACTGTCGTTCGCTATTGCGCTCAACTTTACCAAATTTGACGAATAATGCAGTTCATCATGGAAACCAATCCCATTTTTCATTTTATCGGTAATTAATTTCGGTGCCACGAAAAATCAAACACTGATACACATGACTCGAAAAAGGTGGCGGTCGGGAACTGAGTAACTCTCCCCGCTGAAAGAGGCGCCTGAAGAGAAAAACGTGAAGACCAGAGTCAACGGAGATCTGTAACGCCAGAGGAGGAAAAAGAGACAGAATCTATGGAAGGACGAGAGCGAGGTGTAGATTTAGAGGAAAGTGGAGGAAGACGCGGAGGATCGGCTTAAGGACGGCGACTATTTTATTTAGGATGAGCGGCACGCCGGGGGAAATCCTGTCCCCCATGCCAATTTTTTTCGCCCAGGATGAAAAAAGGCGATGACAGGGTATCGGAAAAAAGACGATGGCAATGATATCGGAAAAAAAGTGGGATGAGAAGGGGAGCAGGAGTGGTTTTTCATGGAGAGAAGGGTGGAGGGAGGGGCATGAGCTGCGCATTTGAGATGGAGAGAAATCCCACCACGATTGGTATCGATAAGACATCGGTCGGAAATGAACGGGACAGGCTCACATTTTCGACGCTCCTTTCTTACGTGATAACATCCCAGAGAAGCTTTTATATTTCTTTTTATAGAAATGTATCATTTTGGAGGCCGTCCATGAGAACATTTCAGCGGCAATTTTCGTTTGCATTTCAAATCACAATGTCATACCATAGAAAAATAAATAATATTTCACGCTAACTGAATGGATAAATTGCTTCAATACAACGGATTTTCGATCAAATAACTCCTCATAGCTGTCCATGGAGTGAATTAAGGCGGTGGTTTAAGATATATTTTTTCATTATTTAAGATTTACCTTTAATTTTCCAAGGGCGTTCTTATCAGCGATGTCTAAGTAAAAGTGAATAAATTTAGCCATTACAATTTGATTTTTTTGGAAAATCAATGCTTTTATAAACACGCAGTCCCTAGTCACGGTACATGTGTCTCGTAATAATTCGATAACATGAGGTAAGACTCATCTAATTGCAAAATAATGCAATTACTCACAGATATATAGAGTTGTTGTGAAAGCTTCCGCGGACTGGCCTTGAATCATCATAACTGTCGGAATAGCTTCCGCGTTGTGTCATTTTAATGACGACAGTTTCGCGGGCGTTCCAGCTCGCATATTCTGGTCTGAAGTTACTTCACTTCAGAGACAGTCTTCCGACACTTCATACCTGAAGGAGCGAGCTGGAACGCTCGCGAAACTATCGTCATAGAAATGACACAAAGCGGAAGCTATCTCGAAAGCTATCATGTATCATTATGTATTGTGCTGCTACCGATGTCAAGGTTTCACGCCGAGTCCAATATTTAAAAAAAAATATCAATATACTTTCGTCTAAATTTTGAATACTGCTTCGAAAAGTCACGTCAATTTATTAATAGCGGGGGACCAGCCACGCTACCTCAGGGTACAGAATGTGTAGGTACCTTACGGTAGTTAAGCAAGCTATTTCCCTAGTCATAACGGAGACCATATGCGAATGTTACGTTTTAATTTCAGCAGATGTAAGAAGTAAGGAATAATTAACGTAATATTAATGGTGCCATTATGCTCATTTACACGACTAAAACACTCAGCAATTAAAGAAAAATATCTAAATAATTCTTTAACTTGACTCATTTTTTACGTTTATAACTCCTTCACGACAGAAGGTATTTTTTGGCGATTTTGAAAAAGTTACTACGGTAACAATACGAGTCTGTTTTTTAATAGTTGAGAAAACGTAAAACTATACACCATTAAAATGTCGACGACTTGTAGGTGCTATAAATACCTCTAATTTACAATAATGCATCTCTGGAGTCCATACACGCATCAATTCCTGTGTACAAAGACTGGCATTTACAGGCAAATACCCCGGAAGGTGGCGCAGTAAGGGGAGGTGATGTTTTGGTATCTTTGGAAGAGTGAGGTACTGTGAAATGAGAAAGAATTAATTGTTTTCTAGGTGAAATGATCTATCGCTCAAACTACCCTGATTAGCCAAAGCAATCGCCGAAAAATCAGAGTATCCGGAATCACGTCCAAGGCAAGATCGTGCTTAATCGCCCAACTGCTATTCAATTTACGGCGGTTGGAGCGAATTTGGTTTATGTACTGATTTACGGGAAACTTTGAATACGTATGCTCATTAGTTATATGTTCGGATATAACAGGGTGGCCACACTTCTGGAAAACCTGGAAAGTCGGGGAAAGTCAGGGAATTTCATTATGCCTGGAAAGTCATGGAATGTCAGAGAAAATGAAAAATAAATCTGGAACAATCATCTTGTTGTAGAAGTCAAATGATGATTTTTCTTCATCCTCTTACGCATAGGTATATCTTAGATATTTTAACATCCCGAGCTTTGCTGATAGCCCTTTCGATACACGCAATAATTGAGTTAACATTGAGGTAGTCCAATCTCAATCCAAGTTGAACAACCATGCATTTGCAGGAAATGCTCCCCTCCACCGAAGAGCTGCATATGGCCTGTTACACTCTGGACGGATTATACCTACGCAACATTTTTTTCATTGCCGTCGATCCAGTAGATGTGCGGAGAAACCAATGGGGGCTTACTAACTATGCAGAAGAAAAAACAATCGGTAGATCTGCTGCCAAGCTAGTCCGAACCACGAATATAATTTATGTTTTAAATGTTTTATTAAATAAAACAATGAACTATCCATTTTGAAATTGGTGTGTATTCCTGAAGTAGTATACTTGTCATAAAATTCGTCAGATATTTGCTAGTATGTTCAATGTTATGCCATTCAGATGATGCTCCATAACTGTTAAAATACAATTTATATCATAATTTTACTTAATTTATTTTGGGGTTAATCTTTAAAAGCTTTTAATCATATTTTTATCATGTGTAAATACGTTAATATTCCGTAAAATACATATTATCGAAATGTCTGGAAAATTGTCAAAGTAGTGTGGAAAATCTGGAAAAGTCGGGGAATGTCAGCTTGATACTTGAGGGCCACCCAGTTTTAGCAAGAAAAAATCAAGTCACCGATTTGGTTTATTGGCAATTTTATGTTTAAAACGTAACCATATGGCATTTGATTTTATTTCGAAATAGGTCGATGACACGTGTGAAGATTTTATCCGAAATGAGAAATCATTATGCAAACAGCATATGATTGTTATGGTTCCGAATATTTATCACGCCGTTGCGAATTGTGAAACTCCTATTTACGAACAATTTTCCCTCAAATTTCGTATTCCGTGTCGTGAACTCTAGTGATAAAATTACAATAGTTGAGACAAAAATTTGAAAGTGTAATTCTTGCATCATTAATTTCATGATTATGGCCATTTCCGACGTTTAAATAGGTGTACGTGAGTGAAGTGTGATACGTGAAGCGCTCAAAGACTAACCATTCGCTCTCCAAACACCTCAAAGTAAAGTGTAGATAAAACAAGCGGGCCCTTGTGGACATGCGCAGCGATATGAATGACATTATCACTTCTTTTCCTGCAGAAGTTAAATGATCTCGTGAGATCTTACTGAACGCGTCATACAGATTTTCTCATAAATAAGAAAACATTATGCAAACGGCATATTATTGTTATGGTTCCAAATATATATATCGCGGTATCATAGCGAATATGAAACTCGTATCTACAAACAATTTTCCCGTAAATTTCTTACTCAATATCAAGCACCGACTAGCACCAAATAACGTTTCTTGTTCTTGGTCATGTGTCGTGTGAAATTGGCTTTAATGGAATTAGGTTTGCCCCAAAACGTATTTAAGTATTAATAATATAAGTATTATTAATATAAGAATGTTTATGATGAAGCAAAATGCACAATTAGCAATCTATCTTGGATTGATGTCATTCACGCCGTAGATCAGAATTTTTCAAAATTCTTGGTGTCCTGGGCCTATTTAGCATTAGGAGACTTGTCCTGGATTCTTATTGCTGCAAGTACAAGGTACAACTTAACGCATATGCCTCACCTTTAGGTATGATCAGGTTACGTACATGAAGATAACGCTCGAGGGTTGGTACCTTGAAGCTACAGCTATAAAAAATATCTGTGGAAATGTTTTCGCATAGTTATGCCTAAAATCTTCGGACTTCTTATAGTTATTGTTGTCATCATTGAAGTTAAAATTCTTCGTAATAGGGAGCAAAAATGAGTGTTTACGGCACGTATAAATACTTTGGCTTGTACATTTTAGCATCCCCCCTTCCCTCGCTAAAACGCACGTTTCGTCAGCCATCGCTTTGACGCTGTGCACATTTCTTTCACATCCCTTCCTGCGGAATGCGAAATTAAACCGCGCGCCCCATAAATATACTGCCAAGAAGGAACACTTCTCCCTTCCTTTTACCCCTTACGGCGTTCCTGCTTCTGTTCGTGCTGTGCTCCTTCACCGTGAATTCCCAATCTCTCCTTCTTCTCCTCCTTCGTTCTTTCCTTGCCTTTCTAGCGTCTTAACTTCACGCCGACATAAACCTCTCGTTTTTCCCCCCTGCAACTTAGTCCGAACCAACTCCCCCTCAGAAACTTCTTTTCCCCTCCAACTCCATCTCCCGTCCTCCTTCGCCGCCACACCCCCTCTAGGAAAGCGGAGAGAGGAGGAGAGGGAGAGAAGACTTTTACGGGCGATTTTTCATATCCGCGACCATAAATCAGTCGGAAATTTGGCATGCGTGGCAGATGCGGCCGAGTTTAACTCCAACCCCTCCCCTCACCTCCCTTAAACCTTCCCTTCGCCTCGCGTTTTTTCCGGAAGAAAGGGAAAAAAAGTGTGTTTTTTTCCTTCCATCTCTGCGCTCGGTGTTCATTTTAACGTTTTCGTTCTGCGCTTCCGAAAAGATTTTCTCGGCGCTTACTTCTTTTTCAAGTTTCGTTTTTTTTATAAGGGGTTGGACGTAAAAGTATCGGCCTTCACCGATACATTCCATTGTGGTCTTCCGTGAATAATTGGTAGTATCGATATCAAGATTATATCTTCACATCCACTCGTAAGGTTACACTTTAAACTGAGAAAATACGAATGAATTGGTGGAATGCAGACACCTACATCAGAGGCAATCATATTTTGTGGTTACCTTTGACTGAAAGAAGAAAAAAGTATATCTTTTTCGTTCAATATCTGCGCTCAGTGTTCATTTTGAACGTTTTCATTCCCCGCTTCCGAATGGATTTTCTCAGCGCTCATTTCTTTTTTAGGTTGATTGATTATTTTTTTGGGGGATGGGCGTAAAAGCATCGGCCTTCACCGATACATTCCATTGTAGTATGTCATAAATATTGGGTAGTATCGCTATCAAGATTTTATCTTCGAGTTCATTCCTAAGTTTACACTTTAAACTGAGAAAATACGAATGAATTGTGGAATAATGGCACCTACATCTGAGGCAATCCTATTTTGTGGTTACCATTGGGATTAAATTTACTTTTCTTCTTACGGTTAACTTACTAAATTTACTCTACTTTTGATAATCAAATTAAGAGATCGGATCCATAGTGTCGGTGGGGTAGGATTTACCGTTCTCATAGCTGAGTTTTGTGCCCGACTGCATAATAATTAGCTAGTAATTATGTGAAGCGTTTAAAAAATATCACTTTATCAAAAGGACAGAATGGGGGAAACACTCATGAAACATTTGAGGCATTTTATTTTAGAAACTAGGATTTACCTTGCGAGTTGTAGGAAGGTTCCATGTAGTAAATGTGAAAGAGAGATTCATCTTAGCTCTGAATAGGCCTCCACGCCAATACGCCGCGAGCATTTTGAAACCCTGCCTACAGAATTTGTGAATCACATAGTAAGTTTAATACAAGGTGAAGATGCTCGCTTCGTTATGAACTACTTAGAGCAAACAGAAATTACACCCTACTGATAACGGCACGAGTTTGGGAGTCTCGGAAGCCACATGCAACGCTTAGATTACTTGAAAAACTTCGATGAGGCGACATTTCACATGAGTAAATATGTTTGTGTGTTTGTTTGTTTGAGTTATTCAACGGTGGAATCTTTTAAGCATATTCTCTATTTCAAAACTTAGGCCGTTTTCGAACTTGGCAAATCTAGCATCTTGCCTTGAAACCTAGTACGCATCGAAAGCTATGACGTCATGGACAAGTCATCACCAAGCGCTTGTTCACTAGCTATCGAGGAAAGATACCAAGTCAACGAAAAAGGAGACTTGCTATGCTTGCTAGGTTTTAAGTTCGAACTCGGGGTGTTATAATATGGGCTTGTATGGAAAATAGAAGTGAAGAAACTTTCAAATGGATACTATTTTATCATTGCTACGTATACTTGTGTGATATTTATTAATTTTTTTGCGGAAAAATTGATGAATTCGCTTTATTTAAAGGCTTTTCAAATGTGAATATACTGATAAAAAATAGTTGTTTATGTGTGTTGTAGTAAGACCTAATAGTTGTCTGAATAATTCCATACATTGTAAATGTACCGTCCTTGTTTACTTCATTGAACCTACAAAATCTATCTTCCTTACTGTGGAAGGAAAAGAAATGAAATAATGATGAAAGAAATTATATGAAAGAATTATGGTCCGATGGAAAGTACTCTAAGGTAGCCATAATTTCATTGGCAGCATTATTGTTAGCTAACGAACATAATAATTGTTAATAACGTTAACATTGGAAAGGTTTTCACAGCATTCATCAAAGAAGTGGGACAATAAACCTTTAGAGTAAATGTAATTTGTTTTCAGCTTAATTATGTTATTTACAACGCGCGTATTTATCAGTCAACAGTCAGAGATCATAGGTAGTTAGTTCTGAGTGTAATGCATTAATATATTGTTACGTGTTTTTCCATACAGGCAAAAAATATTATGATGCCTTTTTTTGCACAAAGACGTTGATTGTGGTGAAATACAGTGAGCGATATGTCGTCCACTTTCGCAGCCCCAAGTAATCGAAGCATATTATTTAATCACCATATTATGGTATATGAGAATTATTTTATTCATAAGCAATAAGATTTTAAAAATAATATTCTCTGTTACTTTGCCGTATAAGGTTGGGAAGCATTTTAAAGAAGTAATCCACTTCCATCACCCACAATAATTATGGACACGGATAGCGCTTTTCGTATGTTTTACTAAATGAAGGCCGCATGGTGTCTCTTCCACCGTAAAAGGCCTACGAAAGTGTCAAGTCAAGATTCTACCCGGTCGGTCTTGGGATCAAGTTAACTTGATATCAAGTTAACTAGGCGTTTGCCAAGTTCGAAAACGGCCTTACTCTTTTAAGGTAATTTAAGCAATAGGGGGACGCGGCCGTAAGGCTCTGCGTATTCAAGTTCTATGCACCAGTGCCTTTTCCTTGAAGCGGCAGGAAAAGCTAACTTGGCGCGAACTTTAAACCCGTCCCGCGTCACCATTAACGCACGCACGAAACGATTTCTCGCATCATTCGTATTTTCATGCACAGGACTAGTGATCAACCACCAAATAATTCAATTGAACAAACTAAAGTTACTCAGAAAAGGAAATAAAAACAGTAAGATATGGTTGACAGATTTTAAATAATTTATTTTACAAGAAAACATTAACTATGACAACATACGCCAGGTGTACAAAAAAATAGTGAACGTGTAATCCCAAGAGGCTGCTAAGCCTATTCTCAGGTTTTTCAGGGACAGGGAACTTGACATACATCCATACCCTGGGTGGTGTAAACCCCACCCAGGCTGGACGCGAACCCGCGACCATCAGTTTAGTTGGCGAGGGCTTTACTCCGTCGCCACCGGGGCCGGCTTATAATATTTCTAGTCACCACGATACATCACTGAGAACCAATCTCCAGATATTCTTCAGTCTTATTGTAATTATTGACAGTTAATCACAAATATAATGCTAGGGCATGAAATCGCCGCAGGATTGTTAGAAACCGCTTGAGCACCGCCAAAGTACAAACAGCCACTCAACCAAGTCAACTACCAACATTGACAAATATATTGTAGGGTATTCCAGATTTTTCCGCAGTTTTGACGTGTTTAAAAAATCTTCACGGCTGATGAAATCCACTTCTGACAACACCACAGGACAATGAACAAGACATTCACCATTTCCCGCATTTAATTACTATGTTCACAGCAGTTGTGCTAATCATATCGTTGAAAAAAACACTTTCTGGTCATCGAACACAAAAATCATTCACAAGGTAGTATACTAATGTCTATTTACCTCACTTCACTATTTAATTCCTTCAAAACCGAAGGTTTTTCTTGATCCCGCAGAAATTTCTGCGTTTATAATATGATTCAGTTTTAAAATAGTTGAGAAAACGTACAAACTACACACTTATTTTTTGGCGAGATCTAGGCATTAGAAATTCCTCATTTTTAAAATAAAGTCTCTCTAAAGAGTGTTTACAAGTATAGGCTAGTATTTCCCGTCAAAAATCTCGAAAAGCAGTTAGGTAAGGGGTCTAATATTTTGGCATTTTTGGAAGGGTGACATATTTTTTTTTGATGAGACCAATTTCATTGAGTTTTTGGCGGAATGATATTTCACTCACACTACCTTGTACAAACTAGTGGTCAAAACAAATAAGAGTGAACAAAACGCATCGAAAAAGGTTCCTAGTTCTCCGATACAGGAATGTGAGAGAGATGTCACGTATTGTAATGGGATGGGCTCGAGGTAGGAATTTTTGGAATAGTGTCGGTATCGCATTGCATCAATCAAGCGAGTATCGGGCCTGACTTTATTTTTTATCTTTGTATTATAAATATAAGGTCTCTTCTATTTTTTTTTCATCGATTTTTTTTTAAACGCCGCGCCGGCCCTAAATATTTCGCTTGACTGAAACCTCTTTTAAGTTTGTTCCTACCCTTTTCCCTCCTAGCTGTTTTCTCTTATTTCTGCATGTTTGTTTTTATACGCTGTGGTGCATCTACTTGTAAGCGGTCTAGTTGAGGTCCATCACTGGTCTATATTAGGTCGATTTTATACGCTTTTTACGCCCCACAAGGAGAGGAGGGAAAAGAAAACGTATTCAGCGGCCTCATTCGCGGGGAAATATTTGTTTTTTGGGCCTAGGCAGGCGTCTCTGTAGTAACAGTGTATCGGACTAGGTCCCGGAACGCGCTACGGTCCCATAAAACTCCGTCGTTGCTAATGCATTGCAATACTCCTTGCAAGGCACTGTTTTAAGTTGAGTTAGTGCATCCGATTTCCGAATGGCTGTTGCTTTTTCATACAGACATCATGGAGGCGTCGAGTTTTGGAGAGATCATAGTTGTTTGAGACCTGAATGAAACAAAGAATTATTACTTATTTTGTCTTTCAGTGTAACAATTGGCGTAAATGCTATTTTTTATCTTTTTTATTGTCCCATTTATAAGGAAAGCCCTGAAGAAACAATTGTTACTTTTTTTGCTCCATTGTATTACTACAGGATAGAATATTTCCCGTTGTTTCTCCATAAAAAATACTAAAACTATTTCTAGATGCAAGTAATAATTTATCTGTTATTGTATTTATTACTGTAATGAATAAAAAGTTTAAATGCCCTGTATTATCCAATGGTGGTGGCTCAGTTATGGTCATAAACCTTGAAGCTCGTCTAAAGTTTCCATAGTAAAAATGTTAATTATGGATGTAGGATGCTTTTGGTGAAAGTGAACAACTTATAATTTTGATTTAATTATTTTTACTTAACGGGACCTTACATGTACTTTTTCTCGTAGATTTTATTGTTTTTCTGATATTTTACCCGTAATCTATCCTTTCATAAATATCGTCAAAGCTTTGATAAAATTGATTAAAAGGGTTAATGAGTGGGCAGAGGGTTGCAGTCTACTAAATGAATTGTCTTTCGTTTTCTTACGTTTACGATATGTTATCTTCAAAGAATATCCTAATGACACCAGAGTGTATGTGTAGTCTTTTCAAGGCTAGTGAACGGTATGTCTGGATGAATACGATTTTCCTTGTCGCGAATGCGCGATAGTAGGTACATAGACTTTTCAAGGAGGTAACTTGGAGCTTGCGCCGCAGAAAACCGTGGATCCATCAGAGGAATACTTTTTGAATATTTTTTGTGAATAGTAATAATAGAATGGCTTACAAAAATGACATAAACAGTAAAAAAATATGTGCAAATTAAAGACTAAAAAATTAAATCAATTGTTCTGAAAACTGAATTCATTATCCACGAATCACTCATCTACACATACATAATACCCTGCCAGCCGCCGCAAGTGTGTGTGGCAGGGGGTGTTAGGTCACCAGCAGTGCAAAGATGTAAGTTTTTGGGAGGTGAAATGGTGGCATGTATTATAAGAGTGTATTTAGTGGAGCTCAATTATTATTGTGGTTACTTATTGTGTGCGGAAAGGACGAGTTTTTGTACGTGTATGTTCGGGAGTGTATCTCTCTTATTTTATCGCTTCTGTCAGACCTAGATATGTAGTGAGGAGTCAAGATAATATTCTCTGTGTCGCTCTGAAAAATATCAGTTCTGAATTTCTTAAGCAACCTAAGCCTAGCGTGTAGCCTCCGAATCTCTAGGGGCTTCCACCTCAATCCCGCTAAAAGTTGTGAGACACTATATGTACGCTCGTAGTAGTTTTTAACGAAACGTGCTGCTTTCCTTTGTATTTTATTAATTTCATTGGATAAAATCTTTATGACCAGGGTCCCAAATGCTCTCGGCGTATTCGAAGTGTGGCCAGAGTGAAGTAGCATCTCTCTTTGACTTTTTCATCCATATGAACTATAACGAACATTTGCTCATAAAATATGAAATATTGCGACTGCAAATTTCGGTCATATAGATATACATCATGCATTATGATTATAAACGTGTGATATCTCAGTTCTCGCAACCTAATGCGTCTAATTTCTTTGGGGTTATTATGTCATGGATCAGTTAATGTTTCCAGCCCTAAGAGCTATGAGCAGCGAAAATCTATTAATATTGTAATCATTAATTTTTCCACAAATATGTTTATACGGTGTTAATTAATTATGATTTTGTACTTCTCGGTGCCTCAAAGTTCTCAAACCTGTTGAGAGAATCCTGTCTTACCGTTCAGTCAATTCTCTCGGGAAATGACGTATAGTATTGTAACGTTTTAAACTTCAGTGTATGATTTCGCGGCGCCTGTTTATGGAAAGACAATATCATCTTTTTTCATCTCAATTTAATGGAGCCGAAACGATTCCATTCCATGACCTCATTTTTAATATTCATCATTCATAATTTATTAAGCATGTTCCACCGTACACCATAACGCCTTTATTATTTGGTATACATTATTTATCAATCGTTATATAAAATATATTGTCTCCCTTGGTACACATTTATTATTATGTTTGAGCAGAGAAATATTTATTTTGTTCTGGCTTCCGTTGTCTGGCATACTGTTAGAAACTTTTAATCCTGAGTAAAAAAATCGATCTTTTGTACAACGTGAGACAAGGTTTTATAAGCAGAATATTCCATTTCCCTCTTGAACTGCAATCATGGTCCTTTTCGGAGATCTCACTTGTACAAATAAAATAATTTCGTGACCTTAAAAATACGTATGTATAATAATTCATTTCAAATCCCTCTTGTTAAGCTGTATTTAAAATTTTTGTATTAAACAGGAAAACTAGTGGGATGAGGGATATATTTTTTTCCATTTTACTGTTATTTTCGCAATAGAAAAACACATTTATTAATAGGCTAGGGTAAGGGTGAATTAATGTCATGAATTTATGAGCCTTGTGGGGTCGAGGGGGAAGGGGGACTGAGTTGAAGATCTCCGCCAGCCGCCATTTTGACGACTGTTCTCCTCGCGAGTAACTTTTCTGCGATTGCAGTTGGGAAAGTTTGCCAGTTCTGGCGAGATGGGGAGGCATGAAATTGCTCAAGGCGAAGAGAAAAAAATGCCCTCCACCTATATTTTTTTTCGCCTTTGATAACCTAGTAGTACGGAATTATTATTATTTTTTCTTTTTAAACCAAAATTGAGGGAAAGGACGTGTGGGTGGGGAAGGGGGTAATTCCGCAGGGTTAAGTCCACGAGGAGGAAAAGGAATTTAAGATCGCCTAATTAAAACAGAACCCCGGCACCGCCTACTCTTCCCTCCGAAAATACTCCTTGATGAAAGCTTTTGGCAATGGGTTTGGCGGTATATGTGTGCGTGTATGAGTAAGATGGGGGGGGGGAAATGTTTCTGGAAGGAGGGGGGAGGGAAGAGATCTGGGGGATAGAGAAATGAAGCATATTCCCCGACTATAAACCAGGTATGTTTTACATATTTCCCCTCGCGCTGGTGGCGTTCTCGCGCCCTGCCCTGCGGAAACTCCTACTTCCTCCTCGCCGTTCCCGCGTCCTGCTATGTCTGCCTCCCGAAACGACTCATTCACTCCAGGGGCGGGCTGGCCCGCACACCTGCCCACCCCTGCTTGGTAGGTTTGCCCCCCCTTAATTCTAGAGCCCTCGCCTTCACCCGTCAGACCCTTCCCGGGTTCGGCCCTCCCTTCCTACGTCCCAAAATGCTCATTTCGCCGACTCTTTGAGTGCGCCTCTGCACATCTCCCATTCAGTCGATAGAGGAATGGTGCCTCTCGTGCCCTCTCTTCCCTCTTTTGCCCCATTCTTGCCCCCTTCTCTCGCCTTCCACCCCCTGCCCCCAGCCACATTGCCCCTTTCTCCCACACCCTGACATTTACTACTCTTCCCTACAACCGCGTTCCGCTTCCCGTTCGTCGCGAGTGTCTTCCTCTACCATCTCTTCCGTACATTTCTCGCTGTTCTCTTTCGCGCTCGCGTGCAAACGTTTCTCCCCTCCCTCGCTCAGTCTTCTTTGGGGCTCCCGTTTGTTTGAATGGCGGTTATGAGTGCCTGCCTATCTTATAATCCATGAATGTCGTTTTCCGCCGTCTCCTCCTCACATTTCTCGTTGTTCTCTTTCCCTCTCGTGTCCTAACATTTCTCCTCTCCTACGCGTATTCGTCCTTTGCGACCGCGTTTGTTTGAATGGCGGTTGTGACTACCCTGCCTCTCTTTAACCCCTCTCGCATATCATCGTCGGTACATCTCTATGACCGTTCCCGTTATTGCTTTTAAAAAAGCAGTTTTCTGACATAGTGGTGCACTTCATTACCCCATTTATCGTGAATGTCTTTCTCTGCCATGTCATCCTTACGTTTCTCGCTATTCTCTTACCTAGTACATGCTTCCATTTCATCTACGCTCAATCATCGTAGAGATCCCGTTTCGTTGACTTGCCATTACGAGTATCTTACACGTCCTTAACTCCTCTCACTTTTTCATCGTAGTTATATACCCATCATCGACCCCGTTGTAGCTAATAAATAAGCAGCATTCTGCCGTAGTGGTGCCCTTCATTTCACAATGCCTCTTGCATGCCGCTCTATGCCATCTCTTCCGTACATTTCTCAGTATTTTCTTTCCTTCTATTCACCCCAATTTCTCTTACGCAGATTAACCTCATTCTGTCGCACTGTCCGTTTTAAAAGCCGAAACTGTCGAGTTTGGGAAGCTATATCTTCAAGTAGGGTCAACCAATTTTAACGAAATGGAAACTAGGTGACAGAATAATCAATTGTACGTATATTGATGTGTGTAGACATTTTTTTATGTCTATCTGCACTTTAACGCTGATTTATTTTTAAAAAGACTATTTTCGACGTTAAAATTTGATGGCTCAACTTCACAATATCTCTACTCTCGTATTGCTAAATATAGAGACTGGCGGTTTTGATGTAAGTTAGGCAAATCCGTTTCTTTCATATTAATGAAAAAAATATACGTCGATCTTTTCACGTGCTGTCGTAAAATTTGTAAACATCCGCCTCTTTCGAAACTAACGATGCGATTTAGCAGTTGTGACTCCCGTTAACTCCTTTTACACCTCTATTTCACTGCTACTGCCCCTCGTCGCCGTTCTGATTCTCTTTAGCTTGAATCGTCTTCTGTCACTTCGTCCGTGTATTTCTTTCTTTTCTCTCTGTTCTCTCAATACCCCTTATGCGAGGGCAGGATTACGGTCGGCGTTTCCGGTCGGTGAGTAGCTGGTGTGGTAAACCGGCGACCTCCAGATTGAGATGCTTAGAAGTTTTCCTCAATCAAATTATAATCGGTTTTGTATTTCATAAGTTATAAATCATATTCTGAGTGAGTGAAAGGAAGATAATCTGCAGGTTATAGTTTCAGACTTCACTTCGTGGAAAAGCGACTCATGAAATGAGAGTTTACTTTGAACGTTCCACACTATTAATTTTCACCGACTCTGGTTTCGACAATATCAGTCATTATCAAGGATAATTGTTATCCTTGATAAAGACAGCTATTACTGTCATTATCATACCCTTGATAATGACAGATATTTTCGAAACCATGGTCGGCGAAAATAAAAAAGTGTGCAATATACAAAAAAGTGAGTTCTCATTTCATGGAGATGATCTATTAAATTATATTGTTATCCACATCTACGTAATACCCCGCGGGCCGTTGCATGGGTGTGTGGCAGGGAGTGTTAGGTCACCAGCCGTGTAATGTTGTAAGTTTTTTGGATATGAAATGGTGACATGAATTATAGGAGTGTATTTAGTGGAGTTTAATTTTTATTGTGGCCGCTTATTGTTCGCGGAAAGAACTAGTTTTTGTACCTATCTGTTCGGCAGTGTATCTATCTTATTTTTGTCGCATCTGTCAGACCTAGAGATATAGTGAGGAGTCATGATAATATTCTCAGTGTCGCTCTGAAAAATATCAGTACTGAATTTATCAAGCAACCTAAGCCTAGCGTGTAGCCTCCGCGTCTCTAGGGGCTCCCACCTTAATCCGTCTAAAAGTTGTGAGACAATACATGTACGCTCATAGCAGTTTTTAACTTTAACGAAGTTATCACGATATTGATACCTGTGATTGTGATAATTGTGGTTGTTATCACGATAACATTATAGTGTGATCACGATGATTCCTGACGTAGTTGACGGTGGCGTTAGCGAAGTTTGGTGATTGTGATGCAAAGGGAGATATTATAACGTCCAGACGTTTGCGGCGCCGTGTGTGGACGATGTACTTATCTTGCCAAAGTCAAACATAGAGTAACTAATGCCGCATCAACCGCAGCCAATCAGAGGCGAGCTTGACCGTAGCGAGCAGTCATTGACCATGGGGTTTACGTCACTTGATTGCGATTTTACTTTGTAAATGCAAACAAATGTGATGTGATTTTATGTATTCTATTTTCAATGGTATCTGATAAGTATCGTAATCGACGAAAATCATCCACACTGTCATTGTAAAATATACTGAAAGTCATTTAGTATCCATTTTTCACCAAGAAAACATGGATAAATTTTAAATTTTTACTCTGAAGAACATGTACTCGGAGAAATAATTTTTTCAACTGTATGTGTATGAATATCCAAATCATGTCCGGATTGTAAATATTTAGCATGTTGCCTAGTATTTTCACTCATGCAATTTTCTAACTTTTTATTTCACTTGCTAGTCTTCACTCTTTACCTTCTTGTACTCACGTTATCGTGTGATATGGGGCCTGGTGGCAAATTAAGGTCATTAGCATAAAAATACATTTATTCTCTAGCCATAAAATAAAGATGAATCTTTTTTTCTCACTCTCTTTCCTAATATCATAAACGCAATTTACTATGCCATAACAAATAACAGAATAATTTGTAGCTGTGATACATGACCACTAAAGAAATTCCTAATATGTATATGCTATTGGCCAAAATGGAAATTAGGGGAAGAATGGCAGGATAATCAAAAGAGAGAGAATTAGGAACGATTACGGGAAAGTGATATGAATAATGTAAATATCAACGTAGTGGATGATGTGTAAACTCAGGAATTAAGGAAGTACGGACACTTACGATGGAATACAGGGTTCTAAAAATCTTCGTGATTCCAGCGTTTGAATTGCATTTAAGACTTACTATAGTTGCTGGGAATGGGGGATAATTTGATGGTGGAATTGGTCGATAAGTGAAAAATGCTTTTACAGAACTACTTGCAGCTCTACCATGAGTTTATTTTATTGTAATTTACAAAATGGAGGTTACTAGCGAGGTTTTTTAAATAAGCATTCCCACCTACTTCCCGACGCTATGTCGACGTGTGGATGCGTAAGTCAACCATTTCTGGATTTTTTTAAAAGACCTCTATGTATTTTTACCCCTATTTGCCTCTTCTTTGCTTACCTTTCTTCCTGAATTTCCTTCTTCACTTCTCCTCCTCTGTGTGTATCTATCTATTCCTCATTTTTCTCAGGCACTCCTTTTCTCTCTCTCTCTCTCTCTCTCTCTCTCTCTTCCTTCGTGTGACGTTCTCACTCATCCGTAGACATCATTCCTCCCCGAGTCGGCGCTCCAACTTGCGAGGTGCAAGATGTTCCCGCATCCTTCTCTCATTTCATTCTGTGTTGGAGGGCGTTTTATTGTCTCCGGCTGTCTTTTACCTCTGTCTTCATACCTTAGTCTGAATATTTCTGGTATCATCCTTGTTTTGGCCTTAATTTAGGAAACATTCTGACCACCTCTACCTCGTTCTCCCTTGTCATTTACTACTACCATCCTTGCGACTGCGTTCCGCCTTGCTTTCTCGTTAATTTCTGTCTTCATCTTTCTCCCATCCATTTCTTACCTTCCTCTTCTTACTAATCTCATCCTCACACCTCATTAAATTACTCTTTGTTAAACCTCATCTTGCCTCTTCAATTTCGTTCTCTTCATCCACGCTTCTCTCATTTCCTTCCCATTTCAAGGTGTGTTTGTGATTTTAATTCTTTTTTTTTCACGTGTAATGGCCGGTTTCAAGAACATTTAGTTATGGAATTCATAGTTATGAGTTACATGAAGTTATGGCCCTCAGAAAAAATATTTGGGTTGCAGGAACACGTGTCTGTTTCATAACTTATCAACCAATAGTCAACTGCTTTGAATGTTTGATCTAATCTACCGTCGCTGGATATAATTTATAATGGGTTGTTCTATTTATAATTTTTAATGCACACAATTATTACTCAGTCAGATCAAACAAATCGGCTATTTGTTTCAAATCAACTATTTTATCAAGCAATTAAAACTCCAAGCGGTTCATTGCGTTTCAGCCATCTTGGCTACTTATGTATTGTCATGGCTACTGAGTTCATAACTTAATTTAATAAGTTATGATGGCATTTGTGAAACCAATAAATTCATCGAATGTTTCTGCCACGTTTACTGAATGGTTGCCATGTCTTATTTATTTATTACATTAATATTGCAATTCGACATTATCTGGTGACAATATAACATTTGTATAGCTGTAAATTATAATGAAAAAGTTTAAAAAAATACATATACCTACATAAAACATCAGACTCTCTTGTTTTTTATGAGTAACATTTTATTAAAACTATGCGTCCCACAATACATATGATACGTTCCTACAGCTGGCCATAAGTAATTAGCATTTATTTTGGGCATGAAAAAAATCGACGTTTTGAACTCAGTCTTCCTATTTGGTCGACTGTATTTTGTTGGCTATACTGAAGGCTTCTTGCCGCCCAGTTTACTTAAAGGCTACATTATGACCGGCGGAATATAGTCCGCCAAATGTAACGATCCCTTGGAGTACCCTTAACCTAAACTATCAAGATCAGCCCTTGAGACAACCCCCTCGGAAATGTATGTCATATCAGAATTAAAGTATTTAGCTGCTGCATTAATGCACCGAGAGACGAGAGGTGTACTTCATAGTTTTAGTTCCTTTGGTAAATATGATTTTTATATTTCAAGAGAAAAAAGGGGTTGGGAGGGAGAGTAATTTTATTATCCATGAGAAAAAAGGGGAATGAGAAATAATCATCGACGGCAGGGTTGGCAGACGTACAGCTGCGGTGTCCATGCAGTAGGTAGCCCAGTGTGCATGTGAAGTTAAGATTATTAATGAATGTATCCTTATCAGGCTGGACTTGGTGGAGGTTGTCAATATTCGCGATGAAAAAAGAGTAATCTTCCACGCATTCAATCTGTGGAAGCTTATTACATCAGAATAATAAAAAATGTTCACTAACTGTGGACAGGAATTTAAGGATACGACTTTAAGGATAGTCATCCGACCAATACCAATCGTTTATACGATCATAGAAGTTCTTTTGTTGTCTAATGCCAATCCATTCCGCTCCTCATCTGAAGTGCCTAGTGTTGTACTGCAGAGTCTGAAACAAATGGTAGGCGAAGGCCCACTTCAGTTGCGAATCGAGCTTCTTACTAGAGGGAATGAAAAGTTTTTATCAACTTTTGAGATTAAAGATCTTTGATTTTTCGACTAGCTTACTTAATAATTTTCAAACCATTGCCCATTGTTGAAAAGGAGTCAAAACGCTATTTTATTTGCTAGAATTTGGGTTAACTACGTATTTTCCCTGACGCATACTAACCCAATTCTTCGCTTGTCTTCATTTTCATAGCTGAGAAAAGTGGCTGAAACTTAACGTTGTTCACTGCCTATTTTAGATTGATTCTCCGTTTACATTTTGATTTTCCTTCGCATTTATAAAAGTTCTCTCTTCCGTATGTTCTCTCTCTGTCTCACTCCCTCAGTATCGTTTTCTCGTCAATATCCCTCAAGTTTTTTTCTGAGGCCACGCACGTTCCACTCTTGGCATATATTACTTCCTGTCGTTCTAGCTCGCTTCTTACCCTTCGTCTGTCAACGTTCGTGGGTGATAAATTCGTTGGAAGTGCGAAATGGATTGAAGGAATATAACGTATCCATCAGAAAAAGTACGTAAAGCGATGAAGTTCAAAGGAATTTTACTCTTAGATCAGGTAGGCTAAGTGGTTGAAATAGTTTTCCACCCCAATGTCCTGGTATAAAATTCGGAAAATATTGGAGATTTTTCTGTGGAAACCCTGTCGTTACTTGTTCTACAACTAGTATATCTCTTGTACCATGCTAGTATCCGCATTGCTTGGATTGTTTGCCTGGAAATCGCTAAAGAAAACAAATATTTTCCGACATTTTTCTGCTACTCGCAATCTAAACGCAATCGGGTACGACAATGGCCGGAATACATTGTGCGAGGAGATATCTATCGAACGTGAAGCAAGTGAGATATCAAACAAACCTGGTTTGAGTCTCAATCCTGCCCAACGTAATTAGATCATTTATCTGTTAATCTATCTGACCAGCGTCACTTGTGCTTCATTCAGTAAATTCTGCAGCAGATCATTTCAAGCCACAGTCTCTTAGGTCAGTCATCATTGGTCGTTCAATCCTACGATTGGTTGACAGCAGCCCTCCACCCTTCCCTATCTAATGCTAGTTCCCTTGCCTCCCAGTATCTCTTCCTATGAACCTTCCTTGTTATTTGGTCCATGAACTTATTCCTGGGTTTTCCTCTGGGGACTTTTCCCTCTCTTATGCCTTCAATTATGTTCTTCACAAACCCATTGCGTCTCAGGGTGTGTCCAATCCATCTAATTCTTCTTTTCTGTTTGGTGTTCCATATGGTCCTCTCCTCTTCTACTCTTCTGTGCCTTTCATCATTTCTTATTTTTTCCGTCCATTTTATCTTGAACATCTTCCTCCAGCAGCAGGTTTCAAAGGCCTCTACTTTGTTCTGGTCAGATTTTCCAATGGTCGATGCCTCCGATCCATAGATTGCGACGCTCCACTCTAGGGTTTTCACATACCTACTGTTTCCTGGTTTGTAGGCCTGTCTTCTTTTAATGCTGCAGTTGTCTTTTCTCCATGGTTGCTTTCTTAGCTTGACTGATTCTCCCCCTGATGTCCGCTGTTCTACTTCCGTCCCTCGTGATGGTTTTTACGAGATAGGTAAAGGAATCTACTTTTCCAATGCCTCTCCTTTCAGTGTGACTTCTGTATTCCGATTCTCTCTTCCACATACTAGGATTCTAGCCGTCATCTTATTTATTTTCATGTAGTATCCTAAGAAAACTTGGTCCATAGCGTTCAGTGATATTTGAAGGTCATCGCAGTTTCCTACTATGACTGTATTATCGTATGGAAGCGAAGCACGTTTTTGTCTTCTCCGTTAATCTCAATTCCGTGCAATCAAAACTCTTTTCCCTCTCTTATTGCCTCCTAGCGTATGTTGAACAGTGTTTGCGAGAGGTTGCGGTGCATGACGACATAGTCAAAGCAGTTATCCTCATCGGTGTTAGAGAAATACCGTATCGCAGCGTATTTGATCCCTTGAGATGTCTAAGGAGTCGTTTTTCGACTTAATTAGTGATAATGAGCCCAAAAATTCCTTGTTCATTCTCATTTTTGTGACGTGCTCAGCTTTTAAAATAGGGGTAAAGTGCTGTAGATATTAAATCTCTCTACCCCAAAAGCTGAAACTTTATCATTAATGCGTGGCCTGAAATATCCATTAAAAAGTTTTAATCAACCGACAAAATTAACCTTTTATGTGACGATGATATTAGTGGAAATTGAGAAAAATTTTCCTGATTCATTAAAAGTATGAATAGCTGGTAAATTTTAACTTTAGGAAAGCCACGCTTAATATTTGTATTTTTTTGGGGAAGTCTTCTGTGGCAATAAAAAAACAATTTGGCGGAGAGAGATCCTACGATACCTGAAATCTACCTGGAATACTCGGATCGCAGAAAAATATTCTTAGAACTATGAAATTGTAATGTGTAAATTATTGTTCATTGGAAATCGTTGCCGATTTCTCTATCTTTAGTGTAGTATTAGAGGAATTCACTATCCTGTAATTTAAAATTTTCGCATACCGTTTTGTTCCGCTCCATCCCTCTGCTCTTGGTGTCTTCTGAAAACGTGCTCCGGCTGAACCATCCGCTTGCTTGAGCCATTTTCTGGTATTTTCGGGGTCAATTTTTTCTGAACTTTTTGATTGAGAATTGGCTGTAATATCATAGGCGTATACCACCAGGGATCTTGACGTTATCTTTCTGAGATAGTCAGATTGCAATTGTGCCTTCCAAGCTACTATCGTAGAATCCCTCTTGGGAAGTGCATGCTGTTTCCGAGTTAATTTGTTAGGGTAGGCTAGTCTTTGCGATATGACTTAAGCTGTGGGACCTAGTGATACTTTTGTTGTTTTGCGATTCAAGGAATACTGCGTAAGACAGCCTTGTGTATTTACTGTTGTTCCCATGTTACGTTACGCCTTGTATGACTGATGATTATATCCTTGTTATAATTATTTTTTTTTATTTTTGCAGGGTGGAATATCCGCTGTGACGTTAGTAAATCGCATGCTGTTCCCATTGTGTTTTCTAAGGCTGTGGTCGATAATTGAATATTCACTCGCCTTATGACTCCTTTCAGTGTTCGTTGAATTCCAGTGTCATGTTTTTGGTTTCTGTTTTCCTATCGTGTGCTTTTTTCTAAGGTGTTAGTGAGTGCTTTGAATCAAGCTCGTCGTCGTGTGTGTAGTGTTCCTATTTTTGTGATGTGGACATCGTGTTGTGTTTGTGCTCATTGTGTTGGGGAAATTTATTTGGCTATGTGCATTCTGTGAACGTGTGCCATCGTTGGTGTTGTGTGTCATAGTGTATAGTGTATGGTTCTGGGTGTTTTTTGAGCATGTGCCTATTCAGTGAATCAGTGAAACCGCAGAAGAAAGTTTCTCTCAAAAAGGAATCATTAACCCCGTTGATGGCTCATCTTTAGTCCTGCGAGGATGGGGCATGGAGGATTTCCTGTCCAAGGTAAGAAAGCAGTGTGCCATTTTTACCGATTATGTACGCGTAAGGTTACATTTTTCTTCTTTCTCACGTAGGGGCTGATTCATATTTTAGAAAAGCGCGTGCAGTTTGAGTTCAGTGTCTTAAAATCAAAATTAAATTAGGTAATCACAAATCAAAGCTGTCAGTGATTCCCTTCCTGTGGTTGTTTATGTCACCTGGAGTAACTGAATAGACCATTTGCTAATTGACGTGGGAGGTAAATTATTGTCGCTCATGTTATTTATTTTGTGATGATTATTCATTTTTATTATTATTAGCACTACCCGTGCCATTATCAATCATTTTCCTACTTCAATTTACTGGGAATTATCGAAAAAATAATTTTTCACCTTTCGGAAGCAGGCAAAATAATTGAGCTATGAATATATTCGTTGGGGATTTAGGAGATGAAAATTTTCATTTAAGGTAGTTTGAGCGAGATAGTTCCCTAGTCATAATGGAGACCGTATTCGAATTATACGTCTTAATTTCAGCAGCTGTACGGAGCATAAATTAAATATTGCACAAATAGTGGTGCAATAATATACTTTATTTTTACTGAAAATCTAAGTAATTGAATATAAATATCTGTTCAAGTCTTTAAATTGACTCATTTTTTTCTCGCATTACGTTTGAAACTCCTTCACAACGGAAGGTTTTTTTGTGATCCTGAAAAAATTACTGCGGTGACATTATGATTTATTTTAAAAAATAGTTGAGAAAACATACAAACCACACGCTGTTAATTTTTTTACCGGATCCAGGTGATAGAAATTCCTCATTTTTTAAATAAGGTCCCTTTGGAGGGCATACACGTACCATTTCCCATGTGAAAGGATTGGTATTTTTCTCGAAAATCTCGGAATGTAGTTCGGAAATGGGCTGATATATTGGTAACTTTTTGGAAGGGTGAGAAATTTTCCTTTTAATGAGACCTAGTTCATTGATTTTTTGGTAAAATGATATTTCGCTCTAACTTCCTTTAAAGGGGTCTATATAAATAAATACGAAACGTTTTACTAATTGATCTTGAGGATGACAAATATATTTTCCTTTTCATAAATACATACTTGGTTGTAGAATGACCGTAAAAGGTAGAGATGAAGATGTAAGTGTGATGAAATACTTTTTGTATATTCTCGGAATGAACCTTTAATTTGGGGGTAATTTAAGTTGAGAATAAAAAAAATCACTGACGTGATGATTCCAGTTTGGATGTAAATCTTATGAATAAATGTTTGCATTTTCTCGGAGTGATAATTTAGTTTTGGAAGTAATTTAAGTTGAGTAAAAAATCACTGACGTGATATTTCCAGTTTGATGAGCTTTCACAAGAAGGCACGCAAGGAGAGAAATTGAATGCAGAAGGAAAATTATTTTTTTGTGTGGAAAATATTCATGGGAGGAAAGTTGAACGGTGGCGATAACTGTGAAATACAGCCAAACAATCATTTGTGATAGATGTATCGGTGAATGGATTGGTTTACCGGAGGAAATCTTGATTACTGTTTTAAGATCTTAAAATTTGTTAAGAATACATGAAAGGATGTTAGTAGCTATTTTCAATTTTTGTTATCAATCTTTTATTCTTGTTATTCATGCCACCTGGTAAATAAACTTCTAGTAATGTGTGTCAAATGAATTAAATAATGATTTTTAGAGTTTAATTTAATAAAACTTAATAATAACATTAAAAATCTATGAAAAACGATTTCAAGCTATATCGTCCCAAGTTTTTGAAAAAGTTTCTTCGGTAATGGTTCAACGTTTTTTTTTCCTAGTTAATCTGGCATTAGTTAAATTTGATTCCGAGAATACTCTTTGGTATATTGAAATTTCCAACGGCCTTAAGTTGAAGTCATTTTTGGACATTGCTCTGTAAGGCACGCGAATATTTTTTAGCGTAAATTTTAGCCCATGAGATTGCCAAATTACTTTTTTTAAACCCTTCCCATTTTATTTACAATGAGTATATTTCAATAATGCTTTCGCTGACCGCCCGTTAGAATTCATGAGGATAGTTGTTCGTTGGATTATTTTATTTGTGATACTTATTTATTTTTGTTTTCTATTCCAGATTACCGCAGCAAAGGTAGGGATCGTCCCAGGGGCGCACCCAAATGGATGTTTAAAGTAAAGGTAGGAAAAATGAGTATATTCTATCATAAAATAAATAAATTTCATTCTGATTTTTAAAAATTTTTGCTTTTGAAAATGTAGTCCCTCCTTAAACGTTAAAATTATTTCACTTAGCGTCACAATATTCCAGTTTTGTGCAAAATTATTTGAATTTTTCAATTTTGCCTATTTGCGGGGCAGAAATCATTGTGACTTCAGCTTTTTATGTGGTCTATTTGGTGTCGATACACCTTTCTCGATCGAAATTCCCCGATGTATGTGTGTCGTAATTGTTCTTTGTTCTCTTTGCCGGCAAAGATATCTGTTGGGTGCGTTCTTGGAATCCTTGCCCTCCAAATCCCGCTCTTTTTCAGGGTTCCCCTTTTCTTTCAGGTTTACTTCAGGGTCAATTTCAGACCTTTAATATGCCCTTATGGTTTGCATTTATGCGTTTTTCGCAAGGTGGTAGGGACACAGAGAGTTTGAATTCTTGCCCTTCAAGCCCCGTTCTTTTTCAGGATCCATTTTTCCTTTCAGGGTTCCCCTTTTCTTTCAGGGTTACTCTAATTTCAGGCCTTTAATCTGCTCCTATGAATTGCATTTATGCGCTTTTCATAAAAGGTGGCAGGGACACAGAGAGTACTCTTCGTGTCTTATACTTCTAACCCATGTATCTTTTTGCTTACTAGCGATTTCGTATTTTTTACGATTCACTTCACGATTACGAAACATCGTGAAAGAAGCGAGTAGGCGGAAAGAAATTTTAGGCACCCGTACCTAGTGGTGCTTGAATTAATACCGTAATCATTCTTCAGAATCATTGTGTACACATTTATAACTTAATGCCGTTTCTTCAATACGTCGAATAAGGTGTTTAAAAAATATGTGTATGTTCCACGAATGCGTAAAATTCACAGTGAAAAAAAATCATTCACCTGAACTGGGATTCGAGCCGTAACGCTCAAATCATGGTCCAGGTGAATGGCTATTCTTGCTGTGGATTCCTCGCATTCGTGTGAGCAGTAGAGAATGACGCCGTTAAAGTTACTGCGTGGCTAGTCCCGCAGGTTTTTTTGTTTCTGGATGGTGTTTTTAATGATTTTCTCTTTGTTTATGTTTTGTATCACTAATATTTAGAGCCACTGTCGTGAGCTCACACATGTGGGGAGCTAAGATGCTTTTCAGGAGAGCATCGAAAGAAGATCGAAGATAGAGAACTCACTAGTGGCGTGAAATGATCTTGCCCGTCTTCATCTTGAGTACAAAAATGAGTAAGAGTTGTCTTACTCTGTTCCTGTCATGGAGGCGGGACAGTATTTTTGTAAGCTGAATATATTTGTGTAATCAATAATTCATGAACCGTAGCCTAGTCGATATCCTAACTCCGTCGTGGTAGTAAACTTAACAGTATTTTTCTAAGATTGACTAATCCTACTAACAGCTTTGAATTCTTAATTATATGCCTAAGACGAAATAATTGTTGCTGAAATGGAACTGGTTAGAATTTTTCTCCATTTTTTCCGTCAATGAACCACCACCTCCGCTTTGTTAAGGCCATTTTGTACGATTCCTACTTCAAAGAAGACGATCGAACGGAATTCAGTCGGAAGAGAGCAATCGTCAAGTAAATTTATATTGAATATGAACCCAAAAAGTCGGTGAAAACGAGGAAATTTTTAGAATTGCTCGTTTACGAAATTTTAACTCCCCCGGTCGATGGTCAGCTTAATAACCGAAGTAAATGCGCCGGAGTAAAACATTCCTTTGCAATTGGCAATGGATGGCAATTGAATTGACAATTTGGATAAATTTCCGAATGAAAATAACTGAATCCATTCTGCTGAAAATCGCTTAGTGCATACGATGTCTTATCGCATCAGATAACATAATATAATGCAACTATCGGGACTGGAAACAGAAGGAGTGCGTTACTTATTTTCCACCCGACTCTTGGATCTTGAGGCTTGTTCCTCACAAGTGGATGAGTCGAGTGTTTCAAAATATTACCCGTGGTGCAGGAGTAACCCATCTAAATAATCTTATAAGGAATTATGGGAGCTGTAATCGAGAAAATGTTTTCGAGGACTAGTGGAAGTGGCTCACGAGAGATTTTTTCAGATTGGTTTATTAACCATATAGTACTTATGCCAAAATAATCCGGCGCGGTTAATTTAGGCTGCGTAGTAGCCTAAAAGTATACGATAGGTATGCAAGAACAGAGCCTCTGCACTGTGAAATCAGCATGCCGTTGAACTATCTCTTTGGCAACGTCGAAATTGGTTATAATTCCGAATTAGATTGCGAGTAGGCACTGATTAAAGTTGCTAGACAGATAGGTCTAGTCCCTGATGTTGACTCTATGAGTTGACATGCGTCGTATCGCTATTAAAACTTGTGGAAAACTGAATGGATGCTGACTTAATAAGTCGTAATAAATACCCTTTAACATTTAGAAGTATTCGAAAAAGACTGACCTTTTTTAGCCGAATTTTGTGCACCCCACTTCAAACAACGTGGCACTTGATACTGGTACCACTTCAGTAGGGATTCGAATTCGTGTGTATGATGCTGACCTGAACTTTGCTCGGTTATGAAATGACTGATGGAATAACACCATCTTTACCTGGTTGAGAACAATGTTGGGACAAAGCTAATAAAAATAACTGTGAATGTGACAAGGCTACTGAAACCTTATAACAAACAAATGGAAATTGATTGATGTAAAGTGACATGAATGTACATATGTATTGTTGACTCGTTGCCAAAAACTGTTGCTTAGAATTCCGAAAACAAACAACATCGATTGTGGCGCCGTTTAGTGATGAAAGAGACATGAGACATGGATGAGATGATCTCTTATAATATAATTCATCATCATTGGTCGTTCAATCTTAAGACTGGTTGACCAGAGTCCTCCTCTCTTCCCAATCCAATGCTAGTTCCCTTATCTCCTGGTATCCCTCCTGATGTACTTTCTTCTATATTTGGTCCTTCTATTTGTTCCTGGGTCTTCGTCTTGGGACATTTATCGTTATTTGACCATCAATAAACATTCTTCACGAACCCAAAGTGCTTCAGGCTGTGTCCAACCCATCTGCTTCTTTTTTTCTCTATAGTATTCCTTTTTGGATATGGTATTTTTTTGTTTATTTTATTTTCACCATCTTCCTTCAGCACGAGGTTGTCATAATGAATTATAATTCAGCGAATGTTTTTATGAGTTTTCTTACCATTTTGCCTCTTCAATTCTGAGTATCGAAACACCAGAAATCATGCGATACGATTGTATATTCTAGTCTTATGAGGCTATTGTTAATATTATAGGCACGATATACATAAAATAAAATGGAGTTAAAACCATGAATATGAAATAAATAGGCTATTCTCAGCGATTGACATCATCTAGGAAACAAAAGCGCGGACGCTTTCCAATCGTCTGTTTCAATGTGCGCCAATGTGTTTCCATCTGGGCCGATTTGCGCTAATCCTCGCAAGGAGATTGGAAAATCCACCATACATTGTAAAATTAACATTCACTGGGAACACTCTCTGAGGTAATGAAAAAAAAACGTCTTGTTTATGCCTGTCACTATCTGCCATCATGTTACATAGCAAAGATTATAATATAGCGCAGTATGCTTTGTTTTAGGCGTGAGTGCGCGCTTAGCGGACGTCGGCTGCGGGAACTGTTATCTCGCATAGCATCGCATTCGGTGTGTGGCGGCCTTAAAAATGACTCTGGCTTGACTTCGTGAGTCAAGACTAATACCGAGTTACTCATTTTTATTTATTAAGTGCAAAATATAATGCTTTCGCTCACGAAATGGGTTACCGATTGAAAAACCAAATTTTAATGCCAAAAGCAGATTATTCTACGAATATATTTTTAATGATCATATTAGCCCAGTCATAGGAGCCGAATGCAGCGCCAATTGGTCTGGGACAACAGCATTTTGACTTTAATTACGGCAGTTTCGCTGGAAACAAAAAACATTAGGTGATAATATGTCAAACTCTAATGGCTGTCATCATCAGGTCAGGTCAGGACCTGATTTTGCCTTGACAGCCAAAACAGGTCGTTAACTGGTAAATAAACTGTGAAAGTCGCAAACGTTTTGTCGATAATCATATGCTTTAATAGTTACCTTAAATTTAAAACTGGTGGCGGATATTCTGGCTTAGTGTTCGCGAATTCGTCCATTCCGTCGATCTATCTTAAGGAAAGTAAGGAAAGAGCAGGGATAACCAATCTGGTTATCATCGCGGTTGGTGGGCTACATTTCTATGGCGTAATGCCCTTTCCATCTACCTCAATGGCTGTTTCAAACACAACCTCCATGAACGCCATGTTATTTCATGTCTGCTTAAAAAACACCTTTCAAAGATGCTATGTTCAAACTTTCAGAAAATCTGGAATAAGTGCCCCTTAGGCCTGAGCGACCTTTCAGGTAATACTACCGTGGGTGTGAATCTTTAGGATACCAGGACAACTAGTAGCATCCTCAAAATTCGTCAAATCGGAGCTGACTTTACCATTTAACCTGATGGCTGTGGTTTCTGGAGCTGCTTCATTGTTACGCGTCTGCTCAATCGTCCAGAAATCCTCAAGTAAGCGTAAAGAGAGAATCCGCGCCATTGCATTTTACGACCCTTTCTATGCCCTCTTCCTCTCTTTTGTAATGCCCTTTTCTCCTCGCCGACTCTTTGTCATCGGCGTCCCGGCGATGGGCAATCCCTCCTCCGCCATCCAATCATCCTAGGCCTCCGTGACTTCGCCTACTTTTTACGTTTCCTTATCCTTTTCCTCACTCCTATCTCATATCCCTTTTCTGAGACCCTTTTTCTCATGCTGACCTTCCCTCAGCATGGCTCCCTTGGGGAATTCCCTTTTTACCCTTTTCTTCCGTCTCCCGTTCCCCTTTTCGGCGACCCCTCTAACTCTAACCTCCCTTTCTCCCCGTCCACACACACTTAATCTCCATAATTTCGTCTCATTTGTCCATTTTACTATTCCGGTCCCATCTCTCTCTCTCTCTCCTTCCCCCGTTCGGAATTCCTCCTTTCCCTATCTCTCGCCCCCTTAATCAGGAATGCGCCGCGAATAGTCCTTTCTCCGTTCCCTCTCTCTCGACTTTCACCATGTTTACGACTTTCACCTCCTCTCTCATGCCCTCCACCTCATTATCGACCTCTTCCATTCCTTACGCCATTTGCTCGCTCCTCCCGTGTTTTTCCTTCGGTCGTTTCCATCGTTAACGTCTTTTGGTTTCGAGCTGTGAAATATTTACGTGTCCACGTCGCATTGCGCCCTGCGTACTTCATCGAAAAATGCCTCATGTCACCTATTACTGTCGTTATGCGTCGCTTTTAGTAGTAGAGTAGTATTTCACGGTGTCATCTCCAATGAGGCTGAAATTACTTCGGGTGTCCCACAGTGGAGTGTCATAGGTCCACTTCTATTCCTTCTGCACATTAACGATATTTTTGAAGTGGTAGACAGTAAACTTCTAATATTTGCGGATGATGCCGTTGTGTACAGAGAAATCCGTAGCTATAATGATAAGGAAGCGCTAACAAAGGACCTCAAGGCAATTCAAGCGTGGTGCGATGCGTGGCAGCTAGATTGAAATTAGAAAAAAATTGCTGTAATGAACTTCTGGAAAAAGAAAAACTCCCCTCAGTGAAGTTATTACGTAAAAATACCCAATTAGAGACTGCAGAACCTGTAAAGTACCTCGGAGTTAAACTAACTAATGATCTCTCGTGGAGCAAACATATTCGGGAAATAACTGGTTTGGCTAATCGTAAATTGAGATTTGTTACTTGAAAAGTGCGACGATAATTGAGATAAACCAGCTACTTCTCCCTTGTTAGACCCCACTTAGAATACACTGCTAGTGCTTGGAATCCTCATGAGGTAGGCTTAAAAACAGAGTTACTACGCGTGCAGAGAAGATCAGCAAGATATGTGAAAGGCCGTTATGACAGTCTCGTTAGTGTTACTGGCCTCTTGCAACAACTTGGATGGGAATCACTTTCAGACCGTCGATTGAAAATTAGACTCAATCTTTTAAGTAAATTCAAAACCGATTTATTTTGAGACTAAGTTTTCAATATCTTACGAACTCCAACATGCTAGGGTATGTCAGATCATGACGATAAAATAAGGGAAATAGATAATAGAACACAGAAGGTTTAAAATGTCGCTTTTCCCGTGATCGATGAGAGACCATAATGGCTGAGTTAATGATATCTTTTCCTTACTTCCTTGCCTTTTTCCCACGTATGTACGTATCTTTTTTCACGCTTATTTCATGACGAGGGGTTAGATGGAAGAAGGGGCTGCCTTACTCTCAATCTCGCCCTATTAAAGACTCCTTATTATTAATGCATGCTTTTAAATCTGCCGATTAGTGCTAACACCATGTTTTGCATATTCTCTGCATTACCCCTGTCACGTTTAAATAGGTACGGAATCGATTATTTTAGTAGTTTCTGTGGCATATGTAATATACCGATAGTGTGGTGCTTGTTGGCGAAAGTAAACTTTTTATCTGTAGTTCATGTTGATGATAAGTCACCTCTTGGCAAACACCCTTGTGTTGGCTTGTAGGGTAATAAGTAGATGTATATGATATCTTATCGCGTCGCGTATCACGTGAGATTGCTTATGGTGTGCTTTGCTTATCGCATTTCATCGCATTTAGAGGAATATCGAATGACATTTCTTTACTTTGTATTCCCGTCTCACGGTGCTGCAAATATCACGGTAAATACGTGAATTCTAGTGGTGGATTTTACGATATTTCGTGGATGTAGACATAAGCTTGAAGGTTAATGTTTTTACTCATAATACCATAGATTTGGTCGAAAACATCAAATTATTTGCATTTTATTGCCATTGCCCCAATGATTGTGGCCTTATGAAACTTATTGGGATACAGGGTAGTGCTTGTTGAACGTACGTCCACTGCCACATACCCTTGAAGTGACTTGAAATCTACTACGTAGATGTAGATATCGCAATTCTTTAGATCGCTGTCAGATATCGCGTTTCATTAAGAATGATGTCTCGTGTCGCCTATCAAATGCCGTGGTAGATCGTATATCCCTCGAAATAGCATAAAATCTGATCTTAGATCGTACGATGTCATTTAATACAGTAGGTATCACGTGACATCATTGATCGCGGTATATTGCATATCATATTGCAATGCAATATAAGGAATATCGAATGGTATCACTTTATATCCTGCTTCTAATACCCTGGGTGATCAATATTGCAAGGCATTATCCAAGTGCATTTGCCCTTCGTCCACTCCATTGAATTTTTTTATTAAGTACCGCAAATTTTAAAAATTTTATTTTTATCAGCTTATTACATTAATTTCTTTTTTCTTTCTCATTTTACAAATTGCTGCAGTAAACACACATGATCGTCATCTGCACATTTGCATCGTATCCTACCAGGTGGTATTGCTACTTGGCGGCTTTTCAAAATAATCACCAGCCTGTGTTGTAATTTTATTACCCGGACGGTATCAGTAAATATGTAGAGAAATAGCTTTAAATTATGTTTGGATGGGTTATAAATCTTTCAAACATCGATGTAATTTTTATATTTGACTACAGGTGGGGTAACAGACGATTTTTTTCGCGATGTCGCTCATCATTGGTTGTTCAATTCTAAGATTTGACCTCAGCCGTCCACCCTACCCTATCTAATTCTAGTTCCCTTACCTCTTGTTATCTCTTCCTATGCATTTTCCTCTTTATTTGGTCCATGAACTTATACCTGGGTCTTCCTCTGGGGACGTTTCCCTGTATTTTACCTTCAATTATGTTCTTCACAAACCCATTGTGCCTCAGGGTGTGCCCATTTTGTTCTTCTTTTCTGTATGTAGTTCCATATAGTATTTTCCTCTTCTTCTCTTCTGTACACTTCATCATTACTTAATACCCTTAATCATTTCTTTATGAATATATTTATAGCATATGGAAATTGTGAAGTGCAGACTTACGCAGCAAATGACAGATTCTGATTCGATATTCGAATTTTGCTACATTTGGAGCGTTTTAGGCCCAGAGTTTGAATACAGCGTCAGCATATCGAACTTGTATTCTACTCTTCCCGTCGATCGTCTTTTATCATATTTTTCGATTATATTCCTAACTCCGGCTCTGTTTTATCTTTTTCAGCTGTGTTGATATTCCTTATGCTCGTGGATAGCCAGAGTCATTCGGTTTGAGAACCATTTATGCAGGCCTTTTCTGTCTCTAAGTGCACCCTTTATTCGTGATTAATGCATTAGCCACTAGTTAGAAGTGTTATGGACATAAAACTGGATGAGGTGATAGTGTTCTAATGCTGGAAAAAAATAGGCAATGAGATTAACTTATAAAAATAGAGTAATTCTTATACTAAAGAATGGAGAATGAATTGTAAATATCCTCTCTGCATTTTGTTAAAGAGAAACTCAAGCGTTTTGATGAAAAAAAAAGAATAAGGCTACGTGGAGGAAAATGAGGAGGAAGCCAGCTTCCAAGGTCTACTAGCCATAATCAAGGTTTTTTGACCTTCAAGCTTTTCTGACCTTTTCTGCCTCCCAGAATAACGGCCTTACGAGTACGCAGTGTCATATTATGAAATCGCGTGCGAGTGCTCAAGTCCGGTAATGATTTCCTAGTTTCACGAATTTTTTGTTGATTTAATTAAATGTAAATTTGATTAAACAAAAAATATCCCGTATATCATCGTATATTAAAAATTTCTCTTTTTAAGACCTTAATAAAAATAAACGGCATGAAATTTTACTGTTTCACGTTATTCATGGAGGTGCGATATACTCCTTTTCACTCTGCTAATATTGAAGAATAAATATTTACATATCTTTCTTAATAAAAGGATTAAAAATACATCTCTTTTCATTAAAGCATTTTATGGTCAATTATGAAAGTAATGAATAATGAAATTCAAAATGAAAACAAGCCATGTAGCTTGAACTTGACTTGAGCGAAATATCTGAAGGACTTGAACTTTAATGCGTGTCGAAATCCGGAAATATTACATTAATTCAAAGTGTTAAATATAGAATACTTTTAGAATAGAACCTCATTATACCATACTTACGTAGTGCCATACGTACGTAGTACGTAATGCCTTATTGTCCCTCTATGCATTGAAAAAAGGTCTCCTGCCTGAAAATGTTGTCTTACCCGCTGTTCTTTTTTCTTTTAAGTGCTTCACGTAATCTATAAATTTTAATCGTGATCGAGCAATATTTGGATGTTCTGCTAAGAAACTTAAATTTGCGCATGTAGTAATAAATGTTTGTTTTTCGCGTAGCATCACTGAAATAGGCTTTACCGGGAGTGGCTTTTACTGTGTAGTGCTTTTATATTATATGGTCATAGAAGGATTAAGTATATATTACATCAAGGGTTATTATATTTTTTAGACTTGATGGTACAACTGGCGCATTCTTGCAGTTTCTGTTCAACAAATTATGCAGTTAAGTCCCTCGTGTCAAACGACCTTAAGGTATGACCCAACTGTCAAACATAATACGACGTAATGTATGAAGATTCAGATCATTCTAATGTTGCATGGTGTAGTTTGGTTTGGCATATCGGGGTGTTAATCACTCTTTCTCCAGTCCTATTGTCTTTCTTTGAAATGAAGCAATTTTTCACTCTCTTGATGAGAAACCGCGGCTCACAGACTCTTATTACCGTTCAAAAATGTCATTTAAGATATTAGCGTAGAAAAAACCTTGGAAGTAGCATTCCTATATCATTTGTGAACAAATTTGTGTGAAACATGAATAACTTTTATTTCACCCGTAACAAAATATTGTATGTATTGCTCAAAGATCTGATGTTCTCTGCTTTATCTGAACGCTGAATGGGGTCTGATTTTATGAGGTTTTAACAATATCTAGGTTCAGAATCTAAGGGGAGCAAAATTATGGATAATTGAGATTCCTAATGAACCACAAAACACGCAGGGGGAGTGCTTGTGCACTTCTAAATATGCATGAATTTGGGACGCATTTGGACATATTCTTTATTCAGCGTAAGTGTTGATTTTGCGATAGAAAGGTGTGGACTCTTCCCGCTAAAAAGAAGTCATATTTTAGAGTTGAATCAAAGGATAACTGGATACCTGGGTGTATTAGTTTCATGAGACCTTTTAGGAGAATGGTAGGCTCAATTCTCCTAGTCGCAGAACGCAGTGAAAATGGTCTGAAAACTTATCGGGAGCGCTATAGTCCTCCAAGTAGAACTAATCGGTCCAAAATTATTGTCAGGATTGAGAGTTCGTCATAACCTATTGGCGTAATAGGCATGATACTTCATCCCCTCGATAGTAAACATATGCGGTGCTGAACTAAGGAAGCATAGAATTTATCAAACATATAATAAGAAAGTCCTCGGATGAGATAGCGAAAGAGGTGCCACTGCTCAGGCCATGCCTTGAGTACGCCGCTCGCATTTGGGACCCTGGTCAGAAAGACTTAATTTAATAATTTTTTTATATTTTAAAAAAATTTAATAATAATTTAATTCATTTCAGGAGTTACAGAGTGGTATACAGTAGATAACCCCTAAGGATGATCCTGTATTGAGGCTACCAACAGATAAACCATAGCAACAGATAAAAATGAATTAAAATTTTCAATCAAATGCTTAACAATACAGTGAGGAAACTAATACAAGAGTGACTCTGAGATATACAGAATGATATACAGTGGCTACAAAAATGAGACACATAAATACATGATCAGGTATACTTGCTAAAGCAATGGTATTACGATAACACTTCATTTTTTACATTTACTTCAATAAAATTAACCAAAAAATAAATAAAATACAAAGGAGGCTGCGCTCTTCGTTAACAACTGCTGCGAGCGAATAGATATTGTTTAACATCTTTAGGAGGGATAGGTCAGGAGCCGCTAGGGACTCGGAGGCTACACGCTAGGCTTAGTATGCTTACAAATATTCAGAACAGGTGTGCTTCTGAGTGACGCAGGGAATATCGTTTTGACGTCATTCTACTATTCTTGGTTCAACAAATGTGATACAATGAGAGAGATACATTGTCTTACAGATAGGTTCAAAAATTCGGTCTTTCCACGCACAATAAGTGGCTATTTAAAACTGGAGTTCCGCTTGAAACACCCTCATAATACGCTTCACCATTTCACCTACGAATAAGCCTTTATACACCTTTGCACGCCTGATGTCCTAACACCCCCTGCTGCACGCCCATGAGGCGGCTCGCAGGGTAGTATGTAGATGTAGATGATCCATCCCATCCAAATAATAGAGGCGGGAGAAGCCTCAATTCTCTATAGACTCAGGGCGTTCGACCCCGCCTGACTTACCGTGTCTAAAACCCACCCCCACTGGGACAAGGAGGGCTCCTTCGCATCTTCTCCTCGGCAAACTCCCATTCAACCCCTCCCCCTGTTAGTCCCCGTCTCCAGGCCGTATGAGGGGCTGGAGTCCATCCCCCTGGGCCCTTTTAACCTCATCCGATCCACTGACGTCCTAGATTTAATTCAAGCTAGTTCATCCCCGTGAATAAAGTGACGAGCACATCCCTGCATCCTCTATACCCAACCGCTTCATCTTTTTTTTTGGCGCTCTTGCCAATAGACACCGTCTATTTTTTTCATCCTGAAATGAATACTAAATGGCATCACGGTTGCGTTTACCGCGCTCTTGTCCATCGCCTCGATTGGTGTGACGCACAAAGTGGCACGTTGATTCGAGTTAAAGGGTCCCTTAATGTTTTAAGGTCACAATTTACACTAACCCTTTCCCAACTCCTAATGAATTGAAAAAGGGACAAAAGGTCGGCTCCTCAGTTCGGGAAATTACAAAATGAAATGTTATAACTGCAAATAGACTGTTATTTCAATAGGTACAGAATTTTATTGCCGGTTGAAAAATTTATAACGGGTTGAATATTTATTTTTTAAGATGTGAAGGGGTTTTTGTATGCATTACTCGCCCCTATTGACTTGACGCAACTTTTACTCTTCCGTGATGTTACTGTACACTTTGAGCTATTACTCTTTTGGACGAAAAAGGTTAAATAAATGAAGTATTTTGATCATACCTACTGAAAGAAATTTCATATCGCGTGTCAATGAACTCGCCAGAAGCTGTGAAAATTTAGGACCTCACACTCTTTGAAATACACCTTTACGAGAACAGTCTGAGGTACTTGGCCTCTAAATTTTAGCAAAGGCTCACAAAAATTCGTAAATAGTGATGCTCTCGAGAAAATCCAATTCATACGACAATCCCGCTGATCGACGCAATTTAAGGAGAAATTAACCATTTGAAAAAATACTTTCCCTCTTTTCCTTTCCCCGACCCTTGATCCACAGTTTTACTCACCCCTGCTTTCTTCCGCCTTTCCTTCGACCCCTTCTAAATTTACTCCCTAAAACTGACTACAACCTACAGAAAATAGTAAAAAAAGTTCTCGTAACTGTTTACTTTCTGATGTTAGGACACCAGCCACAGACAATTTCCCACTTTACACGGTACAATTTTCCTCGCGAAAGAATTCACACACTCGTTTGTGCAATAAAATGTTCTAAGCAAAGTGGCCTTACCATTTGATTGATTCAAAATGTGGGTTGTTTGGAAATTTTTTCCGGCCTCAGCCGTAAAAACATGAGAGTTGAATAATTTCTGGGAAAAATTCGATCAGCTTCTCCCAAACCATTGTGGATGCTTCTGGGATGATTTTGTACCATAGTATTTAATTTTGCACCATGGTATTTAATTAGCCGGCTGCCGACAGTGATGTTGTTATTTACACATCGCACAACGCTCGACAAAATGAATTGTGTATTTTTTTCCAGAATCCACTGGTGATGGACGGATTTGCTGATAAATTAGCCGTGTAATCATCGTCTCATACGAAAGCCAGCCTCAGTGACCGCTTTTTTCTACCTTTAGTTGAATCTTTCTCCTTATGTTGACACATGGAGAAGAGGAGATTTTTAAAGTCGAATAAAGTGGAATCAACTTTAGCCTTTGAAATCAACGAAAAACTGCGTCAGGTAGCACCGGTGTATTTGGTGAATTTTCAAATCCTACTTTTTTCTAGACACATTGTCTTAAGGACGGTGAATAGATCGAGTTGCGTATGAAGAGCAGGTGAAATAGGTCATGTCTATTTCATCTGCTAGATCATGTCAGGTGAAATAGAAATGTCATCATTTGCTACTAGGGCTTTACCGTAGTATTTTTAAAGTTTTAACCTGAAATTATATGCGGTTTTCTGTCTCTATAATATAATACAACCATCAGGTTTATTATCTCTGAAATGAGCGTTGTAGTTTCACATTTCATACGGTCTCGATACGTTTGTCCTCAAGTAATGCCACATAATACATGTTTTCTTGAGGAAAAACTATATTTTAATTATTTTTGTATCCACTTCGAGGAAATTTACTAGGAATTTGGATGAAAAAATTCTTCGGCAAAATATTATGCTGACAATGAGTAGAAAAATGATGGACCTCTTGTTTGATTTAACGTCAAGAGATGTTGAACGTTGATGGCCCATCTCATATGGAATTCCATTGCTTGATTTATTTCGTCTATCATGAATTTTACTTCTACATTATGAGGAAAGTATATTTTGTCGTCGTTTTGCCGTTCATATTTTACGTTTTCTTTTCCCGCTTAGACAGCGCAAACGGGACGTCCACGCACGGGCTAAGGTTACATAGGGAATGCCTCCACCTGGGGTCCTTTGAATGCGGCAAGGAAATGTGGCATTAAGATTTTACCCGCGGGCGTGCGCGGAGTCTGAAAAAAAATGAATGCGTAAGTGGCGAGCGTAAAAAGTAACTGTTACAGCCAACGGGAACCCCCCTAACCTGCGGCCCAGTTGCATTTAAACACTCGCAATAGACCCTAAAGTGTCCGTATCCTATTCCGCTCGGCGAGAAGAAAATGGAAATAAAGAGACACGTGCGAATAAAATAAAACTATGGCCGCAAACGTAAAAACGTGCGCAAAGCGCTTCACGGTTATCATATTTTGAGATAGAAAGCGACCCTCATGGCTATCATATCGCCCTTTTCGAATCAAATTCAATGTCCTGGGCATCAAAATCGAATGGCTTGCTTCGGAAACCATATTTGCGGGCAAGTTGGCGGCTAGTAGAAGTCTATTCTAAGTTTTATTGGTTGAGAGGAAACAAGGTGTTTTGAATGTAAGTGGGAAGAGGGGCACCGTATTGGGTGAATATTTTGCTAGTTATAAGCGAAGGTATTCGCTGAGAGAGAAGTCCCACAGGGGGTCAATTGGAGGAACTGAATGCGATCGAGTGTATGAATGAATTGATTGATGGCCAGTTGCAGGAAGGACACATGTATTCTATGAAGTTATGGGTTCCATAAGCCGTGGCAACTATTCAATTAGTGTTGCAGAAACATTCCGTAAGTTTATTGGTTTCATAACTTATTCATAATTCATTACCGTTTGGAGACTTAATTACTTGATAAAGAGTTGTTTTGAGGGAAATGACCAGTTAATTTTCTATTAATGACTCATTATCATGTGCATTAGCAATTGATTATAGGCTAAACTTTTATAACATTTATCCGGCGTAAGAAGATTAGATTAAATATTTGAAGCTATTGACTAATGGTAAAAATGTTACGTAACTAGTAGATGTGTACCTGCTACCCTATTATTTTTATAACATCTATAACTTCATGGATTTCATAACTATTGATTCCATAACTAAGTGTTCTCGCAACCGGCCAAATGACAAATGGCTTTAAGAAATATTAACTACCATTCGAGACGTTGTCATAGTGAATCAATTGATAGTTCCCTTTGATGGCCAATTATATTCTTACTTAATTTAGCTAATTAACTCATACAATCAGTAATTGCACTAGAGTACCATGATTAATATGGATAAGCGCCGTCGTGTATACTCAATTAGTGAAGATATTGGGAGCAGAACTTGCGAAGAGGCTAATAAAAAATTTACTCCCTTCCACTCTTAGTACTTGGGTCCCTTAACTTCAGGCATCAACCTCCAGCGGTGCATTATCCGAGACCCTAAAGTCCGCAATTTGTCTTTGATGGTGAAATTAAGAGATAAATCATTCAGTCGGAAATCATTGAGCGGGACAAGACTTACTCGGTTCCTTAGCTAAATGTTATTGCAACCGGCCATGAATGGTGTATTGGAAACAATTCATCAGAGAATTGCTGTATAATTTTTTGGAAAATTTTGTTGAGAATGTGCCAGCATGTGCTATACCCCTAAACGTTATCGAAACGAAAAATCCCGACTTAAATATAAGGTTGATGCACAAGTTCGCAGCGTTTTTGGCTGCGCAAAGAAATTTTCATGTAGGATGAATGGATTACGTGTATTACTGAGTAATATATTCTCTTCCATTACCACCGTGTGGTACTCCCTCCTTGTCAGATATGATTCTCTAGGATGCAATTACTTTTACATCGGTCGTGCTCCCGGAAATTCGAACCAGAGTGGTTGAGTTGCGAATATCAGTATGACTCGAAGGCTATTATTCTCACCTTGATCCATGTCTTTTATCTAGTCTACTCTCACTAGTGTTTAGATATGTCACTAGTCCTTAGATATGGTAGAAGCGACTAAATTCGATTCCCTTTAGCCTTACAGATAGGTACCTACAGAGATTCATTCTTTCGGTCCACCACTGGTGATTATAACCAAATCGTCGTGACTCTAACGAAGGTCATATTGCCAACATAAAACACATCAAAGGTTTTGTAAATCTTTACCATTAGTCATTATTTTCTAATCACATGCTAGATTCTAAGCGCTCATCCGATTTTTACTCCCTCTATTTTATATTGTTGTGAAAAACGTTTTGAGCTTGATTTTTTTAAATTTGATATTGTTTCAGCTTCTAAATGTGGGTCCACAGACTTAAGATCTCATTGTTTCAGAAATGTATCTCCCCTTTATACCATCTGAATTCCCTATTATTCTCTCACGTTTTTTATGCTTTCCTCTGGTATGTTGTCTTTGTGCTTAATAACCGACTAAATGCTCTGCCCCTCCCTAATCCTGCCTAGTGTCCCTTCCTACTTATTAAGACAACTGCATTTGAACAAGCATTCGTACTAAGATGAATATATTGTTCGAAAACGGTCAGTTACATTAAAAGAGTTAGGAAAATCAGCAAGTGATCAATCTTCTTAAATTAAAAATGAGATGGAAAACTGGGAAATAAATTTTCCTTATAATTGAAAAAAAGCTCTCTTCTGATTGGCTCCCATGAACGTTACATGTCGGAAAAGTTATACTTCAACATGTTTCGCTTAATTATGGTCCGTTAAGCATCCTCAACGCACGGACATCGTATTATCCTTCACAACATCGTTCTATTACCAAGCTCCGGAAAAACCACCGTCCGTTAACGTCAGGGATGGAGACGACGACCGTAATACCGCCCTACCACCTTCATTATTCCCCATTTGAACGTAGTTCATAATTTATTGAATTACATCCGTAATATTAGACGATAATTAGAACACATAGGAAATAAATCAATAGAAAACTGTCCAATTCTTTAGAGACTACTTTGAGTGATTAGATTGTGCAACCTAACTGATGGAAGAAATAAGTTGGAAGCTGCTAGTGACTCGGATTTTACACGCTTGGCTGACATTACTTGAGAAATTTATAACAGACGAGTATCATGTTGGCTCGAAGGATATTATTGTTACCCTGAACTATGCCTTTAGATATGATAGAAGCGACCAAATACGATTCCCTTTAGCCTAAAAGATAGCTACAGGATTCATTTTTTCGGTCCGCCACTGGTGATAATGACCAAATTGGCGTGGCTCTAGCGTAGACCATACTGTCAATGTATAACTCACCACTAACCTCTCCCTCTCCCGTTCGCCAATTCCATCCCTTTCTGTGGCTGGTGTCCTAACACCCTCTGCCACGTGCCTCTCCGGGCACTCTTATTGTAGCTTTTATCTAGATGGAGATGCATAAGAGGCTGTTAAAAGGTGGTATATGCGATTGTTGCCTACGTACGTATTTGTGTGAAAGCATGTGTGTTCAATTTGTTGATAAACAAAGACAATAGTGTTTAAATAATAGGATTTTACCATTTCTATTTTTTGGCGATTCAATGCTATTTCAACTCGTAGCTCATTGCTGCATGAAGTATACCTTTTTTGTATTTCTTCGATTACATATTTACACAAATTCTTCTAAAACCAAAATAATACTTTACGTATTACTTCGATGGTTGCTAACAATTATCAAGGTGTGACACTTCGGTGTGTCATAGATTCAAAAAACTTTAAATTTATAATTTTTGCCTAAATATAAAAAAACCACACCGAAAACTAAAGTCGTACTGTGATTTAATCAAGGCAAATATCTTAAGCAATACTGTAGCGTCAAAAAAAGTTTGTTCCATTGCCGAACTGACTAGGGTGAACATTCTCCTTCCCATTGCTTATCAGTTACGGGGATGGATACTAAAACACTACGTTGATACTTATTGACTATAATCCTTGCTCTTTTCTTATTCGTTTTTCCCTCACTTTCAATGGCTGGTGTCTCAAGCCCCCCTGCCACACGTCCCTGTAGTGGCTCGCTGGGCTATGTGTTGATGAAGATAATTTTCGGAATTATTTTTCCTCCTAGCAATGTTTTCAATAAGCCATCAGGTGGGAAGGCAGCCTTCTTACTCTATAGTTTTTATTAATCTTCTTCCTGAAAAACTCCTTGGGATTTAATCCGTAGTTGATCCTCTATCTCTATGTGATCTCCATCGTTTTTCAGCAATCAAAAGTATCGATATACACCTTTTCAGTCTCTTTGAAATTTCCTTTTTTATCAACGAAAATATCCTATTGCAATTCTACACTAATTTCAGGGTAAGTATAAAAAAATGACCGGTTACACCTTCAAGTAACAGGTCGTAATGTAAAATTTTCACTGTGGCATATCTATTTCTTCTAACCATCTTTTTTCTACTTTTCTTAACGTTATAGCTTCTTGGCCTTGCAAGATTATTCTTCGACAAAATGGTGAAGGAGGCCGGGTTACTGTCATCTCTCGTACTTCTTTTGGCTCCTAATCCTTCATAGCTCAAGAGCGCGAGTATTTGTCGACGTGTCGCTTGCGGAACGTAAACGCTCGCGTGAAGTCTGAAACCGTTTCTCGTTTACTTTTACGCGTGGAGAGGTGTCACGCGAAAAGAACAGGCCGCAATAAAAATCACGTGAAAAATCAAAGTACCCTAATGGAAAGGCGGGTCTTGGGGGATCTCAGATCAAAGTTCTCGTGACGATAAGGGCGAGCTCTCATATATGAGGTCGCACGGGGTGAGTGAGAGAACAGCGTATTAACGGCGGGAGGGGGAAGGTGGAGGAAAAGTGGGGGGATAGGTTGTTGGCGGGGGAAGATCGACGAAGCGACTGCCATCCGAAATCCAATCTCCTTTTCTTTCCCCTCAACACTCCCAGGCATCTTTTTCTCCCCTTTTTCTCCCAGTTCACTCCTCCCCTGTCGTCCCGTCCTTATTCCATCAAACACAAACGTCTGCTGGGGTAGAGGGAAAGAGGAGGGCAGAGGTGGCGGAAAGAAAACGGGACCCTGGACCTACGACCTCTTAACCTTCCCACCTCTGTCTCCTCGTTCCCTCTTCTTCCCAACTTGGTCCCTTATTTATTTTTCTCCCTCTCTCTTTTGGTTGCTCTTCCTTCTTCTCCTCTATCCACAACTCACTGCAGCCGCCTTAAGCAGTATTGCCAACTTAAAATTGGATTTAGTCGTTATCTTGCTGACAAATGTCAAAACGAGCAAATTCCCCGAGTACAAATTTATTTCCTGACTAGCTGTTCCCGGCATGCGTTGCAATGCCTCTTTCCTCGTACCTACACGGGAATATGTAACGCACATATGATGGTATGAATTTCCATTCCTTGTCAATACTGCAGTGTCCAAGTAAATTAAATATTATTTTATCGAAGTAGTGCAAAAATTTAAGATTTTCGAGCTTAAAATTCTAATTTTAGGAAACAGTGAAGCGTATGCAAAAATCGAATCGCAAGAATTATAAAAAAAGCAAACGAGGAGACCACTGAACCAAATCTTTATCTACGTACAAATAAATTACATACATTTTAACATAAATTACGCCTCACTGATACGATTCTGATGCACTTGATTGAACAACTCATAAACGATATGCTTCGTAGCTTGCTGTCGTTGTTCGCCTGTTTGAGAAGCTCGCGTGCCAACACTCATTTGTTGAAACTACTCGCGCTCCACCTATTGTACAATGGATTTAATCATTCAGAAACCTTCGCGGGCGCGCGCACAACTACTACACCGAAGTTTCTTCGCAATCTGATGAATTGAAATTGGAACTGCGGAATTTGTTCGTTTTATCATTCGTCAGTAATGTTTCGGTTCCTCAGAATATCGCCGGAATCTTCAGCATTAGTCATTATCTGCTGGTTAAAGGCTCTTTGCTATATGGAAAAAATTACATGTCTCACTAGGTTTGTCGCTTAGTGGTAATGCCCTAATATATTTGACCCAAAATGATTCTTGGTACGGAGGCTTCCGCGGTGATTTGAAAAGTTCAGTTTATTCGGGAGTTTACAGCTTTGATTCATTTTTATAGACAATAGTTTCGCTTGCTTTACAGCTAGCGTCGTCAGGTCCTGAAAAGTTAACCCTTGACCTCTAAGATTTCGAAAAACAATTTGAGGAAATGTTTGCCTAGTGGAATAATGAAAATCATTTCAAGCGTTTTGTGAAAATTAAAAAAAAAGCGGCTGAATAACGGCTGTTTTTCGGAAAGGCGATTTTCACTGCCATTAGACTTTCGTAATCGTAATTGCATGTCTCAGAGAAGAATAAACGTAAAAAGACGTTCAATGTTTTTCTTGTACTAGAAGTTTTAATTTAAATAAATGGTAATTTAAAATAGCAATTTAACTATCATTTGTTTAAACATTGTAATTATAAATTTTTATTGTTGGAATGTTTTAAGTGCTTCACGTTTCTTCGAGCTTATTTTTTTACATTGGATACCTTGTTTTATTTTATATATGCTATAAAAATTTTGATAAGGTGTTCTTTCATTTAAGACAGCAAATCATTTTTGAAATTTTCACCGTAACGGCCATTCCATACCGATAGACGGGAGTTATTCAACATTTGCATTGCTTAGGCTGTCTATTGTTGCATTTTTTTTAGCATAAAGCACCTGAGGTAATTCAAAATTAAGTAAAACAATATCGAGCAATACCTTAAAAATGACTGCACACATAATGAAAGCACGGGACACTGATGTTCAGTGAAGAAATTCTCATCACCGATGACGAAAAGAAGTAACTCCCTGATTCGGCTTAATCTTGTGTTGATGATGCATTACACATGGGAGATAAAAAATTTTACGTATCATTAATTACACTGAGTGTATAAAATTTTATGCCTAATGCAGAAGTTCACTTCGATGGGAAAAATTCAAATTATCTCTTTTAATGCTTTCTTTTGGTCTCTGCTTCCAGTTTGTTCCCATTACTAATGTATGTAACCTGAAATATTAGAAAATTTATGTCCTAAATCATCTTTATTAATGTAAGGTGTGCATGTAAGGTTCATTCAATGGATAAATAAATGATAATGATTTTTATTTTACCTGAAACTCACCAGCAGTCCGCCTCTAAAAGGCAAAATTGTTGGCTTCCTCCTTTTCTATCCTCCTCCGTAGTTCCTCCCTCCCTCCCCCGCCACCCCCAGCCAGCTCCCTCTAATCTCATCATCATCTCTTTGGCCTTTCACATCTAGCGGGCGGACCTCCCTTGCATCAAACCCTCGAACCAGCACACAACCTACCACGCATGCCCTAGCACTTTTCAGGGGCGCACAAAAGTCTCCAGAACACCACTTCCTCTTCTTTCCTTCCCCCTATGAGCCCTGTCCCCTAGAGAATCCCACACCCTGCTCTGGAATCTTTCCTTCTTTCCTCCTCATCCCTTCGTCCCCTTATCACATATCCCGCTCGATTCCTCCTCCGCCTCTTCCTAGGACCTTTGCTAACCGTTCTTCACTATCCAGAAATATCTCGTCTTTCTCGTTTTTCCGCGTCTACACAGACCACTTAATGGTGCATTTAATTGCACCATTCAGACGCTCTCATCACTAAAGTGACGAGTCCACTTAAAGTGGACCTCGTCACCCCTAATTAACCCTGTATGGACAAGCGAGTCAAATTTGTTACGTTCCAAAATCATTGAGATATCTGCTTTCTAAGAGGCTTATTCATTTAGTTGCTGCGCCACACAGAATCGTAGCGCTTCGGATTAAGTGCGTGGAAAGTTACGTCTCTTTCGGGGGTTTGTCAAACAATTTGAATGTATGAATGTGTGTGACGCTATTCACTGACGATGGTGTGCCTCGTGGAGCTCCGAAATAAATAGTTTCAGCTGTCATGCGAAGAAAAAATTGGGAAAGTTCAAAAAAAGTACGTTATGAAGGTAATGTTGAAGTATACCTTGTGTAAATACTATTATGTAAAGTATTATTTTAAATTAAATATGTGCAATACAAATACGTCGAATTTCAAAATAAATGTTATTTTTTAATGAATTGCATTTTTCAAATGCTAAAATAGCACTTTGAAAAAACTAATATAGTAGCAGTATTTTTTTCATACTGATGTTTCTTAATTGCGTCCATTGAGGGTTAAGTGGACTTAGTTGATATCGATATTGTACCATCGAGGTAGCCGAGGCCTTGTCATCGATAGGTCGAGGAGTTTCGATAGTCATACGCATCATGTTTGTGTTTAGATTATTAATATGAGAAGTTGAGTGTTTTTGTACGTGCTATTCTTCTTATTCATTTGTTTTTGCTGTTTTACGTATTAAGAAATACCAAAATAAATTTAAACATTGGCGCGGTGCAAGGTTCTTTCCGTAAACACTAGCTGGGGCTATGGTAGATTTATTATGCGTGTAGACGCTCGTCTGCACTTAAGTACTGCTTTTAAGTAAACCGTACTTAAGTGCACTTGCGGTGTAAATGAGGCATTTGTCTCTCCCTCTCGCTAACAGTCGGTTATTTCTTTCTATTTTTAGCTCCAATTTTCATTTCGTTGAAATTTCTGGGGGAAATTCATATCCCTCTGCTTTTGGGAAGTACGCTAATCGAATTTCGGTATCCGGAGTGGCGACCTACCAGGAAAATCCAGGACGCTGAAAAAAACCCGAAAATTAAAATATACCGGGGAAATCCCTGTAAAAAGCCTGGGAATTCTTCCAGTTTACGTAAAAAAACGTCGGTCATCTAATATCTAACGAAATCGCAGGCAACATGCCTAATTGCATGTCTGGTACAATTTCTTAGTTAGCAATCATGGGCATTATCTTTGGTGTAATTATTTAATGAAACTCAAAAAGAATCATTAACACAAAATAAATCGGATTGGTGGCAAAAAATATGAATAGGAGAAACATGATCGTAAAACACGATGGCTTTGCTTCCATGAAATTCCACCCATTCGATAAACGTTATTTAGCGCCTCAGAAAAAGATTATATCAGACAAATTTTTAGAAAATTGACATTGTCCACAGAAAGTCACATTTTGCTGAATGGTGGTCTCAATGCTCCCCATTCAACCCCTAAAGTTCCGGTGGGATTCTGACTAAGAACCTACCTAGATTCCAATGGTAATGACTGGGCTAGGATTTAGGTGTTGATGTTTGATTCACTAAGTACTATTCTCATGAAATTTCAGAGATAGCTGCAATGCTAGTTCACATGATGGCGTTGTGATGCTGTTATTTTCAGGGACAGCGGAAATGGTAGACATCCCTATCTTTTCTCCATGATTTTAGTTCGTTTTGCATTCCATCCCTGAACACGTACGGGAATCTGAACTGCCGCTAATCAGACCACACGACAGCAAGCTGAGTATAGGGTGCCTCCTTGCCGTCCAGGTTGAGAACCAGCAATTTTGTATTTTCATCTCAGAATACGTTCGTATTCTTTTTTATTGTAACTAATATTTTACTATGATTTTTCGTTATCATTGCTCATCTTTATTTGTGAGTGTGTGTGTTGTGCGTAGAGAACTATATAAAACGTCCGTTTTTTTGTTAGTGTTTTGTTATAGATGGATATTGGTTCTTTTGTTTGAGTGAAAATCGGTTTGAAATAGAAAGCTAGATATTAATTATGGACCAAATAAAATTACTTTGTTAACTCTTCTTGAGGTTTATCAGTATAACCCGGTTTTCGACACTTCCTGTCATCTTCAGGTGAGGGATCGATGAATACAATATCTTCGATATCTTCGTTCTGTTTATTATTTAAATATTAATATATCTAATGAATATATCAATATGTGTTCTTGAGAACGTTCATCTTCCTTCCTCTACACTACCGCGAACTTGTATATATTCTGTGACTGATTTTGTATTTGCACCTGAAGATGACACGTTGTGCCATTACCCGGGTCGTACTAATAAACCTTAAGTGGAGTTAACAAAGTCATTTTATTTGGTCCGTAATGGATAACTACCGCAAAGTAAAGCCTGCAACCATTTCCCTTGTAGATATTATTTTTGTCACATACTGTGAAAAAGAAAAGGATTGGAGGCAGCAATAGAGTAAAACATAAATCACCATCGCTTGACATTTTGAAGTGAGGGTTTTGATCAAATGAGGACGGTCATTGTCACTGGCGCATCATGTGACCTTTAACAAATGCAAAGTGCAGTTACGGGTCTTCAATAACGTTTGCGCAATTTGGCAGGTTTTAATGAATGGCAACAATGCAATTAACAGTTTTAAAATGATCCTTAATGTATAAAATCGATGTGAAAATTTGGCCTTAAGCTGTCGTTTTCCTTAACGTGGAAAACCTATAGTGAAAGTGATCTTAGGACATGTCCCTGAAAAAGCTGGCTTTAGAAGTTCCCAAGCATCGATTTTGCGTAAGATACTATTTATTTGAGGTATAGATGGTGTGGTACGGCAATTATTCTCAATGCAGGTAATTGTTATTAATCAAAACGAGCGTGCAAAACATTCGCTTGAAGATTGGTATGTACTAATCGAATCAGAGGGTAGATGTCCGTGTAGCAGTATTTGATTTCTATGTTATAAAATTTATCCTTTCCATGGACGTGGTTGTGATACAGTGGTGCGTGTTGCTAAGTCCTGTACGAATGAATGGCTAACTCAATGTTGGCGAAGTTTGTTAGATCCATGAAAGAGATCTGTATGAGATTTATCTTCTTTCACTTTGCCTGTGTCCCATTCCTTTGTGGGGTCGGCGTGTTTTTTCTTTAATATTTTCCTCCATTGGTCCTTGTTTGGGGCTTCCTTCTCCTACCAGCCTTTCTCTCTTAGGTCTTCTTCTACCTCCTACCTCTTTCCACCTAATTTTGGGTCATCCTAATCTTCTCTTCTCAGGCACCTCCAATCTTTGCTCTTTCTTTCCCACGCATTCATCTCTCTTCCTTTCGACTTGCCTTTACCCCTTCAGCCTGCTTTCTTTCATCTATTTACACAAGGGTCCCGTTTCAATTGCCCTTCCAACGTATTCATTTCTTATTCTATCCCAACCTCGTGATTCTACTCATCCACTTCAGCATTTTCGCTTAAATCGCCACAAGTTTTCTGTACACTGGTGTTTCACATGTCTCCATGCTGTAGATGATTGCGTGTCTCACTCCCATTTAATACCCTTTACCTGCCATTCAGTTACTTATTTTACTCTCTCACTACACCCCACTCTTTTTCCTCCAATTGAACCATCCGCATTAGATTCTAGGGGAGACCTCAGCTGCCAGGCCACCATACTTCTGAGGAAAACGCTCCTTTCTCGCTAGCGACATCTCTTGAGAGAGGCGCGTCGCAGCCATATGTTAATCTATATTCAGTGAAACCTGTCTTTAGCGGAATCTCTCGGGGCCATTATATTTGCCGGATAACAGTTTTCCGCTTAACCCAGGGTCGGACATTACAAAAAAAGACCTAGAAAGCCATATCACGCCCTTGACATGCATCGACATAAAGGCTGGTGTTACTCAAATTCTACATGTGGACGAAATTATTATACATACATACCCATCACGCCGTTCCCTTCCGGGGTAGGCACAGTCAAAATGTTTCACTCATTAATACATAATTGTACACCTAACTCTGATTCAATAATTGAAATTATTATGAAATAATGAAACCATCATTTGTTTTTATATTTTCGCGGCGATTAGATGCATTAGTATCAACCATTTTCGGGTATACTGCTGCGTGATGAACTTAAACGCATCTGAAAAGCCAACATTGAGACCAGGTTTGGCACAATGAAGAAAATCAAAGGCTTCCTTCCATCCGCCATAGATGCTATTACTCCGTTCCAAACGGAAGGGATATACGAGATTCCGTGTTCTTGTGGATCGAGTTATATTAGACAGACCAAACGGAAGGTTGAGACCAGGCTGAAAGAGCACAAAAGTACGCTAAAAGCAAGACAATGGCAGACTTCAGCTATCGCCGATCATTTCATGTCGGGACCAGGGCACAAGATCCTCATGGATGAGGCCAAAGTCATCGCAAGAACAACTGCTTATTATCCACGGCTAATTAGAGAGGCAGTCGAAATATCTAAACGGCCTTTGAATTTTAATAGGGATGATGGTTATTTATTAAGCAGTGTGTGGAAAAGATACCTTTCCCAAAATATTGGTGTGACAACCAACCATTAAACCATTTTCTGGTTACATATTTGAATTTGTAAATATTGGGTTTTTATTTATTTTTTTTAATCCGTGATAACAATGGTCAGTTTTCCAACGGTCCGACCAGGTGAAATGGATACATCTTCTTCAATCTCCTGACGACGTTCCCAGCAGGAGGAAGGAAACGTTGAGCTGTTGAAGTTCATCACGCAGCAGTATACCCGAAAATGGTTGATACTAGTAATGAAACTATTTTTTGCATTTCCGCTTAACCCAGGTTCACGTGCCCGGGAATGTATTCCGTTTGCGCGTTTGACAGTTTCCGTTTAACACAGGGTACAAATTCATTTAAAGTCATATTACGAATGCCGTGACCAACATTATTTTTGGGATAAGAAAGGTTCTCGTTAACCTTATGTTCCATTTAAGGCAGGTTTACCTGTATAAAAATTATAATATTTGTCTATTTGTCTGTGTGTCTGTCTTACATACATATAATCAGTTTTATTCCCATTTTGTTGAAGTTTTTCAGAGTTATAGTTCAAGGCAGAAGGAAAATTGGAGGCTAATTTATAAAGATCTCAGGGCCACCAAAGGTCCCAAAAAGGGGACCTTTGATGGTCGACGCTACGAATTGGGTTTTGTGCAGTGGTTTCATTTTTTGCTTTTTAAAATTACTTCCGCTCAATATAGAGGGCTGGAATTTTTTTACCTAATGGCTGAAAAAATGGAGTTATTAATTCTTTCAGTCAATTATCTTTTTCGCTTCGTTATTGTCTGAAAGTCACGTTTTTAGTTGCAAAATCGCTCATTTTTCTCGTAAATCAACAATGCCATAATCGCTTGTCTACCAGATTTCAGTCATTAATGTATTTAAAATTAATTTGTAACTTTTAATTAATATGGCTCATGGGATATTTTGTCATGCTGTTTACTTGCTATTGCCTCACATTTGTGTAGGATCTCCGCAGAAACAAATTATTTCAATCAATAAAATAATTAATTACACTGTAGTCCCCTTTCACAACTACTAACTAGCCCCTCTCCTCTTATATGATGGGTTATGAAGAGGCGTATGATCCCGAGTTACGCGTTGTAATTCAGCTAGTATTTTATATATGTTCGAGATATCGCTACAGTCGCAACTCCATAGAAGTCAACCTCCATGTGTTGACCCACCTTTTTAATTATATGAAAAGTGTTAATACGCGTTCATGTGGAAATCTGTTCATAGAGAATAGAAATATTTCGAAATATTTGGCGGGTGGCAGAAGGTTAGGAATCGAAAAAGCATGGAAATGCGTAGTAACCAAATCGGTAGCGTGCGATTTTTTCACTTTTAATATCCCTTTGTCGCTAGCGACATCTCTTGAGAGAGGGCTGCGAACTAGGACTCCTTCTCACGCGGTTTCAGTTAGTGGGTAGATCTTTATGCAAAATTTGTCATTTGCCGTGTAAAAGAACTCAGGCTGGTAAGTATATGCGATTTTTTAACACACATTTTTCATTGGCTTTCATTCTCCCTCGGAATGGATCCTGCACTAGTTTTGCTCATAATGTAATCCCGAGTACCAGTGCATTCCATCGAATATGCTGTATTTGAGACGCGACGCAACTCAAAGTTTAATCTTTTATATAGTTTTAAAAGTAGTTGGTAGCTCTTTCCGCCTGCATCCGGAAGGCCAATTTGTTCGCTATTTGTACCAACTCATAGCTGGTATGAGCGACTTTTTAACACACATTGGCATTTAGTTGGTTCACCATCATATACTCAATTTGCTCATGATGTAATCCCGTGTACCAGTGCATTCCATCGAGTACATAGTATTTGAGGCGCGCTGTAAATTTTGATCTATTTTATACGTCCCCTTTGTCGCTAGCGACATCTCTCGAGAAATGGCTGCGAACCAGGACTCCTTCCCGCGCGGTTTTAAAAGTAGTCGGTAGCTCTTTCAGCGAAATTTCTCCTTTGCCCATCTCCGAAATCCCCAGGTGCCTTCCCCCCTCATACCCCCTCCCCCCCTCATACCCCCTCCCCCCCTCGCCCTCTATGCTGCTTCCCCGACGCCTTTTGCTGTAAAAGGGCGCGCCGGTGCGTGGTGTGGCTAATGGATATCTCTTACGGCAATCACGGGGGTTCGCCTCGTGAGACTCTCGGAAGCAGCGGCGTGGAGGAATGAAGGAGGGGGAAGGGGGGTTGGCGGAGGGTGAGGAGGGGTAGATCTTGAACTCCCACATCCTTCCACACGCCACCACTTACTCCCCCACTCCTATATCTCTTTCGCCTCTCAACACATTTCACACTAGTTCACGTTTGTGTCTGTGTGAGGCAGCGGTGGCGTCGGAATCCCAAAGACGCCGGGGGAAAAGGAAAAAAAAATTCTCCTTTTGTGCAGGCAGCGAGGAGAAATATAACTAGATCTCTCAGGCTCGCATCAAGGGCATCCCAGAAACCCATGAGAGTCGAATATTCGTTTGAACGTGGGCGAATGCTACACCTACGTCATATTCGTTACCAACGAGTGGCGACGTAGGCGTGTGGCAGGAGGCGGTAAGGCACCTAGGACTCAGTATTGTTGGATTGGGATTCTCTCCTTGCGGATGTTATTATGATGTATATATCTTTGGATTACTACGGTAAGTCCTTGATTTACGACGGAGATGCGTGTTGAAGAAGAGCGACGTAAGTCGAAACAACGTTAAAGAGATCCAGGCGATCGAGATCACTTTAATCCCGTGATAAATCAAGGCGTTAATTTCAAATTCATTTTTTGCCTTTAACCAGGGAAAAATAGCTTTTTCAGATGGGATGATTGTCTCAGTTATCAATAATAAACGCAAGCATATGCCCTTGCGGCCTATTTTATTCACATTGCATTTGCAGGCCCCGCCGGCCCGGTGGCGGTGGAGTAAAGTCCTCGCCGGCAAAATCGAGGATCGCGGGTTCGACTCCCCCTTGGATGGGTTGTTCACCACCTAGGGCATGGATGTATGTCAAGTTCTGTTGCTGACATGCCCGATGACAGGCTCAGCAGCCTATCGGGATTCATGGGACGTACGGGCTAACTGAATCGTCCGGCAAACAAAAAAAATTAAACGGAAAAATTTTCCGACGACACTTGTCAGCATGGACGTAACATCGAATCAGACGTAAATCGAAACGACCGACGCATACCGAGGACTCAATGTATTTGGTTATCTTCGTGACGGAAACGAGGATTTTAATCCACTAGCTTTAGTGAAAACTTGCCATATTTTATCTCTGCTGTCGAAGGAAGAAACTAGGAACTATCGAGAAATTATCTGAATAAAAAGTGAAAAAGAGATGCTGCTATGCTATGTTTTGGCCACTTAGATTCATAAGTTGAAGGATTTACTCGGTGGAAGGTCGACATTGAAGTAAATCAAACTTTGTCTCTACCACAGTTTTATTATTAAGAGTACAACCAGTTTCGGTAGTTACGCCATCATCAGGTACACTGGTGTACCTGAAGACTCAAAGTTTGATTTACTATAATTGAAGCCTCGATACTTAATCTCAATAATACCGTCTTCTCAGAAAAGATTTATTCGCGAAGTATATGTAGTACAAAGGAAAGCCGGACGCTTTGCGAGAAACTACTTCTAGCGTACAGATAGTGTCACACAGCTGATGTAGGCATTAGATTTATAGCTCCCAGAGACTGGGAGGCTGTACGCTAGTCCTAGATTACTTTACTCGGATTAAGCGAGTTTCAATACGACATTGAGAATATTATTTTATCCCTTCCCTATATTCGTTCGTGGTGCCATGAGTGGGGGCTAGTTGTAAATATTAGTAAATGCCCCACAGTTCACTTCCTGCGAAAGTCATCACACAAATGCCCTACCTATACTGTGGGTGGAGTAAACATAAAATCTTCTGATACAGTAAGACATCTTTGAATTACCTTTTCTTCTGATATATAGTGGGGTTCACACGTACAGAACATATGCGGCACAGCATTAAAGAAACTAGGTTTTGTTAAGCGTATATTTGGAAGCTCCTCGGACGGAAAAGTAAAAGGGAGATACTATTTCGCTCTAGTTAGGCCACACCTCGAATACGCCGCGAGAATTTGGGATTCTGGTCGTAAAGACTCTTTAGCAAAAAAATACAAAGAAAAGCTGCAAGAAAAAAAAACTGCTACGAACGAACATATAGTGTTTCACAACTTTTAGGTTTATACGAATTAAGGTGGGAGCCCCCGGAGACTCGGAGGCTACACGCTAGGCTTAGGTTGTTTGAGAAATTCAGAACCGGTCTGTTTCAGAGCGGCACAGAGAATATTGTCATGACGCCTTTCTACATCTCTAGGTCTAACGGAATGGATAAAAAAATAGAGATACATTCCCGAACAGATGGGTACAAAAACTCGCTCTTTCCGCGCACAATAAGCGACCACAGTAAAAAATGAGGTCCACTATATACACTCCCATACACGTCGCCATTTCAACTCCCAAAACCTTACGTCTTTACACGGCTGGTGACCTGACAATCCCTGCCACACGCCCATGTGGCGGCTAGCGTTATAGTATGTAGATGTAGATGTATGTCTTTCTGTCTATCTATATCAATGTCAACAATCACTCTTTCGAATGACAAAATTAGAGAGATAAGAGTCGAAAATATTTTCCTTATTCTTTCCTCTCACCTTCCGTGATTTCAACATAAAGCGCGTGATATTGATTTTAGACATCATAAACATGTAATTCCCCTCTCCCCTCCTTCCCTCACTCAATGGATTTAATCGCTCAGAAACCTTCACGGGTACGCGCACTTCAATTAACCAAAGTTTCATCGTAATCTGATGAATAGTATTGGAACGCATAGAAGACGAGTTTAAAGTGTTTAATTTTATATATTGCATTTATTTGATTTTCTGGCATAACAATTAAGTGCTCGCTTGGCGGTATTGATCGTTACTTTGGGTGACCTAAAAGCATACATCCACTCTAAATACATCCAATACGAAGATGTATCCTCACCCAATATACATTGAGGATAATCAGTACAAGTATGTATAAATGTATGAACTCTCATGAAAGTATGCGCACGCACATACCAACTAGTTATTTTAAGCAATTTTCACTCTTCCTTTAAATATATGTACCGAATGAGGTAATGTTTTTCGTCACAGGCTCGTTTACCTACAGGAAAAGATCCCATAACAATAATATTACATATTTCATTAGTGTGCCGGTGTGAAACAAGAAATATCTTTACAACGTTCCATGTTTTTTTGTTTAACTCTTCTGAAGTCCCAAAAGACTTGTGTCTGCCCTCTCCATCTACCTCAATTGCTAGAACAAGGTTATTGCTATAATTTTGTCAGTCATTGGTTCCAGTTCAAAAATTTATGGCACGGAAAAATAACCGCGAAAAAAAAACACTTCGTCTGGGACTGAAAATCCCCGGCATTTACTCGGGATCCGCAGTTCCTACCCCTTTCTGTTTTCTCCTTCTCTACAATGTGTCCTTTCCTTGCGGCATTCTTCTCCACCTTTTCAACGCCGTCCGAAACTTAATCTTTCTTCCCTCCCCGCCTCCGTATTTTTCAGTCTCTCTCATTTTCTCCCTCCCGCTAACCTCCTCAGACGGTAATCCAAAAACCTAATCTAGAGAATCTTGAAGTGGAGCCCACCTGGAAACATCAGAGGCGGGGAGACTTGAGGCTTCTTTTTCGGAAGAAGGCGAAGAGAATAAGGGGAAGAAATTAGGGGTGGCTCGTTCCTAGTTGGCGCCTGTGTCAGCGTGCGCCTCCCCCTCAAGCCCCCCCCCTCCCCCCCCTTCAACGACAAAAGAGTCAGAGACGGGTACATCCGTCGTGGAAGGAAAGAGGGAAAGGATGTTATTGTTGAAGAAGTTTTCCCCCCAATGTTTTTTTGGTAGTAATTTCGCGGACATGAGATTGTTGGAAATTGGAGGTGTTGGGCGTGATGGCCAAAGGTTCACTTTTGTATCGCTAAAGACGAGTCCCGTCGCGCAATGTTTATCGTTCGAGGGAAAATGTCATTTTGGAGATGAGGGTGTGACTCGGAGATGAAGTAACAAAAGAGTTGGTGTTGGCTGCATTTATGACGAATATTTTACAAAACCTGTTCTGAGTGACTAATTTTATAAAAAGTGGAAAATGCACAATTACGCCTCTCCACAAGATTTAAGTTAAAAAAAAAATATTCTTATAAAATATCTAATTCCGTTTCAATAAATATATTTTTTTATTTCCTTAAAAAAATCCATAAAGTTGCAGAAGATTGTATTTGGAGCGAAAAATATTGCAGGTTTATATCATAGGCATGATGGAACTATACGATGAGGGTGAATGAGAATATTAAAATGATAAAAATTATAAATATGTATAAGCTCTAGGTACAATACCCTTAAGAGCACCAATATAACAATTACAATTGTGGTGAGCTCAATGGCAGAAATGGATCCCATATCAGGTGGTGATGATGTAGCATACAGCTGATGTATTTTTAAAAAATAATATACTTTTTCGCTTAGGGGAAAGTATGCCTTCAAACGCTTGGAAATCTTGTTATTATAAATGCTAGCTTTATTTAACTGTTTGCGCACAAATAAAGTCCTAAGTAAAACCATAATTAAACTCATTATTGTAAGTTGATGGACCTATTTAAATTGTGACGTTTGATGCTTAGGCGTCATTTTTGTACATATTGTTATTATTCTTATTACTTTCCAATAGTTGTCGTTTTGCTATTATTCATTTATTTTTTACATTTTAATGTTTATGGCAAGTTGGCTGTGAGGGGTTTGTCGGCGAAAGAGAGGGGAGGCTATTATTGTTGGGATGACTGGTAATGAGATGTATATTAGAAAGAAAAAATATAGCGATTACCTCATTCATTGAAAGTAGCCAGAAGTTAAAACATGACATGTATAAAATGTATTCAGGTCTTTTTATGAAAGTTAATCAATAAGAAGTTGACATAAGACTTTATGCGGTTGTTCTTCGTGAAACGTTTCGAAGGTAAGGTAACAAGTATGGAAAATTAAGGTTATTTGAGAAGAAATTGTACTCCAGGAAGGTATTTTCGAAACTGGGGATTTTCTGAGCCCTGCTTGGAGTTATACGAATCTGGGTGAGAATAACGCCATTCTCGTTACACTGGCTAAAAGTGCACTCTCGTAGCTGCCCCAAGGGCCGAAGTTTGACCTCATTCTGAGCCATTAGCAGTACTGCTCTATGCAGAGAGAGAAATGGTTTTGGCTGCTGGCGCTTAAGGTGTCCGGGAAATGCTAGAGAGGCAGAAAACTTGGTCTCAGTTTTCTGAGGATTGACTTATCCTTTTGGAAATGGAAGTTCTACGATTGTTATAGAAGTACACCATGAAAATGAAGTGCGTGCAGTATTTGATTAGATGTTATCAGCAAAGTTCCCCTGGAAAAGTTATAAAATACGGCAGACAGCATTGCCTTACGGCGATCATGTCTATTATGTATCAATCTTACTGAGTTTTACCGTGAAAAAGTGAATAATTTTATTTGTGAGATTAGTGTAATATAAAGTGAAAATTTATTTAACTTCTAGCCGTGTGAAATTTATCTAGGTTAAGTGCCGATGAAAACATTTTAACGGGGCAGTTTCTTACCCGTTTGTGACAACATTCCGGGCCTTATCAGGGTTCGGAGACTTTCACTACGTTTACCAATCGATCTCAGACAATCTGACCGGATCAACTCGGTATGGTGAACGTAACAGATCGATCTGAGAAGCGGGCCGACTCGACCCGATTCCTCAGCCAGTCTGAGATTTCAAATTGATCTGAACCAGCGGGTCTGTTGCGTTCCTCGTTATTCTTTTGGCTGTCATTAGGAAGCAAAATATAATCGTTGTTACTCAAAGCATGTTGTAACCAGTTATGAAAAGAGTGGAGTAATGGTGACTTACGTGACATTGATGATATCATAGCACAAGGCAATTTTATCTCCAAATGGTCAATTTTTTATCACTCTGAATGCGACAGAAAATTTCCAACTCTACTCTTGTTCACACACCGGCTTCAACTTATAGATTCGATTGGACAATATCCACATTTTCAGTCCATGTTGGTACACCAGGCGATGAGTCGGCTTGCTTGGAGTTCAGATCGATCTGAGATCGAATGGTAAACGTAGTGATTACTTATGTATTTAGTGGGGTAAAAACTCTCTAAATAAATAAATTAATCCATTTTTGTCATTTAAATTTGTATGACGGATTTTTAACCATATGAATGCGCAAGTAACTCTTATTTTTTGTTCACATCCATTCAACTGACCTTGATGCCGTAGGAGTTAGGTTTCCTTATTCCTTAGATTGAAATAGTTCTAATGCTGTGAAATGATATCTGACCTGGAAATATTAGGTTTTCATAAAATGTAATCCTAACAGATAGTTATCTCATCGGAAGTTTGGACTTATAGAATAGAACAGCTGCAGAACTCATGCAATCGGGCGAAACCGTCTCCTTACTAATATCTGAAATACCTAGTTATGTCGGAGTTTTCCCCATTTACCTTACGTTCTCCCTACTCTCTTGGGTCTCAGCATCCCGCACCCGACAACATCTTTTCCAATGAATCTTCCTCATGTCGTATTCCTCTTAAAGCCGCTTTACACGGTATATTTTATTGTACAAACTAATGCATGAACCTTTTCATAAGAAATACTGTACCGTGTGAAGCGGAAAATTGTATGGTTATCTATATGTCTGAACGGGAAATAGAACCTGATTGAGCAACTCGTCAACAGTCATCTTCGTTGCTTGCTTGTCGTTCCTCGCTTGTTTGAGAAGTTCGCGTGCCAACACACATTTGTTGAAACGCCTCGCGCTCCACCTATTGTACAATGGATGTAATGGCTCAGAAACCTTCGCGGGTACGCGCACTACAATTAATCCAATTTTCATCGTAATCTGATGAATAGTATTGGAACGCATAGAAGACGAGCAAACAAGTGTTTAATTTTATATATTGCATTTATTTGATTTTCAGGCATAACAATTAAGTGCTCGCTTGGCGGTATTGATCGTTACTTTGGGTGACCTAAAAGCATATATCCACTCTAAATACATCCAATACGAAGATGTATCCTCACCCAATATACATTGAGGATAACCAGTACAAGCATGTATAAATGTATGAACTCTCATGAAAGTATGCGCACGCACATACCAACTGGTTATTTTAACCAATTTTCACTCTTCCTTTAAATATATTTACCGAATGAGGTAATGTTTTTCGTCACAGGCTCGTTTACCTACAGGAAAAGATCTCAGAACAATAATATTACATATTTCATTAGTGTGCCGGTGTGAAACAAGAAATATCTTTACAACATTCCATGTTTTTCTGTTCAACTCTTCTGAAGTCCTTTTGTGTTATTAATCCTCGAGCTTTTGTGAGAATCCAATATGTATGGAAGTGCCGTATTATTAAAGAAAAAACAAACGAGTTTATTTCACGCGCTAAATGCCATAAGTATCCGTGGCCAGTAACTTCATATTGCCGAAACTGTTTCATTCATCCACGCCATTTTTTCGGTTCAATTATTGCGCTCGGAAAGAATTCCTATTTTTTTAATACGAGTAAGTTCCGTATTGTAAGCACTTCAACTTTTAGCCCTGGAGAATTATTCCTAAGAAAACCGGCGGAGCTTGAAGGTATACAAGGAGGAAGAATCTCTGCTGAATCCTAATTAAAGTACTGGCATTGCCCGTGCCCGAAGTTTGCCGTGAGGACTAACTCGTGGAAGATTCAGTTGAGGAGATAAGATTACGGGAGAGCCATCCTGCTCGCAGAATATAAGTGGCCGTTTCAATCAATTACGGGAGTTAGACTGTATGAAAACACGTGAGATGAAGTTACCTCTAGACGGAGAGTATGGTGTAAGAGGAGGGGGTAATTTCATTTTCGGCAAAGGTTAGCTGATTTTGAACGGCTTAACCGCTATTGATTCTGCTCTTCGGATAGTTCCCTTGTTTTTTTTTTCAAGATAAAGTTTGTATGTAGTAATTACCAGTCGCTGTTGTCGAAACGGCGCCTTCATCTTGTGGCTATGAGGGGAGATTCTTTCATTACAAAAGCCTGTTGCACTTCTGCGTATGTTATGTTTGCATTCCGCATAATCTTGTCGGCCAAGGTGTGGACGGGGTAAAGACCTAGCATGCCCATCCGAAGGTCGCGGGTTCGATTCCCGCCTAAGGGGTGAAAAACACGGAGTGGGTGTTGATGTTACGTCTTTTGTTGATGTTAATCACCCGATGTTTAAGGCCTTTAAGTGCTGTTTTCGGGATTGTAAAAAATAAATGTATAAAAATACCGGCTTGATGTTTGAAAATTACCTAGTTCTCACGTTTAAATAATGTGTCAAATGTTTTATATATTTTTTGGAAGAATTTTATGAAATTTACCATGAAAGTGTCATATAAATATTTTGTTGCAAATTTTGATGAAATCTCTCCGAAAATTTTTTTTCTTAGTAAGCTACCATTGCGAGACCCGACTTTCTAAACGTTACATTCATATATAACTAATTATTTTCAAATGCAGTCATTGGATTATTATTTCGACAGCTGTCATTTAAGCCATAAATATTCCTTATCTCAGTTTTGGGTCTGAAAAGTGAACTAGTGAAAAATTAGAAGTTTTTCCTGGTGTTCACTGGTTGAGATTTCTGATCGAGGCTTACACGGCAGTAAGATTCCAGTGTGCTATTGGCTGCAGAGTTTCTCTCCTGCATCGGGATACATAATGTTTATCATCTATGCCTATAAATCTGACATTCCGTTTGTTTTAACGCTGTAAAATTCCAAACCCTTCCATTAATTTGAACAAAAGTAGGCCCTACGATCCTTAGGACCTTTAAACATTAGGCCATATAATAAAGGCCCAAGTACCTCAGGGCTAACTAATACTCACTGCTCAAAAAAGTTATTAATCCATAACTGGAGCTTAGCGGCGGCCACTATATTGTCGGGAATGAGGAATATAGACTGGAGGGTGTCTATTGAGCCATTAAGGAGACAAAATACGTTTTTCGTCTTGTACTGAAGTTACAGTCCTACCTCCCAGTAGTAGAAGGTCCACAAGTATTCATTAAGGTACTAAGCGGTGTCTGTGTTTGCAACAACTCTTTTATCAAGTAATTAAGTCTCCAAGCGGTTCATTACTCATTTTGGCTACTTATGGAACTCATAACAACATGCCATAAGTAATGAAGCCTACACATTTTTTAAATTCTTCTGCAACATTTGTGGAATGGTTGCTATGGTTTATGGGTCCCAAAGCTGAGTGGCATACAAGTGTGTCGTTTCTTTAACTGGCCATTAGTAATGGAGTGCGTGAAGCAATTGCATATGAGATTAACATAGTTCCCCTGCTGTCCAGCGCGCATCAGCTCTCGATCTTCCAATCTGTTTTGTAGTGAGCTGCCTATAGTGAAATAAAATTATTAACAAGCTGGTGCGATGTTGTGTCACGAAGCGACCAACGAACTGAAGTTAATTTTAAGCGTTATATTATCGATTTTAAGCGTTATATTATCGATTACCGTGTACAAGATTGTACTTCTCCCCACTTTGTTGTATGGTAGTGAAACATAGGTAAGTCAGGATAAGCATAAGAGTAGACTGAACGCAGTGGGTATGAGTTATCTGAGGGGTGTTTGTGGCAAGAGTAGGATGGATAGGGTCGGGAATGAGTGGGTAATAAATGAATGTGGGTTAAATGCTCCAGTAATGGTCATATATGATAGTAGTGTGCTTCGTTGGTCTGGACATATCGAGAGAATGGATGAGAGTGGAATAACGAAACAGATATATGAGAGTGAAATGAATGGCGCGAGAGGTAGAGGTAGGCCGGGAAAGTTGTGGTTGAGGAAATGCTTAGGAGGAGGAATATTAGGAGTCTTAAAAACAGGAGGGCGTGTGTATGAAGCAGTGTAATGGTAGTAAATGAGGCAAAAGAGGTTTGCAAGGATTGGTCAGTATGGAGGAAATTATTGAAGCAGAGTTAGGTGTACAAATATGTATTAATGAGTGAAACTTCTTGACTCTACCTACCCCGGATGGGAACGGGGTGATTGCTATGTATGTATTATCGATTACCGAACGAATTGAAAGCGTTATATTTATCGCTATGTAACCTCGTTCCTTTCCCTTGCTAAGTGGTTTATTTTTGAAGAGAAAAGCTACGTAGTCCTTCTCTGGCCGCCGTTGTTGTTGTTTTGGAGGATTGTTTCGTGAAAAGGATACAAGATATAGCGGTCAGCCGAAGCCAACGAACACACGCGCACGTACAGACTGGGTTCGCTAGGTTTTTCGTTTACCATGTTAATAAGAGTCGTAACACAACTCACGTATTCTCCCGGGGAAAGCAATCCTGTGGGAGAGATGGGATAGAGGATTTGCTCCCTCTGCGTACATTATGAAGGAAAAACGGCCCCGGGTGAATCCCCTCCCCGCTCTTGATTGCTCCCAGCGACGAGATTGAGCCATTTTTGCTCATTTTTTTTCTGTGAGCTCGTGGATAGAGAGATAGAGCTCGTTCGCATCGGAATAGCAGGTGGATGTTGAGAATGGGTACGTAGGATGGTAGGTAGTCAAAAGGCGAGGGAGTAGGTCAGAGAGGTGGACGGAATAGGCGAGCCGCTGTTAGAACGGCAATTTAGGGCTGTGGCCCGCATGTGTACATAATTCTGGTCGGTATTTGCTTAATCCTGGCGAACATCCGGGAATTTTTGCATTTACTTTTTACGAGAGCGATGTGTTTTTGAGTGTTGGTCCAGAAAATTTTATTCTTACGCATATTTGGTCAAGAAAAGTCCTCATTGATTATTTTTTAATTTCTAGCTATGATAAAAATCATCAGCGTATTAGGATAAGATAGGTCTCGGGTATAATCGATTATTATTAATTTATCGCCGAAGTATCACTACGGTATAGTTGATTTTTAATGGCTTATGATTTTTTCTCTTCGGAAAGTGAGCGTGGTTATTTTTAATAGTTATATTTAATTTTATTCGTTAATTTTTAATAATTTCCTTATGGTCATTTTTATTTAACGTATTCGGTGTTTGATATGGTATATACAACCGTAACTATGAGCTAATGTAACATTTTTTGTAGGATAAACTAATTTTTCGATATAAAGATGCCAAAAAGAGTAACATCTAGATATAATGAAATCAAATATTTCACCATAGCGAAGACTAGCATCAACCTGTTAATATGATTCCATGACGGTAAGAATAAAATAGCTCATTAGTAATTTTCACACTCTTTATTGCAAACCGATCATGGTTTTTACACACACTCATTTTCAAGGTAGTGCAGTCAGTATCAAACCGCTTGTATATATGCCCCTGAGACCTAAGGAAAAGAATGGGGTTGAGGGGGTGACGGAGGAGAGGGTTGAGGAGGGGACATACAGAGAGGGAGAATTCAAGCTGAAACAAAAATAAGTAAACAATAGGGGGTGGGGGAAAGAACCAGAAATGAAAGGACAAGTTGACGGTCAAAAGAGCAATATTTTTGGGATCACAGGACTTAAAGGGAGGTTTAAATTTAAAAGAGGTGATTGAGCCGTAACAACAACGTCGTTACAAATATTGTCCGGGCTATTAACAATTTCAAATTTATCATAAAAATCCTATTTTAGGCCGTTTGTGATTAAAATGTAAAATATCAGCGTCAAAAATGGTAACATGATCAGAGTTGTACAAATCCAAATATACTGTCTATTTCGAAACGCCGAATCCATCAAGCGTTTACGCTGGTTTTGCTGGTGACCATCCATCTTCCAAGATTACTGAACTTTAAATGGGCGGCTATTTTTTAAGTTTCGGCGTACATATTCTCTTCTTATGTGTGAGGGTATCTGTGAGAATATCTGTGTTACCATACGACCAAATGTATTTTATTTTACGGAAGCATATTGGTTACAACAATAAAAGTGGTCTTAAGTGCAATATTGGTTTCTCTTACGCCGGTTATACTTAACCCCTAGGAATTGACTACAGGATAACTTCTAGAAGAGACTGAGTTCTTGCTGCATAATATTATGACTTCATAAAAACACTCAGAATCTCATGTTTGCAGAGTTATTAGCTAATTAATCCGGCCGTTTCACATAATGCCTCGATTTGCCCATATATAGCTGCGATCCTCCTTTTTCTCATGTTATTTATAAACCTATAAATAAAAACTTGTTATCTCGTGAACGAGGGCGAAAAATAAAAGTTACCTACGGAGAAACAACGGTTATGAAGACAGCCGGTTGTATAATTCGTCCTTATGCTGGACTCAACAATCGGCCGACTCTCAAACTGGCCCACGGGAGGTCCGGAGGGATTCGTAAGTTAATTCATAAGTGACGTTGGAAAGCAAATCTTTCTGAACGACTGAAATGATGCTTGTAAATTTATGTCAACGCAAGCCATGTTGTAAAGGGGCAATTTAGCCGAAAGTTACTGAAGGTGGAAATCAATCACGCCACGCTGCCATCGAAAGCCGTGATTGAGGAATAAGCACTTCCTATTTAGCTATCTGAATGATTAGCTTAGCGCTGTCGGCATGCGACATGCAACTGATATTTTCACTTTATATCGATAGCTGTTAAATTTACATCTTATTTTACTCGCGCATTTCAATTCCCTAGCAATGCCTACGGAAGAATCAAATAAGCAAATCGAGGCGATATTCCTTGGTTTTATAAAGGCATTCGACAAGGATCCTCACAAAAAACTCATTTATAAATTGTATTCATGCGGAGTTGATAAAACAAATAGTGAACTGGATAAGGGACTTTCTCAGTGATCGAAAACAAAAAGTAGTTATTGATGGTTTGAGCACTGATATGGTCGAAGTCACATCCGGTGTTCCTCAAGGAAGCGTGATTGACCCTCTTTTATTCATTATTTACATTAATGACCTAAGTTCTCGAATTAGCAGTAAATTAAGATTATTTGCCGACGATACAGTAATCTACCGTGAAATAAGCGAAGACGCGGACTTTGAAGTTCTGTCATCTGACCTTAATAACGTTCATTCATGGTGCCAGGGGTGGGGTTTAGAGCTAAATATTTGTAAATGCATCACAGTTCACTTCCTGCGAAAGTCATCACACACCTACACCGTGGGTGGAGTAAACATAAAATCTTCAAATACAGTAAAATATCTTGGAATTACCTTAGCTTCAGATATATCGTGGGGAACACACATACAAAACATATGCGGCATAGCATTAAAGAAACTAGGTTTTATTAAGCGTATACATATTAGGAAGGTCCTCAGGTGAAAAAGTAAAAGAGAGATGCTACTTCGCTCTGGTTAGGCCACATTACGAATACGCCGTGAGCATTTGGGACCCTGGTCATAAAGATTTAACCAAAAAATTAGCTAAGTACAAAGAAAAGCAGCACGCTTCGTTAAAAACTGCTACGAGCGTATATATAATGTTTCAAAAATTTTAGAGGGATTAAGGTGGGAGCCCCTAGAGACTCGGAGGTTGCACGCTAGACTTAGGCTGCTTGATCAATTCAGAACTGATATTTTTCAAAGCGGCACAGAGAATATTATCATGACGCCTCACTACATTTCTAGATCTGACAGATGCGATAAAATGAGAGAGATACATTCCATAACAGATAGGTACAAAAACTCGTTCTTCCCGCGCACAATAAGCGACCACAGTAGAGACTGAGCTGTGGGCTCCTCCAAATACACTCTCATGGGACATGTCACCATTTCACCTCCAAAACTTTTACATCTTTACACGGCTGGTGACCTACCACCCCCTGCCACACGCCCATGGTGGCTCGCGGGGTAGTAGGTAGATGTAGATGTAGAAGTGCGGAAATGCTTCACGGTAGATGTCAACCTACAAATTATACGCAAAGTGTAATATTAGTCATTCCCTGATATCCAGAGGTACCAGTAAACCCACTTCAAACCTACTGACGCATGCGCAGGAGAAGAATTTTCGTCGGAAGAGTCCAACTGTCTCACCAAAAAAAGGAATATTTCACTAAATACCCGAACTTGGGCGACAAGAGGACAGGGGGCGTCCGGGCGCTCGATCGGCGGAGTCTTAATTATGTAGTGATGGGGAGTCTTAATTTTATTGGGCGACAAAAAATGTGAATTTAAAGTAAAAAAGTTTAAAGTCGAAAACAAACGAGGGAAAGGTGCGCCGACAAGTCGCAGGTCTCGTACGCCGCCGTCTGTTAATCCAGCCATAAAAAATACATCTACATCTACATAAAATAAATACCATGAAAATTTTTGTGACCTCCCACCCTAAGCCGAGTGTCAACAATGAGGAAGAATTTGTTCGTTTTAATAGAATTAGCTTCTCTAATTTTCTACTTCTTGGAAAATATAGCATAATAGCGGAAGGTACCCGTTGAAATTCAATGGCTGTGATAGACATTAAACTTATTTTATACTATCGATAGCAATCAAAATACATCGATGCACTTCGCGCACAATTTATTTATTATGGATTCTATGGATTCTTCTATTTCAATTATTACGTTCTGGGGTATATTCACCATACATCCGTATGATGTTCGGCTTCAACAATGCTATCGGTCGTCAAGGGGACAGCGTACCAAAATCACTGCATTTTGGGCAATTTTATGATTGTTTTTTCAAAATTGAAAGTAAATAAGTGGAAAAATATAAATCGGTTGCAATAATGAGAAGGTTTATTTATTTTTCTTTCCAATGGTCTTTGTTGCGACTTTGTCCGACCATTATTTTTAATTTAAATATGCAAATGAAAAAAAGATCTGCGCGCCAGAAAAACGAACTTTAAAAGTATTTCTTATGGAAACGCTTTTACTCGCCTGGAGTCGAACTGGAGACCATTAGTTACACAAAAAGTAGCCATAAACCTTTCGAGTGACATAAAGAATCATTTATAAGAAGATTTTCGCGTCCTATATTGTTGTAAAGTTTATGATTCTGTGGATGCAATTTGGTAAAGATGGCTTTGATGTGTTATTCTTGATAGGCATGGCAATCAATCAAAACACTTCTTAGCTATTGAAAATCGAATAATGTAGAATAAGAAATAAATTTAGAACCAAAACCGTGGCTAAAAACCGACCCAATCTTAGTCTATTCACGTATTGGAATTTATATGGCCTCTTCAATGTCCTAAGATGAACTTTTGGTCATGAATCCCGAAAGAATTTACCGTCAGTGAAATTGTCCGCAAATGAAGCCGCTTATTTTGATAGGTTGCTATTTACCTTGTGAATTTTAACTATCTCCTACAATGGCGTTAGGAAAATCCATTCTATATAAAAATAATTTATGAAAATCTTTTAGTATTCAGTGTATTCTCTGCGTATAGCATAATTCAAATGACGTCGTAATGGTCGGGTGAGGGGAGAGATTCAGAGCTGAGAAAGCTACCTCAAATACCACTTTAAGGCTGCTGATTGTAAGTCTGAATGTGATTTAAAAATTCGTGACTCTTGAGAGAGGAAGTGCTACCAGCTTCCTTATTTTTCCATTATTAAATTCGGGAAAATATTCTTAATAATGAGAAAGTTACTGCATATCGTTTTCCTGCCTTTTCAAGTTAAAGGGAAAATTGAAAAACTTTGGTGGATGTCGTAGATTTTTTAAACTTTCAAGTCCACAATTCTTGTTCTTTTTCCTACATTTCCCCTTCTATAATTTCCGAGGGGTATGTGGTCGCTGCATATTTTCTTAGAACTCTGTAATGTGCCTGCAAAGCGTACGGTTTTAAATACCTGGAGTTAAGGAAAGGTATTGCGGATTGAACGAGTATCTTGTAATTATTCATGTTTATTTTTTGCTGGGAACTTACAATAATTTGGCCTACTTGTTTTCTGTCACATTAGTGACTCATTAATTGTGGCAAGAAAAAGAGTTTGCCTCTGTAGTGACCACCATTTGAAGTGGTATCATGGCAAATTATATGTTTGTGTTTTCTGTCGCGAAGAGGGAAAGCTGCGCATGACAGACAATTCGTCGTAGAAAAACATATCTATGATATCCACATATTTTTAGTGAGATAAAGGCAAATTACACATCTGTATTTTTAATTTTGGAGGGGAAAACTTCATATGGTGCCCTATTTGTTGTGGGCTGAAATAGCAGGATCACAACTCTCATTTCCTTATTCTTTAACTGTGCACGAGACCCAGTCAACTAATGGTCAGTTGCCGGAAAGACACATTTGTATTCTATGTGGAAATCATTCAATAAATGTTGCAGAAACATTCGATAAATTAATTGGTTTAATGGCTTATGGCATGTAGTAGTGAGTTCATGTGTAGCCAAGATGGCGGATGCGCAATGAACCGCTTGGGGACTTGATTATTCGATAAAAGAGTTGTTCTGAAACAAATGACTTGTTTGTTTGCTCTTTCTGACTGATTATCATATGCATTACCTATTAATCATAGGCTAAACTTTCATAAAATTTATCCGACGTTAGAAGATTAGATCAGATATTTGAAGCTATTGACTATTTGTTTATAAGTTACGTAGCTAGTAGATGTGTTCCTGCAACCCGAATATTTTTAAGATATCTCTAACTTCCTGGATCGCATATAAATTCATTCCATGGCTAAATGTTCTTGCAACCGGCTATAAGACAAATGATTTTAAGAAATATTAACAACCATTCGAGACGCTGCCATAGTAAATCAATTGATAGTTCCCTTTGATGGCCAATTATATTGATACTTAATTTAACTAATGAACTTGTACAAACGGTAATTGCACTGGAATACGACGACTAATTTGGATAAGCGCTGTCGTGTATGCTCAATTAGTGAATATATTGGGAAGCGGAGCTTGAGGAGAGGCTAATAAAAAATTAACTCCCTTCCACTCTTATTGCTGGGGGACCCTTAACTTCGGGCATCAACCACCAACGGCGCATTATCCGAGACGCCCTAAAGTCCGCAATTTGTCTTTGACGGTGAAATTAAGAGATAAATCATTCAGTCGGAAATCATGGAGCGGGACGAGACTTACTTGATTCCCAGCACATCGAACGTGGGAGTTGGATCATTTTTTATCCCGCAAATCCAACTTATCGCTCTGAGAAAAAAAATAGTACAACTCACTCAAACGAGATGGCTAAAAGCTGAATGAAACCACAATTAGGATTCTGTACGTGGTGTCTCGACATCACAACATGTTTCGATCACTCGCATCAATCTTGTGAGCCGCAGCATCCCATATCCGCTGTCTCTTAAAACCACTTTTTCTCCCCACCCCCTTTTCAGTCTTTCATTCCTGTTTCCCTTCCGTCCTCGCCCATAAAAGCCCATATATATCCGAGACCGGCCTCGCGGTCTCACAAATCCTATCCCATACATCTTTGCGACCTCGCCCATTAAAACCGTGTCCAAATCCTTCCTTTACCACCTTTTCCTCCTCCTTCCTACACCTCCGACACCGTCAAGACTTCCGCAGCGGCTCCTCCTACAACCTCCCACAACCTCCTCCTCAGGCGCCTCAAAATTCCATCCTAACGGTTTTACTCTGGCCCTCGACCAAATATCTTGAACCTCTCCCTCTCCATCCCCGACATACTTCCTTCTCCTCTCTCCCGCAGCAAAACGTTTCCTTAATCAGGCAGTACTACCTCTCCGACCGTGTCCCATTAAAACCATACCTTTTGCCCCGCCCCTTTTCGTAAGGGAGGAACTCGCATATAAGAGTCGGGCGTGGAGGAGTAATTTTTTTCTCCTTCCATGAAGGTGAGCTTGGTGGAGAGAGAGATGGGGAACAGATGAGCTGGAGGAAGAGAAGAGGTGTTGGGTAAAAGCCTCCTTAACATTTCCTCCCTTCCCCCCTCACCCCTGTACCAATCCCCCCCTCTCAAACCGTAGAAATCTTCCCCTTCCTCAGAAAACGATTAAAACCCTTACGATCCCAACCTTTGCCGACCTCAAGTTATTTCTCCTTCCCCACCGAATTTCACCCTCTTCAATTCCGGAGAGGAAAGCTTCGCCTTTCACCCTCCACCCCGCCACTCGCGCGAGCCTCCCTCCCCCATTAACAACCCTCCCACACATACCAATCCTCTTTACCGCTGGAAAATCCTCCGCAATTCACCGGGCGATATTAGTCTGGTCGAATCTCTTGGAAGGATGGCGCTAATAAAATCCGGAAAGGCCCATTCTCTTTCCTCCACGTTATCCCATCCTATCCAGCTTCACCCACCCACCCCCCACCTCACCCCCTCCCGCAAACGAAAGCACCAATCCCGCGTTATTCCACCGCATGTTTCCCCATTCCGCCAATATCTCTCTCACTCTCTTCTCCTATTTCTCACACGCTATTCTTTTCCTCCCGGCTCGCTTAAGAAAAACCCTCCTCCTCTCTCTACCGACCGCCGCCTCCGGGGAACTGTAATTCTGCCCTCCCCCACTTAAAGGTGCGAATCTCAATTAATGGCATTGTTCACCCCTTCTCTCCTCGTTCCCTCCCCGCCTAAGAGTGGCCTCCTGTTCGGGGGAGGGAGTGGAGAAAGAAAGATAAGGAGGTCTCGGCTACCCTTTTGGTGGACGTGTGGCGAATGGAGATGGGCAAAACCGTTCAGTTTTGGGAACTCGTTCCCTCTGGACCGGTCCCTTTTGTGACCCGTTCCTTTTGTGACCCGTTCACCGTTCCATTTTTATTGGTGGTCATGGATCTTAATTTTTAACATGTTCTTGGTGTTTAAAGAATGTAAAAAAAACTAGAAATACTAAGTATACCGTAATGACGGCGTGTAAGAATGTTGGATGAAATAAAAGATTGGAAGGTGATGCTACTAATTTTTTCATGGTCTCGTGAATAGGTTTAATTTATATAAAGAAAAAAAGTACTGCTAATTAGATCGCTAGCATCAGCAGGTGAAGTTTTCGGGTGTTATAAAGAACATCCTATCTCTTGATGATAAGAGCTAAGTAGTGAATGTAATGACGGACCGAAAGGAACTATGAACCGAAAAGACCAACTTACCTTCCAAAAAAGGAACGAAGTAGGTACCGAAAGGAGCGGTCGTTCCATAGAAGTCGGTCCTGAATCCTCCCGCTCAATCCATGGACATGTTCCTTCGGAGCCGTTCTATCCATGGACTCGTTCTTTCGCGAACGACCCACATCTAGTGGCGAATAAGGTGCTCAAGGTATTCGGTAGGGGTAATGGAAAGTGTGTCGGTATAATCATTTCCACCTCTTATCCCACCCAAACGCGCAGCTTTTTTCTTCACGTCTCCTCTCCCATATACATATATATTAGGGTCGGAAATAGATTGATTAGAGACAAACAATCGAATTAGCCCCTTTGCGTACGAGGCTCGAATAAAAATGTCGATTTCAATACCCGTTTGAAAACAGGACGGAAAGGCTGTGGCCCCCGCGGGCGAGAGGCACATTGATGAGAATTCTGATTGAAGGGAGAGTGGACAGTAAAACGAATGTGAAGGTGTGTGATGGTTTATAGAAATCAGTGGTTGTAAGTCTCGAGGCTGGGTCTAATTTATCTTCATCTACGTGATAACGCCTGCGGCAAGTCGCCACAGGAGTCTATGGCAGAGCAATTCAGGATGCCAACTATGGAGAAGGGGGGGTTTAGGGAAAAGGACAATATGGAAGAGTGAAGGGATGGAAATTTCAAATGAATGTCAATGTAGCGTCTAGTTTTTTTTTAGCGTTATGCTTAGTATTTTCGTGGTCTCTAATGTTCGGTTTGAGTTGCAAGTTTTTACCATGGCGATCAATGGCTGGAGTAAGAATTATACGAAAAATCGGTTGGCACCGACCGTGGTAGCTCTCTCCATCTGGATAAAATTATATTTTTATGTATGTTAGTAATAGTAAATTACGTTGCTAGAGACTTAAGTGGCTCATTATCACAAGGCGTGAAATTAGCACTGGTGAAAATAACACGCTGTGTGGTAAGAGTTAAAGTAGTTTGAGCGCAATATCATTTTACCTAGAAATCAATGATTTTAGTCTCATTTTAAAAAATTTAACCCCTTACTGCATAATTGTCCGAGATATTTGCCAAAAAAACACCGGCCCTTTTACATGGAAAATGGTACGTGTGTGCACTCCATAGAGACATTATATTAAAAATGAGACATTTCCTACTCTTAAATCTCGTCAACAAATCAACAGTGTGTAGTTTGTGTGTGTTTTCTCAACTATTTTTGAAAATTAATCATATTGTCACCGCAGTAAATTCTTCGGGATCACGATGAACTTTCCCTTTTGATGGAATTTCAGATGTACCGCATGAAAAAAATGAGTCATGTTAAAGACTTATTTGGATATTTTCATTTGATTACTTGCATTTTCCGTCATTTAAAACTATTTTATTGCACCTTTAAGAATGCAATATTTAATTCGTGTGTCTCACAGTTGGTGAAATTAAAACTTATATATCGAATATGGTCTCTGTTATGATTAGTGGACTATCTTGCTCGCAGTACCTTAAGCCGCGAGCATCGTATACTAATTTATAGCTCGTGTGACTTCAATTCGTCGTTCTCGGCGGTAAAATAACATCATGAGTATCGTACATCAAAACTTTCTATCAGCCCTGCATAGTTACCGTTGTTTTCTTTTCATTTTTAGTTTTTTTGAGAGTTCTATGAGTACTATTCTATAGATGCAAGTGCTGGAGCGATGTACTTGTTTTTACGGTAGAAGATTGCCTAAGAATCGATGAAATAATTTGAACTATCTATTGCAAGACAATCTCCCAACAAGTTGCGGAATTATTTTTAATGGACACGCCAAAATTACAAATGCTGTTTATGATGTGATGGAAGATGCAGTTAATCCACTGTGAACTTCAACTAAATTTAATCTAATTCATCGCATCCTATTAAATGAACCGAATAAAAATATAGCGATTACTAGGGATTCCGTCGTCGTAGCTTCTTTTAATTCTAATCAGATTCTAAGATTAACATGCCATCTGAATAAAGATAACATTTGTTAAAAATAATACAGATATGGTTTATTATCAGAAAATACAATTAATGTAAATTCAGATAGGTCTCTTATGTTCTACAAATATAGAGCTGAAATTGATGGCGGCTCCTATAAGTTAACATTCAATTATTCTGATATTACTAAAAATGCTTTGTTGACTGATGCTAAGGAATGGGTCTAAGGATTAATGGTTAACGGATTCAATGTTAGCAACTAGCTATAATTTAAGTTTGTAATGATTTATTTTATATTCGGATGCATAAATATAACATGATGTACTTCACTGTGATTTTAATAAATTATGCTTCTGGATATCAATAGTTGTCAATTACTCGTGCACGACGTAAGTGAAGTCCCGTGTAATAATGAATCTACCGTCAGCGCAGTGCAGTGCAATAATGGGCTACTAATGCCAAGGAAAAGCTTGACTTAAGTGCGAATTTTAGTCACGCAGTGCTGTAAAATGGTTTTTTCTACCATCAACTCTCAGTGATCATGTGATGCCTCTTAGGATAGCTCAAATCATTCTGTATTCCGTCCTCAATACCTAGTACCAGCTACTATTTGCTAGCTACTGCCATTCAACATCTGGTACTAGCATAGGAGATTTTGTTCTGGATCATGTAGCATATGAAAAGGGCCTTTGGCGATAGCCGTTCACTAGAAATATAGAAGTGTGCATGATGCAGTGATGCTATGAAATCGTTGTAGCTGAGTGAAATTTTTTCTTTCACCTTGCTGCTCAAAATTTATCAGGTAACAATTATCCAAAACTATTCCTTAACGATAAAGCTAGAGAATAACCCTTAGTTTCCTGAAGCCTGTTTCTCACGGGGCACGAAATTGCACAATTAAAAACTGCATGTTTTTCTCAATGTGGCGTCCAATAATGAGTGAATTAGAACTGGGGCTATTTTTCCATCTCGCGTAGATGCTTTCTCTCAATTCACCGCTTTACATGACGCAATTTTAAGTTCACATTCGTTGGTACATCAGATTGTATAATTGCATGACCCGTGTAAAACGAGCTTATCAGCTCGGAATCCAACATGAAAAAAAGGACAAACGCTGTTAAAACCTTGTCTAGTATATGCTCATGAAATTCGTGAGACATCTGGATGGTAGCAGATATAACTAAGGAATTAAGAGGCGCACCCCGGCTAAACCGTTATCCTTTAGCGTATCTTGAGCGCTATCATTACTTATTAAGTCCATTATTTATTGGCGACTGTAGCACACCATTCTGCATGGTGCTGCATTTAGTCCTAATGTTCTTTTAGCTCATCAGTCTTATGCCGTTTTAACTGATTTATGCATTTGAAAACCCTTTGGTATTATCCTCTTCTATCCTTCTATACTCTGGTCCTATCCGACCATTATATTGTCAGAATCCTCCTCTAGTACCAGGTTTTGTGAGCCTCTATTCTCTGTTGTTCTATGTTGTATTCTGTGTTCTAGTAATTCTCTGTCTCTGATTCATTCCCACCCATTTCACTCTCCCTAGCCTCCTCCCACCCACATTCATCATCAATTGGTAACTACTTCTCAAATAAATTATAATATAAAGAATCATCTATCAGCTCTACAATAGTGAAGTGGTTACGCTTCTTTATGAATACGGAATTAACACTCAGTAGCATAAAAATTTCCAAACGAGTGGGCCAAGGATATAATCTGCCATAAATTAGTTAAAATGTAAAGGAAGGAATGGAATTCTGGGTCAACCAAACCCAGAATTGTTTAGTGATTAGTCAAGGATCCTTGAGGAGGTTAATCCAGGTTGCTTAAATGGCGACCGACAAGTAAAATAACATCTACCTTCGAATAAAAGAGAGTAAATTGGTGCTGGCCATGTATTTTACTGCACTAACTTGTCCATCAATGGTGACTATGTGTACCATTTCCAAATTATCCTCGCGGAAACGGTCCCTTGAGCGAAAAAAATATTTAAAATACCCGTCTTTAAAATTTCGGTACCGATTGCATAAATTCAATAGTTTCGGCCTTAACTTAGTAAAACTTTTCCATATTGCTCAGGAATTAACAAAACTTTGTAAGTTTTACGTAAAATATTTATTGGAAAAGGTTTCAGCCTAAAATTTGTAAAACTTCTCCATAATGCTCAGGAATTAACAAAACTTTGCAAGTTTTACGTAGAGTATTTATTGGACGACCGGTTTCGTCAAATTTTCGACATCGTCAGGTCTGTCCTGATGTCCCGGACCCCGGACCTGATGATGTCGACTCGTAGACGAAACCGGTCGTCCAATAAATATTCTACGTATAACTTAAGAAGTTTTGTCAATTCCTGAGCATCATTGATTACAATTTCATAATTTATTTGCCGAAAATCTGGACAAGATCCACGTTGACCCTATCGTTTGCCGGAACGAAGAAAACCCTTTCTACTCTCACCTAGAAATCTAGTACTTTTCACCCCCGCTGTGAAGAGTACCATGGCGAGTTATTAGGAAAGTAAAAGAAATGATCCTCTTCGCCTTATATTTCCTCTTTTGTTTAAATTAAACCCTCATAAAAAATTCAACTTTTTTGTCTTTTTCTGGAGGAAATCAAAAACGTTTTCTTCCTTCCCCCTCCCCGCGTGGAACATACGTATGTTTTACTTCCCCTTTCTCCTGTGCTACTCTTCGGTGCTACGTCTTATCCCTTACCTTCCTCCTCCATGTCTAATGCATTCCAAACCCTTAAAGATTATAACTCTCCCGTCCCATATCCTATCTCACACACCTCGTACTCCCTCGCTCACATGCTCGGGGGAAAAGCGTCTTTTTCCTCCTCTTCTTCTTGATATCCTCCCTCTTTTTTCGCAGCGAGTTATTACTCTCCACGCAGCACTTCATATTTCCCGAGCTGGACTGTTACTAACGCAGGAATCCCCGTCTTACGTTAGCCCTCTCTCTCTCGCTCCCTTCATCCCCAGCCAGTTTTAACTCATTCCTCCCCAAACACTCATTTCCGTCCGATTCCTCTTTTCGACTTCTTCCGTCTCCCCTCTCAGTTTGCTCACCGTTCTTCCAACCTCCTCTTCAATATTCCCCGCATTTACTGCTAACTGCTACTTTTATTCGTTTCCGTTTCTTGCCTTCCTTCATTCATTCCTAAGATTGGTTGACTGCAGCCCTCCACCCTTTTCCTATCTAATTCTAGTTCCTTTACCTCCTGATACCTCTTCCTATGCACTTTAATCTTTATTTGGTCCATGAACCTATTCCTGGATCTTCCTCTGGGGACTTTTCCCACTATTTTACCTTCATTTCTGTACTTAACGAACCCGTTGTGTCTCAGGGTGTGTCCAATCTATCTGGCTCTTCTTTTCCGTATGGTGTCCCACATGGTTCTTTCCTCTTCTACTCTTCTGTAAACTTCATCATTTCTCATTTAGTCCGTCCATTTTACCTTCAGCATCCTCCATGCTTCTGATCCATAGAGCGCTACGCTCTACGTGAATACTTTCACATTCTCTTCCTTAGCCCACTCGTATTCTCAACTCCTGCATTCTTTTCCTCCGTAGTACTGATAAGACCATTTAGGTAGATACAGAAGGCATTACGCAACAATTTTGCAATTAGACTATGTTTTCCTTCGATAACTTGCTAGTTATTAGCGAGCACTTATTCTTTTTTTGTGAATTTTCCTTACGTATTTTGTTTATTTATTTAACTTCAAAATAATCCGCATTCCCGATGAAAACTATTGTAAAATTGTGTAGAATCAATAGCACTAATCAGCTAATATATGTTTCAAGAGTTACTTGCCTTAAATTTCAAACAGATGGTTGATATTCTTGCTTTAAATGCGCTAGTTCGTATTTTCATTAAACAACAGGTTTAAACAACAGGGTTAAACAACATGGTTGTCAGGCTACAGTCTGATGACGTAGTGCCCTCTATATACCTCCAAGGGTAATTCCATCTCATTCCTTACTTTATACACTATGAACGATATGACCGATTTTTCAGATATTATTCCTGTGTTCATTTTCGATTCGTCTGCTGTTCACGTAATCCGGATGACGTCGTGCGCTTAGGGGACTCATTACGATCACGGGATCGTCCTATATTGTATGCAATAAATTCTTTCGTCACGGATAATTTTTGTTTACCCCTGGCCGTGGGCATATCCTTTTCTGACCATGTAAACCTTTGTCCTTATCCCTAACTCGGCCCCTCTGCCTGTCATCGGACAACTCTAGCCGTCTCCACCGTAAATAGTGTCTTGTATTCCCCCATACCTGTACTGTATCTCCCCAGAAAACCCGCTAATCCTATTTTTTATGCCTCTCTTCCATCCTACCGCTGCGAAATCTTGTTACAAGGCATTTTCATCGGATTTATCGAGGTAAATTTTTCTTCATTATGTAGCTATTAACGTTAAATCTTTTGAAAAAAAAACTCACTGTTTGTGGCAGGTGGTAGATGTGGAATCCTCTTAATATTTGCTCATTTTCAAAGAATATCGGGGAGAAGAAGCAACTGACTAATTCCTTAAGATAATAAGTTAGTTTCAGGAAATATTTTGACCTGCGTGCTGCTTCGCCATTATATTTTGATGCCATCGGATGATCTTTTGCTGAACTTAATTCAATAGGGTCTCAATTTCAGTTAACACAATGCAACGACTTGTGCGTGGGATGTGTGAACATGGTGCGCTTAAGGTAATTGGATTGAATTTTGTCCATGTACTGATTTGAGTGGAACTTCGCTATCGTGCTGTTATTAGCGATACCTACGTGGGTAAGGTGAAAAGTTCTCGGCCTGGCAATGAAAAACTGTGGCTCTCAGTTAAAAAATGATTTTATTTTTCTACATTATCTCCCTTGACTTCAGCGCACTTAGTCCAGCGTTTCTTCAACATCAGTTCCCGGAAGTGAAGAATCGGGAAGGTTGTAAAAATATTCGTCTACGGTCCTCTCAACTTCTTGATTGGATGTGAAGCGCTTCCCAGAAACAAATTTCTTCAAGTTTGGGAACAGATGGAAGTCTGAGGGTGCTAAATCAGGAGAATAGGGGGCATGACCGAGCAAGTCGTACCCCAAATCCCGCAGTTTTCCCATCGCCAACGCACTCTTGGGCACAGGTGCGTTGTCCTGTTGAAAGATTACTTTTTTCTTCTTCAAGCCAGGCCTCTTCATGCGAATTTTGGCATCCAGCTGGTCAAGAAGGTTGGAGTAATATTCGCCCGGAATTTTTCTGCCTTTTGCAAGGTGATCAATTAACAGGATCCCTTTCGCATCCCAACACAAGCTGGCCATGACCTTTCCGGCAGATGCGATCGACTTCGCTTTCTTTGGCACTGAACCACCGGCTTCCACCCATTGCATGGACTGCCGTTTCGTTTCTGGCGTATAGTGGTGGACTATGTCTCATCCATAGTGAGAAATCGCCGCACAAAATCGGTCGGGTCCCTATTGAATCGGTCCAAAGATTGCTGCGAAAGTCGTTTGCGCATTTGCGTTTGATCGGCATTCAGCAAATGCGGCACCCATCTTGCGCAGAGCTTTCGCATCCCTAATTCTTTGTGCAAGATGTTCCGCACCCTCTCTTCCGATATCCCACAGCTTCAGCTATCTCACACAACTTCACTCGCCTATCGTCCAACAAGATATCATGCACTTTTTCTATGGTTTCCGATGTGATTGCGGTTTTTGGCCCTCCTTCACGTGGGTCATCTTCGAGGGATATGCGACCACGTTTAAATTCAGCTGTCCACTTTTGAACGGTTGACATGGAAGGAGCAGAGTCCCGGTAAACGTTTGTCAACTTCGGATGAATTTTCTAAGGGGTTAATCCATCCAAAACGAAGAATTTTATGACCGCACGATATTCAAGTTTATCCATTTTAACGAAAAACTCGCAAGACTTCGTATAAACAAACTACGTGAGAGAACAGGTCGAAACTTGTCATACGAACTACTGAGACGTGCACCCCCGCAGGAAACAAATTCTTTGCAGATCGAAGCCCCATCTCTGTGTCAGGCCGAGAAATTTTCACCTTATCCTCGTACACATAAGATTAAAAATTAAATTTCACGTATTTGATTTTTTGTTGTTGTTGAAACGCGTTGCCTAATGGTACGTCACATTTATATTTCGTAACGATTCGATTAGTTATAAATTGTGATGTCGTTGAAACCAACACTCACCTGATTTTAAGAACATGTGACACATGGATTATTTTTGCTTTGAAAAACCATTTAAAAAATAAATTTATTATATTATTGAGTTATTTTATCCGTAATGGACAATAAAATCCCACATTTTATTTACTATTCACTCACTATGAAAGCATGAGTATTAACACAAGGAAATATTGGCTTTTTAATCTGCGTCTTTCTTGGGTTTTTATTGCCTAAATTTAACAAAAATTACATTTTTCAGTTTTGCCAAAGAGCGGTTGGAGAAGCATTAAATCTTACATTATGTTCATTTAAGTTAATAAACATCAAGAAGAGTCTTAGAACTATCAAATGATATCTATATTACTTCCAGAGAAAGTAAAATAAGTCTGCTGCAGCTTGTAGAAAATGGGCGTAAAATGCCATATTTTTCGTGTTCTCACGGAGTATGTTTGCCTATTTCTCAAGGGGCATAATTTTTTCTGTGAAATCGGTCGATGGGTTTGGAGTAGCAAAGGTTGGCACTACCCTCACACAAAATTTTATTAAAATCTGAGATGGTGTGGCAACGACCATTTGCTGATTTAAAGTGGAATGACCCTTGTGATGCATGACACACATTTCTTAACGATTCGATTAGTTATATATTTGATGTCGTTCAAAAAATTTCTCAAGATATAAGGTGAAAATAAAAATTGTGACTTCTTAACTATTTACTTAGGCATTCTTTTTAGGTTTTGTATAAACTACGAACGTTTGTTGAATTAGGTCCAAATCATTTCAATCCGTTATGAGACTAATTCATACATGAACACATCAGTAGTACTGAGGTCAAATGTTTACCTTCGAATGAAAATTGAAAAACTCATGGAATCTGCAATCGAAAAAATGTAAGATAAACTTCGATGATGGAAAAAAGATAAATATTCACATCAACTTCATTTGTAGTGAAGTTTGAAATTTTGGAGTGAGCCAGTCGCAATCGACCCGCCGAAATATTTATTTTAAGTATGAGTGACTAAGTTAAGATCACGGGATTACTCCATCACTAAACTTATATTTGGTCTTACATTGCGTCCAATAAGAAAAAAAATGATTTTTTGGGCAATATATGAAGATGTCTTATGTGGAAATGGCTACATTAAGAAGACAGGTCCAAACTTTGGTCTTCCATAGGTTCGAGGTAAAGGCTTATACCCAGGTTTTACACGTGTAGGGAAGAAAATATTTTAAAGATTTATCTCCAATTTATCTATGAATTACGTGGCGCTCTGTAAACATCACTTGAAAAAGTCGTGCGAATAAAGGATTGTTGTTTGCATTATCTCAGTCAACTTCATGAATTACATTTTTTTATAGTTGATAGTTGGTTATTAGCTATTATCACTTTTTATGTTGATGTCATAATTTAAAGAAGTGATGGTGTTAATTTCATATTTCAAAGAAAGATAAAAGATAGATATCCATCTACTACAATATTATAATCGTAATATTCAACCTGTTAAAATAATCTTGACACCGTTCTGCAGAAATTGACTTAAGTCTTTCTCAGGATTACGATTCTGTAGATCAAAAAGACATTTTTACTATTAATTTAAGTATCTTTTCAAATGTTTTCCTCTCTTATAAGAGTTTCTTGTGATCCACATCTCTGAGTCAAGTATTACATCGTTCAAGTTAAGCCTGGGTTTTATGTGAATAACCTCCCCCACACCATTTTTTGATGGGTGTATATTATCATATATGCGGAAAAGGGGCCCCTTTTTATTTCACTGTGAGATTAATTTAATAAAACCCAAAGGAATGTGAAATTTATGGCCATACAAGGGTCAGAGTTTTATTTTAAATTTTGAATAAAGTTTTCTTACTCCAACATCTTTGAAGTGACTTAAATATTTATAATCAAATATGGTAACATAAATATATTTTTGAAATACTCAAAGACAACCTGTCCAAATGAATTATTTAAGTACTGCCAATTTTTTAAATTTTTTTATTATAGGTTTTTTTTACTTCAACATCTTTGAAAAAGACCGAAAATAATTATAATCAAGTATGGTCGTATGAATATATTTTTGAAATACTCAAAGACAACCTGTCTAAATGAATTATTTGAGTACGTGGGAGATGGGATTTGAATTTTTGAAAAAAGAGTTTTCCCTGCAGTATGCGTGATATGATTCCCTTACTGCGCAGGGAAGTCGTATCTAATCTCTACACCTTCTACCCTCTGCTACATTTATTATATGAACTTCTGCTTCCTCTCACACACATCCACTTTCACTCATTCCTATATTTCCCGGCAGCCTCTGCGTTCCCATAATTCCCGGCCTCCCATCGTGCCCACCTGCCCTGGCTCACACCTCTTCTTCTTCCTCCCCCCTCTGCATCCCCCCTCTCCTCCTACCCCCCTCCCCCACCTTTCCTTACATACAACTCCTGCCTCCCCTTCCCACCCTCACTGTCTCCGCCCATCGCCTCAAGGCATTCATAAACCTGCGAGGCCCTCCCTACACCCCCCCTCCTTACTGCAGGAAGTTCTTCATTTCGAGGAATCCCCTTCCTTCTCCTCTGCCCTCGCGAAACATTTCTAACCTTCCTCTGAGAACATTCAGCGTTACATTACACGTTGCACCTCTCTCTCTCTCTCTCTGCTCCTTCTCGTTTCCATATTTCCCTAACTCAGTTTCTCATATGTGGAGCGACAGGTAGTATAAGAGTTAAATTAGTGTGTTTCCGTCGACGGTTTGGGTCATTTACTGCCCAGGGTATCGGTACTTAAAAGGAATTAAGGTAGTTTAAGTGAACTATATTTTCACCTGGAAATCAGTGAATTTGGTCTCGTTTTAACGAAAAATATCGTGCTCTTCCAAAGTTACCGAAATATTTCCTCCTTTCCGTAGTACTTACCGAGATTTTGGACAAATAATAGCATCCCCTTTACATGGGAAATGGCACATGGATGCACTCCGGAGGGACCTTATTTAAAATATGAGCCATTTCTTACACCTATATCTCGTCAAAAAATTAACAGTGTGTAGTTTGTATATTATCTCGACTATTTTTGAAAATATATCATATGTTCAGTCACCGCAGCTGTTTTTCAGCATCGCAAAAAACCTTCCGTTTTGAAGACGTTTTTTACGTACCGCGTGAAAAAAAGGAGTTAAATCAGACGTATTTACGTATTTTTATTTGATTACCCAGAATTTCAATCATATACAAGCATATTATTACAACATTAATAATAAAATATTTAATTCATGATCCTACAGCTGCTAAAATCAATACGTATTATTCGAATACTGTCTCCATTATGACTAGGGAACTATCTCGCTTAAACTACCTTAAATCATTGTTTGAAGAGTTAAACTATCTATTGAGTGTTGGAGAGCGTGTTGCGAGGAAGAGGGAGAAGAGGAAAACTTAAGAAATGAGTGACTGATTTTTTTTACTGCGTTTTAAATTTCATGAATTTAAACATGCCCTGTTGTGTTATAGTGGTCACGGCGGAAATAACACGTGCTTTGAAAATGGAAAACCAGTCGGTTTCCGAAACGTCGGCGGATTATGAAAACATTACCCGGTGCGAAGCCCGAGAAAGATATTTAAATATAATACACCGGGAAAATCTTAAATCGTTCATTAAACATGTCCTGTTTTCCGTCCCAGGAAAATCGTGGCTATTGAAAACAACTGTATCAAATTCGATATCTAATCAGTGTTATGTACATCTCTGTATCAGACATTTAGTTGGTTTTTGTTCACGATGAAGTCTAACGGAGTGATTTGGGATAATGAATAGTAGCGATGGGTCGTTCGCGGACGAACAGGTCCATGGATTGAACGGAAGGACCGAGGGCAGACTCTTACGAAAGGACCGTTCCTTTCGGCCCTTCAGTCCTCCCGGTCCTTCGTTCTTTTCGGTAGTTAGTTCTTTTCGCTCCTTCGGTCCCATCGGTCCGTCATAACTTTAGCTCCTATCTTTAAGAGATAGTATGTTCTTTATAGCACCCCAAAAATTAATCTACTGATGCTTCCAGTGTAATTAGCAGTACGTTTTTTCTTAATATAAATCATCATTATATATTCATCGAAATATACTGGAACTGAACATTTCAGCTTATTCAAATTTGTTTCAAATAATCTTAAGTATTTTTCTGATTCAATATTTTTATAGGATTTTGTGTTATTACGTAAAAGGTGTCATTGCTTGAAAATCTAACAAATACCAACCGAGATTATATCTTATTCGTAATGGTCTATAATATTTACAAAAACTGTAATTCACCTCACTGAGGACTTAAGAATTTTATAAATCAGCGGATTGGAAAGAAAGTTAAGCAATAAAACTGGGGTGAAGGAAACATTCTTGGTTCGTGGACGCAATGGTATTAGCGGCGGAAACAAGATTTTCTATTGGATGAAAAACAATTGTTCAGTTTATCGCGATCTATACTTTGAGCATCCGTGTTTACTATGTTAAAATTTTAATGGCAGTGTCGAAACCCGGGCAAGACTTATCATGGGCTCTAGGCCTAACTTGGATAGTTACTATATAAACATAAACTATCTTAATTATCCTTTGATTCCTCTATGTACTCAGTTATTCGTTTGTTTTGACTAACGACTTTGTCCCTTATTTTGTTGTAGATTCCGCACCTCTTACTCGCTCTTTAATTCTTCTGTGTTGACGCACCCGAACTGATGTAATTAGATATCATTTCAAAAATGTTCTTACGGCCGGCAGTTTTCCAATTTTATTCATACAGAAAAGATTGTCACCTCATTTTGAGTTGAATTTTCCTTCAGTATTAGTGAGTGTTTTAACTTACAACGTATTTTTCCACTTAGCCTGGTTATTAGTCGCATAATATAAAATGATTAAATTATTGGTTCGCTTATGAAGAAGTTTCAGGCGTAACTTAGTGGAAATATTGTATATCCATGTTGGTAAAAATGAAATAACTCTATGGTAATTTCCACTCTGTTTTAATGAAAGCCGACCATGCTTTCGACACATCATGTCATCTTTAATGGTTAATTTAAATTAATTTAAAAGTTTAAAGGTGTCACCTTGATAATGACGTGGTGGGACCATGGTCGGTTTTCATTGAAACAGCGTGGAAATTACTCTCGAGTAAATGCTTCTCTGATGCCTATATTTCGGAAAAATACATTTTTGAATGATTTTTTTATTATATGGCTAACTTTTCCTGCGGCTGAAATATTGGCGTTGTAATAATCTTCGTGAATTCCATTTATCACTCTCCGGTAGAATATGATCTTTTGATGAAAGTTGAATGGTAAAGTTTTGCTGTAAGGATAGGTATTTGTTTCTTATCTTGGAATTTATTTTCGTTTAGTTGTTGTTAAAAATAGCCATTACCTGTATTGTAAAGGAGAAGATTTTTTTTTTGAGAACACTACAGTGATGCTCCTGCGATGTGTTATGATAAATTTACTTCACTCAGTGAAAATGTTTAGTAAAAATCACCTAACGCTTTTCAGCTTTTATGATTAACAAGGCATTGATAATACCACATTTTCCAGTGTTTCACGATGTACTTTTCGTACATGTTAAGTTATTTAATACTTCCTTTTCTCTTGATTATTATGGAATCAAATACTTCCTTTGTCGTTAAAAAATAATTATAATTTGTAATCTGGCCGCGAACGTTTGAGAGAGACTTTCAAACTATCTATTCCTTATGATGTTTCGTGTTTATTTTATCTGACGTAAATATGAAATCAATGTCCAGCAATATTTTATTTTCTTTTGCCAATCCACCTTAGTGCACACATTTCCATTTCTGTCTTAATACGGTTGATAACGCCCATTTCCTGTTTTAATGAGACCAGATAGTAAAATATAACTTGACTTAAAGGAATGAATGGAAATGATATTCAGGCAGATCAAGGAATTAATGCACATGCACATTAATCGAAAATTGACAGAAGAATAGAGGGATTCTCAATCTTAATCAATCCTTGGATTAAAACGCCTAGCCTGATTGTGAAATGAAAGCTGTAACTCAGTAATTCCACTCAAACAATCAGTTTATGTGGAATTACTAAGTTACAAATTCCATTTCACAATATCAAGCAAGTTCCACAAAGTTTCGCCTGACACAACCAATGGGATTCTTTTAGATGTTATGTAGAGAAAATTTTTTTGCGTTGCAGAAATTTACTTGTAGCGAGATTTTTAATCGGACTCCTCTCCTTTGCTTCGAAATCCTAACACTCACCACTTTTATTCTTCCTGATTGTAAAAACTGAAGCTTACAGATATATTATTAAAATTTATTTTCATAATTAATTATTTAGCAGGTTAGTACCGCGAGAAATCGGCATCTACTCTGGTATTCCTTATTCGCTGGCTTCCCCTTGAACGGAAATTTAACATCTAGCCGTTGCATTTGCGAACAACCTGGTACCATCCCATTCCGTACGTAATTTTACCCTTATTGCTCCCCACAGAATTACCCCGGAGGAGCCCTGAATGAAAAAAGCGCATTGCTTTCTGAATACGCACGGCGGCGGTATCATGGCAACCGCGGGTTGAGAGAGTAGGTCCTCGGCCGCTTACCACGACCGATAACATTCAAGCGATTTACAGAGAAGGGGTCATATATATTGCGAGGGAACACGACCCTAGATGGAGGCATAGGAGGTGGAGTAATGGGACCCTTAAAAACCCCCAGAGGTGCGTGTCCCTGTCCCTCTTCCCCACGCCCCCTCGGGGACGCCGAAACGTTACCTTCTGCGGCCGGCCGTCTTGTATGCGCGACCTCGATGAAGGGTTTCTGTATGGCGCCGTGGCGGTTTCAGAGCGATGCCCACCCCAAGTGCGGACCATATCGCGCAATGGACGCGAGACCGTTCCTCCTTCCCACTCAGTCGTTTCGACCGCAAGCTAGTCCCCACCCCACCGGGCGTTTCGCCAACGACGTGTCTTGCCCCTCCCCGAAACCACCGCGCTGTGGCTGTTAAAGCCCCCTTTAAGTCACCTACACAAGTTAAAATTCCTCATGTTGGCGTCAAGGTATATACGAGGTATAGGAGACTTTTATGACGTCCGCCTTGAGACTCTTGGCCAAAGTTTCACCTGCGTTTGCGTCTGTGTGGGTGCATCTTTTGTAAGTAGATATGTTAGTTGGGGCCGTGTGGGGAATGGGATGTGTGTGGGGATCTGTGAGGGCCGGGTGGGGGGGAAGGGATCGCTTCGCCATCTATGCAACTTTCCGAGGAACTAAAAAATAAAAAGTTGCCCTTTAAATATTTTTTTGTCGCCCTCTCGCCTTTCTTTGACTATTTCTCCAAGACGATGCGGGCAAGTTGCGTCGTCTTATTCGACTCTGCAAGAACTTCCCTCACTTATTCTTCTGTCATCTTCCCATAACATTAGGCGGTGGTTCTAGAAGAAACTTCGTACGAAACCCTTGGTGGATCATAGAATATAATAATCCTAGGAATTTGACTGAATTAGAATCAGCTTCAAATAAACTCAAGAGCGTAGCACCGTGGAATATTTAGCGCTTTTTGCCGATTATTTCTTGAATGTTCGATTCCATTATTGAAGGAAGGATAGGTGTTTAGCTCGATGCATCTTATCAACTTATTTATAGGAATCAACTATTTTTGGAACGTTGCGATCAGGTGGTGTACATTAAGAGTTATTTTGCGAGAACGCACCTTGCATTAAGATACCACTTTTTTGATGCGAAATACTTAATTCGCTGTTTTTTGTTAAAGAATGCATTTTAGTAGGTTGTGAGGTTGAAGACAATTTTGGTTTCTCGAATTTTCTATAATTATGGAGTTTAGATGGATTCAATTCAATAACTCTTCTCCGTTGTGTAACTTGAAATATCTTCTTCAGAGCAAAAGGAAAACACCATTACAACAATGTTACCAAATATTTGTTTGAATTCGTTAGAAAATTAATCCTAGAAAACCCCAACTTTCCATCGATGTAATTTCAATGTTTGTGAAAAAATATTTAATTCTGAAACAATTCTGAAATATTTTTAGGAGCAAGAAATTTGACGTAAGAGATTAACTTTTTTACAAATAATGGTGAGAAGGGGAACTACTTCTTTACGGTTATTTGATTTTCTGCTAAGGTAAGATCTGAACTCCTTATCTGTTTTGGTCTTGTATTGTGAAGAAGCATTTAATTGGTTTATGTTGTATTCCGGTCATTTGCATGAAAAACCTGTATTCAATGTGTCAGCAAAATACTATCTCTTAGAATTGCCTTCTAAATGAATTAATATTGCATTAAAAGGACTTTTTTAAAGCGAGAAATGAGTTCACATTGGACCTGTATGAAGAACATAGTTTTTGTTTACATTTTACTTTTCTACTTTTAGGGCTTTTCTACTGTATATATACTAAAATGATGCATATTTGGAGTAAAAGAGTAAAAGTGTCCTCTCTTTGATAGACTAACAAAGTCATTTTTAAAAATTTTTTTATCTAACTAAGCTTGTAAGTAACATGGTTTTCAATGCCGGAATGGGCGAACAATGGGGAAATATGGGGGATATATTCAGTTTATTATAAATGCAATTATGGTGGAGAACTGTTTTCAATAAAGAAAAACTCCCATGAAATTAAAGAAAATTAGAATTATGGCACATAACCATCGTGCTACGGTCGTTACTGGCAAGTTACTGCTATAGCTGGCGCCAAAATACGGTAATCAAACATTAATGGTCTCACTGGTCGAGATTGAGAAATTGTAAAAAAGGAATCAATATACTAGTAGACCTACTGCATAAATTTTATATTTATTAATTTTTGATAGTTGACGCATGTCATCAATGATTGCAAGATATTTTAAATTAGAAAACGAAGAACACGGACTATAGTTTTTATATTGAATTAGTTGCAAGTAAATCTCCTTAATTCACTGTCTATTATTTCTCTCAACTTACCTCTTCCCGCTACTCGCGCATCCCGATAGTACAAGGAAACTTCATATGAAGCTTAAAAATCTGCCAATTTTCATGAACATTTATTATCATTAAAATCTCTACTTTCCTTTTGAGTTTACTCCCTTGTGAAGGAGAAAGCCTTGCTGCGAAGGTGCGAACATGGGTCTATTTGATGTCACAAAACGGGCGCATATCCAGGGAATAGATCAGAAATAACAGCTTGCCCGTGATTTATCCTATATTCGTAGACGTTTGCACACATCGGAAGAAAAATAAGTAAAATATGAGAGTAATTAGTGACGATTGTTGCGAGGAATGTTGTATACTATAATTGGAAGTGTATCCTATGCTTTTAACTTTTGTTCTATTAAAAGTAGTGATTAAAAATAAGTAATTTTGCATGAAATAATTGTCTATTTCTCGTTATTCTTCTTCCTTTATCCTCTTTCAAAACTTTTTATCCTTTTACCTTGCAGCATCCCCTTTTCCTATATACCGTCCATTTCCGTCGCGTCCTCCACTTATCCTCCCAAATGGTCCGGATACAAGCCTCTTTGCTCACGAGTATGTCACGTCCCGTCATGATTTAATGAGTAATTCCTTTACTTAGCGGGCTGTTTCCTTCACTCACTTGGAGCCATGAACCTTTTGCCTTTTGTTCTTGAAGTCACTTCCAAATCCGACTTTTTTATTCTGTCCATTCAGTTCGTACTAATGCCCATCTCTGTAAAGCTGATGTACCCTCGGTTTATTTTTTTTCATAAATTTATACTTGAATCTTGAAAACTCTTGGAAGCACGTGTCAATTTTCTGCGTATTTTAGTAAATGAGGTAACCTGTGAAGTTTTGACGAGAAACGAAATGTGGATATGGTGATTCTGCGTGTATGCGCCTTGACTGTACTCCTGTTAGAGAGTATTTGTGCAGAAATCGCCATACATTAATGCCATATTTACCTACTGTTTAAATAAGGACAAGAGTTTCTTAATATACATGTCATGTATTTCAGCGAATTGTTGATATTATGTCACTGTTTGGTGGGAGAAAAATTATTTTGTGCAAAATGACTTTTTTTTTTAAAATCACTAGTTTTAATTTAGTTAGTAAATCACTCATCGTTGTTAGGAAACTGCTATGTTGATATTATTGGGTGCATTATCATAAGCCAGTAAATTTGTTCATGCAATCTTTCAGATCATCCGCCAGTGATTACCAAGTTCTTGAATTTGTCATGCTCGTTTGTCTGATACATTGATGTGACTTCTTTGTACGATTGAATTAACGAAACATTTTCCGCATGACAAGGGAATAGGTGAAATGTTAAGTTTTTTTCTTTCTGTTGATACGGGTTGTGATTTTGTCTTCAATACACATACTCTAATTTCTCTGACATGCCTGAGTTGCTCTCTTCAGTGTCTCATGAATGTACCAGATGAGAAAGTGGAGCTCGTATTTGGTGCATAAAAATTTACTCTTTACCGAGTGTAGTTAGAACGAGAAGGATTAGAACGTTTCAAAGGCGTATAAGGTTATCAAATGCGCCTGTTTGGTTCAAAGCTTCGAATGTTTGATCTTTTCTTTCCCTCCGGCGGATAAAATCTGCGTACTCTTCAGGTTTCCGAATAAATTGTGCATCTGATATCTTGCTCAAAGTCCTGGAATCCTATAATCTCCTGTCTGATGCAAACATGTCCAGCTTTCCCAGTCCGATTTATTCTTGTAGATGTTTGAAATTTTCAAATATCGTTCACTATTGTCTTAAACTTATTGCATTATAACTGTATAATTGGTGGCATCGTAAATGTGGCGACTGTTATAAGACATAGGGTTCTTTCCTTCACGCCCTTTCTGATCTCTCGAATCTGCCGTAAACCCTCGCTCACCTTAGCGGGAGAATCCAGTTCCTCCCCAATCTTGTATATGTACCTCCTCCTCCTAGCGACTGAGTCTTGCGGTGGTGGGAGAGGGAGGGAGAAGCAGGGTGGATGAAAAAGTAAAGTTTTGAAAGCTTGGGTGAAAAAAGAACAAGAAATGAGATAAAAAGAAGAGAAAGAACATAACTCCTCACGCCGCATAGCCTTTCGGAATACATCATTATTTCATTTTATTGCGTCTCACAGTTAGCACCACGTAGCATTCGCAAGTCCGTCCTTTTTACTGCTACCACTAGGGGTTAAAGGTGGCTTTTCCCTGCTACCACTCTTTTCTTCCTCCCTCCCTCCGACCGGTGCGCACCGGTGTGCCTTCATTTGTTTTTTTTTGGTTTTCAGCCGCGGAGGAGAATTTTCACGACGGTCGTATAAAAAAAAAATTGGCGGCGATACGTAAAAACTTGCACCCCCTGTACTCTATTTTTTTTTGCTACTTGCCCGTGTCCTTTCCTCCTTTTCGTCCCCTTCGCTGCTTGCTTCCTTACTTTTCCTCCTCCCCCCTACATCTTTACTTTCTTTGTGCAATGCTAACACCTTGCGTCCGTTTCTTCCCCGTGTTTCATAGACCTTCTCAATTCCATACCCCACGTGTCTCTCCTCGGAACCACAAGAGATGGTTAGTGTGTGTGGAACGTTGTGCAGGTAGGAAGAAGAAGCAGGGCTTGCGAAGGAACTGGAAATTTGAGGGTTACCTTTCGGGGATTCCTTTAGACTTTAATCACCCTTTCGAAAAGGAGATTTCCGTTCGAGATGCCGGAAATGGCACGGATCCAAAGACATCAGCGCGTATGAGATGGTCTGAGCGAGATTGTTATATAGTAATTATAGAGATAGAATTCAAATATTATTTTTAAATGTAATCAGCTGTTTTTTGCTAGGCTTATCTTGCTTGAGAAATTGAGAACTGGTGTGTTTCAGAGCGACAGAGACCTCCCTTACCTATCCCCTATGGCGCAAATGACCTTAGCTGTCGGTCACCTCCCCAAAATCCAATCCAGCTAGCCTCCTAGTCTTCTCAGGTACTTTCCCACCTCTATAACCCCCCTGGGGGGTTTCCCCATCGGAATCTGAGTCTTCCCAAAGGCCTTCTCGTGTTAGGATTACCATTTCAGACTTGTGTATAAGCATACTGTTTAAACAGAGAGACTAAGGCTCCATGTTAGGATTATGTTGCTTTTGGAATTCAGAACTGGAGTGTTTCAGAGCGGCACAGAGAATATTATCATGACGCCTCGCTACATCTCTAGGTCTGACAGAAGCGATCAAATAGGAGATTGCCAGACAGATAGGTGCAAAAATTCGTTCTATCCGCGCACCATAAGCGACCATAATAAAAAATGAGCTCCACTAAATACACTCCCGTAATACGCGTCACCAGTTCACCTCCCTAAACCTTATATCTCTACATGTGCTATTTTGCGAGGATTGAGATAAAATAACATCAATAGTTGCTAATAACATATAATTATGGGTTATTGAGGGTAAGCTACATACCTCTCGTAAGTTTTATGGAACCTCACCCTTAATTTTATCGTTATAATAGGTAGTATCATCAAGAATGTTAGTAAAAGGTGTCATTAAATACTGCGTAGATCCTTAGAAGAATAGAATGCACAGAATGGCCGGTATTGTGAATGCGGAAAACGAAGGGAAATTCGCTAAAAATCAGTTTATAGATTGGGAATTACACCTCAAAAAACCAGTTTTGAGGTGTAATTCCCAGATAGAAAAACGTTGTTGTGTATTTATTGCATCATAATTAATGATGATATTTAAAATTCGAGGACATTTTTAGAAATAATCGCATGAATCTGAAAGTAACAAGTAATTTGGCATTCCATCCCTTGTCTCTCTTACGAGAGCGTATCCGATGAACGAAAATGAGAGAGGGGATATAGCAGAGGAACATGTATCAGCAACAAAAATCGGTTGTTGCGGAGAGGACTGCGTTTAAGTCATTAAAAACACGATTATTTTATTAAACAACACACCTATGTTTGTTTGCGTAAACACCTAGCTAAGAAAATGATATTAAGTTATGATGTCATTACTACATCCAGGCTGCATTTTTAAGTTATTTCCCATTACTTATTGCTTCCAATGTGTGATCTTTTCTTTCCCTCCGGCGGATAAATGCTGTGTACTCTTCAGGTTTCTGAGAGGTGTTTTGGTTAGCTTCATTCTTCTATCGAGATGTATTTTGTCGCAATACGCCCTTCTCTCAAGGTGTTTTGCCTCTCACCCAGGCGTTATCATGTCGAAGTATTATCACAAAAAAATAAGCGATGCACATACTTCTGTTTTATGTTAATTTACAACCGACAATAAGCTTTAAGAAGGTGGTGGTCGGCTTTGCGACGTGCTTCCTTGTTCATTTCGGCTTGTTATCCGTAATTCGGGGAAAAGGGTTGGAGGTCCCTCGGTACCTTAGCCTGCTCATCAACGCTTGATTCACCTTCAGCCACTTCTCCGACGAGTGCCTCCAAGTTGGTACGAAGGTTTCCCCGGCGTTTAGCTTTTTATAGTCAGCTCTCGGGTGCTCCGCCGCATGGTGTCTTTTGGTGACGATAGTTTCTCCAACCATCATCCCAGCGTCTTCAGGTCTGAAGTGACTTCAGTGTCACTGGAGTCCCGAAGACGCCAGGAAGATGGCTGGAGAAACTGTCGTCACCAAAAGACACCATGCGGAGGAACATCCGAGAACTGACTATCAAAAAGAGTGCTACCAAGTTTCACTTCACCTGTACTGTGATTGAATTTGTGGATTATAAATCAAATACATGTTTACAATTCTTGGTAGTGTCTTCGTAGCTGACTATCAAAAAGAGTGCTACCAAGTTTCGTTTCACCTATATGCTATACACCACTTGAATTTGAGGATTTAATACATGCTCACAATTGTTGGCAGTGTCTTTGTAGCTGACTATCAAGATGAGTGCTCCCAAGTTTTGCTTCACCTATAAACTCCTTGAATTTGAGAATTATAAATTTAATACATGTTTACAATTGTTGGAATTGTCTTAGCAGGAGTCATAGATTGAGAAGAGCGGAGGGAAAATAAACGAGGAAGGGAATGTCGGGAAGAATAAGTAAATCGTTGTGACATGAGAGTTGCGGGGGCTTTGACCGTTTTATTTATTTTATATATATTTGTTTCCTTGGAAAGGAGTTCGGAAATGATGGTTAGGGAAGGGTCGGGAAAGTTTTCTTTTTGGGAAGGAACAAGAGGTTTGTTGAGGCAGGAGAATGAGGGGTCTTTTTCGCTCCTCCCATTCTACGGAGAAAGGAGCGAGCGCTTCCACCCTTAGCATTGGGTGGGCGTTGTCTTCGGAATGGGGGAGGGGTCAATCTATTTCTTACAAGCCCCTCTCTTTGTCAGTCCCTTCTTCTCCATCCTCATACCCTGCCCTACCTCTCCTCCCTTACACCCTTCCGCCGATGCTTGTATTCAGACGCTGAGTCAGAAGGCGAAACGTCAACCTCTGGGCGAGGTAACAAGGCATAATAAAAAAAAAGAAGTAATCTTCCCCGTAGACGCGGACGAGATGGCGAGTTTTATTTATTTTATTTTTTTATACGTGTTTATTTCTCGGCGGCGGATTTGATTTTTGCTCCGCAGCTTGAAACAAATAGGAATCTGGACCCTCTGGGGAATGGACTTGTGAAGGAGTTAAAGGATGTAAGGGTATTTCTGTTTTTTTTTTCCGCCTCCCCTTCTCTCGCGCGAATGACTTTTTCGTGAGGCGTTGCTCGGGACGAATTTTTTCGTCCGAAGTATATTTTATGGTCAGTTCTCTCGAGAGTTATGTCAGCAAAATAACGGGTTTTATTTTTATGAGGTTGGCGAAAAGCTTGACGAGAAAGCTGTCGTGCTAACTTACGTGAATGTGTTGCGCGAAATGATTGGATTTTGTCTAATTTTTCGGCAATGGAAAAGCTGAAGAATAAATTAGGGTGAATAAGGAAGATAATATAAGCCCGTTATTTGAAAGGTAGATCTCAATGTTTAGACGTATTTTCAATCGCAAAATATCCGCTACTCTCCTCATTGGGTTCATTTTTATTTACGTGTTTCATATCCTTAAAATGTATCCCTAAAACATCGGCTCTCTAATCGGTGGTATGAGACTCAATTATTGATTTTTCTTGGTGTAAAAATTAGACTTTCTATTTGGTATCCTATACTTTTTTTTACATCACTCCTGCCTTACTTAACCCACACGTACTGCAACATTTACCATCTTGCTTCACGCTTAACGTAAGTTATTTAACAGTTTCGGGTTTTAGTCTACGTTTGAGCCATGAATTCAAGCATTGATGATACTTCTTTTGATTCACCTTCTGGCTGACTCGTTCTATTTGAATTAACATTCATATTTGAAAGACTTTAAACAAATTCCCGACCGTATTCTTCTTCCAGTGGTTTCGACGATGGCCCAAATGTGTTGTTTCCAAGCCTTTTATCGACTTGCTAACAAATGTTGTTCTTTATATTCTGCCCACTTACCCTTACCTCTGTCCCTGCATAGTTAGGTACATAGTGTCTGTAATCTTTGAACACTGGTCTTGGTTACTCGTTGAAACGGTGTCTATCCCAAGTATCTGTTTCAGGGAACTTTCTGCTGAAGTCATTTTATCGTGATAGAAAAAAATCCTTTCTCGTCTCATCAAGTATTCAACAGTCTTCATCTTGATTAAGAGAGCGTATAGGCACAAACTCTGTGGAACCTATGGATTTTCATGTTTGAAAATAAACTCATGTACAATTTCCACAATTTTATTTTCGTCACCGACCATGGTTTCGGCACGTTATGCCATCATCAGGGTTCAGCACAATATGGCATCAACCCCGATGACGGCATAATGTGCTGAAACCATTGTCGGTGACGAAAATAAAAGTGTGGAAATTGTACAAGCGCTTGTTTTTACGTGTGGAAATCCATCTTCCTTGACTCTTTGTACTAAAAATTTTTATTTCTGTACCCTCCGAATTACTCCCTTATCTACTATCAATATTTTTGGGCATTTACCATTATCTTCAATCCGCAATCTGTATAGGTAAAATGGTTGTTCAGTATCACTGCTCCTACTCTTTTATGCGCCTCCTTTTCCCACTCCATGCGTGCATTTATAAAAAAATACGGCATATTCGTTGGTAGGTACCTAACATTCATATCTTATTTTTATCTTAGAAATTGCACCTGTAATTATACCGGAAGGTGAGATAAACCGGATGGTGTTTCGAATTGTGAAAGCTGCTACTCATAGTACACTCTAAATATTCAGGCTTTACTTAGTGGAAGTTTATAGTATCCATACTTAAGGGAACAATTTTTTTACTTTTCCTCAGAATTTTATTTTGCATGGTACTAAGCGTTTCACCGACTAGCGGCGTCAGCAGGTACCCGATAATACCTGCTGATGCCGCAAGTCAGTGAAACGCGCCGTAGCATCTAAAATAAACTTCTGCGGAAAATTACAAAATTGTATTCTTTAAGTATGGCTACTACTTATAGGATCAAGTGCGCATTTTTCTGATTTTCATTTCGTGGTAACGGAAGTACTACTGCGAAGCATTCATTGATCGAGGCTAGTGCTGCGAAATTACGAGCGTGTCGAAAACGTTTTTCGTTGAGAAAACCATAAAATGACGATTTTTCTGGCACCTGCTGACAAACTATTTTGCCATTGAGGTGTATCGCGAGGTCCAGACTCGTGAAGACTATGAAAGATGGAAATTGTCATGCTAAAGCCATGCTATCTTTCTTTTGTTACTGACTCTCTCTTCTTCGTTGCCTTTATGATTTAATGTTTTGCCTCCTTATAACGCAAGGCCGTTCATTTTGTTTGGCATACCATGGAGGTAATGTTGCGGCCGATGTATACGCCTTGGATGAGGACGGTGGGGAAGAAATTCGCGGAGGAAAAGAAACTCCCTTTGCGCGCTGGCTAACTGAAAATAAAAACCCTCCTTTAAGAAATGGACTGGAAGGAAAACAACGCGGCAACACGTTTTTAGGAAATTGGTGTACATAAAAAACGTTCAACACGTGCAACAAGAGCTTAAAGAGGTTGGCTGTGCGAAAAACCCTCCTTCTCCCACTATAGCCTCGTTGTTTCCCGTTTTGGGGGAAGCCACCGGGACAGGAGTAGGCTTGCTGCCTTGGGAGAAGGATGGAGCAATTATAGCGGGGTAGCCGTGTGACGTGCTCGGCGAAGAGGGGGAGGGGAGCTGCGCTCATTGGAGTGGGGCGGGCAAGTTAAGGGTAAAAGGGTAGGGGAACAGAAGTGTTCAGGGTCAGGTAGGCCAGGGGGTGTGTGGCAAGGGCTTCTGCCCGGATGGGAGTGGAGGATGGGTTGGTTGGTGGTCGTTGGAATGTGCCCTGTCGGTAGACATGGCTTGGGTGGGCTGAAGGGAATTACTGATGACTGCTCCCCGAAGGGTAATGTTGAGTGCTCACTGGGGCATACTAACCGAGGGAGAGGGGAAGACCTCCAAGAAAAATTTAAGTACAAGTTAATTTTCTGCTTTTGCGGGTGGCGTTTTAAAAAAATTGCACTTAAGCAGTCTCCGTCGGAGCGAAGGGACGTATGCTTCGGGGACAATGGCACGTGTTTTCTGTGTCCGTGCGGTGCATTTACGTAAAAAATAAACTTTCCACTCACTGGTTGCTCTCTTCAATTACTCTACCCACGATACAATACATTTTCCCGTCTCAAGCCCACATTATAATACTATATTGAAATTCTTTTGTCTCTAAGGTCTCTCGCATCTCCCCCATCGCCTGCTGATTTCTGACCTTAAATTTCCTACACTATCATGAACGGGTCCCTCCACTCTGATCATCTTCTCTCCTGTTTTTCACCCCGCATCCCTGCCCGCACCACTCGCGATGTAAGTCTGTTTCACACACCCAAATTTTCGTCTCTCCACCTCTCAACGTTTCATATTCTGCCGCCTACCTTCATTTTTTTTAATACCCTTGCCAACAGTCACCCTGCCCTTGACCATTTCTCCTCACGCAACATCTTTTCTTCCCAACTTAAACGCATTGTGTCCTCCTCTTCTTCCCTGTGCCAAAAAATTGATTTTTTTCTTTATCTTATTGTTGATTATTGTTGTTATTGTTTTTACTATGTATTTTTGTATTATTTTTTTAGCTTATTTTTTTGTTTATTTAAACCCATTGTAAAGGCCCTAGTTGCTGTTTTTGGCGTTTTTATAAATAAATAAATTAATATATCGTTTATCCCACTGGGAGACAATAGTCAAGGGTGTTGGAATCATTGGTAGTCAAGTGTGTTGTAAGTATTCAAAGGTACAAAAGGCATAAGGTACGAAAACTGGTTCTTTCCGCTCACAACTAGCGACCACAATTATTACTGAGCTCCACTAAATACACTCCCATATTATACGTAACCGTTTCACCTCCCAAAACCTTATCCCTCACAACTTTACTCGGCTGGTGTCCTAACCCCCCTGCCACACGCCCATGCGGCGGCTCGCAGTGTAGTATGTAGATGTAGATTCATGAGTGGATATATACATAAATACCGGTTACGCTGTTACACATCGGGGTGTGTACATTTGAAAAAGTTGAATCTCAATGATTGGCCCGTTTATATTTTTATATAGTATTCTTCATATACTACCCCATCCTTGTATACATCAATTGATTCGATTACCCTCTTAACCCTTTGAGTGTTGCATGACGTGATATCACGTCATGGTTGTCTTTACGCTGGTGCTGATGACGTAATATCACGTCATTGGTACCGCGAGTGTCCCAGCTTTCACCAGAGGGCCTAGTGAAAGTTCACTAGTGAAAGCTGGAACACTCCCGGTAACCATGACGTGATATCACGTCATCAGCGCCGGCGGAAAGACAACCATGACGTGATATCACGTCATTCCGCACTCAATGGGTTAATTTTCTGTAAGGTTTGCTCAGTGTTTTCCGTAAGTTAGTTGGGAAATGTGGGTTATTAAAAATATACAATCTAACAAATCACTGCGGATCACGCTACTGATTGGACACGAAATCACGAGCTCTGGTAGTAGAATATACAACAGCGGCATTTCCCTACGAAAAAAATATTGATTTGACCGGGATTTGAACTAGAGTCCCCTAATTGCGAGCTCAACTCACTGGAACGCCTAACCGGCAATAGGGAGATGCGCATTTGTATTACGATCACATTCCGGTGTGTCGTATTCCATTGAGAATTTCAGCTAGATGTTGTGGGCATGCGGTACAAGAGAAGTGTTTGCGGAAAAAGCAAAAAAAATGATAAGATGAGGAACGTGTCATGTATAAGTAGAGTTAAAACCCGTGCCTAGAAGATCGACATCGTCAGTAAGGGGCCATAATGATGGTCTCATTAGTGTTACTGGCCTTACGCAGAAACTTAGGTTGGAAGAGCTTTCAGACCGTCAATTAAAAATTAGACTTAATCCTTTATGTAAATCCGTAACAATTTATTTTCTGACGTCGTTGTAAGTATATCACGAACTCCAACATACTACTGTTTATCAGATCATGAGAATAAAATGAGGGAAATAGGCTCCAAGACGGAAAGGTTTGATATTTTGTTTTTCCCGCGATCGATAAAAAACCACAGTCGATGCGAATGAAGGTAATGGGGAAATTTTCAGAATATTTGGCTGCTTCGGAATATAGGGAGAATCGTTTGTCGTCCTGAACCGTGTATCTTCCAGTTTAAATCAATTTTGAGCAAGCAGAATAAAGAAAAATCATGAGAAAAGATAAGTGAAAATGTATTGTAGGGTTAATTCAAGCAATAGGACCAAGCCTACGGCAGGTAGGGCGATAAAATAACATGGGTTTAGTAATTTTGAATCAAACTGGCAAATCATTGAATACTTCAGAATGAGAAGAGCGGTAGCGGAAGAAGAGTTTAGCAATAGGAGGGAGCAGATGACACGGACCTTGGGTTATGATGCAAAGAAGGGGCTGGTAAGGCGAGGTTTTATGGGGAAGAAACGTGGATACAGAGAAAGGAAGACGGAAATACACTGAATGAATTAAGGATGTGGGTGTGGAGGATAATGAAGAAAGCGCTGGGGATGGAATGGAAGGTGAATGAGGAAATGCTTTGTCGGTGGCAGTGGAAATAAAACATCTGAAGGCAATAGGAGTTGGCAGAGAACGTGGTTTGACCAAGTAAAGAGGGGAAGGGTTACTGAAGACCGTGATGAAGCGGAGGATTTTGGGTCAGCGGAGAGAGGTAAGGATATACGGATAGATAAGGTTTTACGGATGGGATTAAGAGAGGTAGAATGTGTGTACAGATGAAGACAGGCATTATGTCAGTAGATCAATGTCTGCGCTCGTGAAAATCTATAGGATATTTACTTTCTTCCAAATCTTCCCAAGCCGGTAGATTACGCAAATAATAAGTCAATTCGAGTGTGAGTCAAAGTCCTCTTTTCAGTCGACTAATTGGATGAAAGTTAGTCACTTGATTTTTAATCTAAGTTTAAAAATTGTAACTAAAAATGATGGAAGAAATGAAAATAGTCAGTAGACATCCGATATTTCGATTCTATCTAAAAAGGAAATGAAAACCGGTGTGTAATGAACTTCGGTAAGCTGGCGGTGAGCCGTAACTCACTCCAGACGCTCCCTGTTGTTGTGTCGTTAAGCGGAAAACATATGAGTGGGTTGGTTCAATATTGCGTGACTTCAAGTGTTTCACATCCAGTATGTTAAGTACCATGTATCTACGGTTGGAATAAGGCTAGGGTAAAAATTCAGCTCTTCACGAAGTATCATGGAAATACCCAAGATATGTTTTTTCAATGTTTATAATTTTTCATATTCAAATGAAAATTGAAACAAATTTATGTAACCGTTTTCTCGATACAATACAATATCTTGAGCGCAATAATATCAGGGAGAACGCCTTTTTTGTGTGACATAATTCAGGTTAAACCCACTTTTTCAGGATCATTGGTGACCCTACATTTACCGACTGTTATTTTCTGTAACAGATAGTGAAAATTTTCCCGGTATATCAGTTAATACACCTGGAGAAAAAATCTCAATTATTACCTTTGTACGTAGTTTACATACAATTGTAGGAATTCCGTGACTTATTGTTTTAATTACAATGAAATCGACCCAAAGGAACGTATTTATATCGCAAACGGAATGTACAGAGCGTGTTTTGCTCTTTTAGGACCTAATACGAAACGTGAGATGCACATGGAACTTATTTCTCGGCGATTTTATTAATAAATTGTGCGTTAGAGAGTAAAGTATAGTTTAATGTCTGTCTTGTGCTTACACATTGATCTCCAAAAAGTCGTTTACTTTCGGTGACTCAACTTTGTTTTCTTAAGGTGTTGAGAGCTGGAAATTTCTTGATATACCCAAATATGTATGATAAAAAAATTACCTTTACGTAGAAGTATGGCTCATACGTTTTTATGGCTTATGCATATCAACGAAAAAAGTTCCTAGTTGTCGTCGCCTAGTTTTCGGTGAAGTATATTTTATTTTCATCTCATTTCATAAAAACATGCTTCAAAGATGCTATATATTTAAATATTCAGAATACCTGTGCTATCAGTGACCTTGAGGCGAGACCCACCTTAGCCATAGTGAGTCGCATAGAGGAATTTCTGAGAGTTCTGCTCTATGTGCGAATAGTAAGTCACTGGATTCTATGATGTTTTTCCTCTTTAATCATTGTAATGCCTGAACATGAAGATGACGTTCTAAAGTAAAGTTATATCGAAATAAAACAAATATGGGAACGGTTTCCGTAGACTTGTGCTTCAGTATCAAAAAACCTATCCGGTCCCGGTCTGAATCGGTAAATTTTTTATATGGTCGTAGACGAAGTCGGACCTATGGTAAGCATTTTCAAAAACGAGTTAAAACTCATGGCGAATCAGTATGCCGGCTATGGTCCCATTTGGATTTTGACGTGACCAGGAATAAAGAAAAAAATTGAATTCGCTTGTAAGTTGAAGTTTTTACTTTTCAGGTAGTAAGGTGAAGTTTTAGTTGAAGTGATGACGTCTATCTATTTCACAGATATGCAGAAATTGTAATCCCTGAACACGTAACCATGTATCCCTCGAATATTTTCCATTAAATTGCGAACATTTGATATGGATCCGGCGGAACCCATCCCGTATAATTTCTGTTTGCTACCCTTCTCGTAATATTTGGCCATCAGTGTAATTCATTGATGTAAATGGAGAGGGCGCTTGCTATCGTGGTCAATGATTGAATCCGTTACATGGGCGTGGTCTGCTCGTCATTTTTGTTAAACCCTTTTATCCTGGCTGACAAGATAATTTTGCAATATTACGATGTTTTCCATCAATAACTTACTTGAAATCGGTGAGCATTTTCTTCTTTAATGTAGTTTCTGCGTGCATATATTTTTTATTTATTTAAATTGATAAAAATCCCCCTTTCCAGTGAAAACTATGGTAAAATAGAGTTAAATCCCTAGCACTAAATTAACCAGTACGTATATCAAGAGGTAATTGTCTTAAATGACGAATAGATAACGAATATTTTTGCTCATCTCATTGATTGTTCAATTCTAAGATTGTTTGACTGCAGCCTCCACCCTTCCCCCTCTATAGCTAGTTCCCTAATTTCCTGGTATTCCTTCCTATGTACTTTCCCTCTTTATTTGGTCCATGGACTTCACTTCTTCTGGGGACTTTTCCCTCTATTTTGCCGTCAATTATGTTCCTCACAAAACCATTGTGACTCAGGGTGTGTCCAATCAATCTTCTTTTTTTTTCCTATGGTGTTCCATGTGGTCCTCTCCTCTTCTGTAGACTTTATCATTTCTTATTTAATCCGTCAATTTCACCTTCAGCATCCTCTTCCAGCACCAGGTTTCGAAGGCTTCTGGCGGAGGATGCTGGAGATAAAATGGACGGAAAAAATTCTTACTATGCATCTGTCAATTCGTCCACTTCGTCGTGCGATCCGAATAAAAGTAAGGAGAGGGCAGGGATAACCAATATCGTTTTTACTTCGATGGTCATGATTCTGTAGTTTGACGACGTAATGTTCTCTCCATCTGCCCGAATGGTCTTATTCTATCTGCCCCCTGTTGCCTTTCCGTGACACAGGCGTTGATCGCTCACCTACAGTCGGCCGCTCACCTTCCGTTATGATTTTTATCGCTGCTATGACATTGATGTATACTCCTCCATAATATCATTTTAATCAGTTATCAACGGACTGTCAGTTAACTCCTATGACGTAACTACGCTCACTCTGTTATAACCTTAGGAACATAATGCTTTTAAATCGTCTAGCTATGTATAACTGCGTGTTTCTCGAGTTTTTTTGTCCATTGTTTCTTTTATTTACTTGGTTTATAATATTTTTTTTTGATTTAGCATTGCGACAGTTGACTACTGTCTAAAGCAGTTGGTGATCGCCAGGCGACCAAATTAATTCGCGCCAGTGCTCTCCCTCTCTTGTTCAAATAATCCGTGACGTCCTGCTGACTAATGCGCATATTGCTCTCCATAGGTTCGGCTAGTCTTGAAGGGGATAGCCGTCGACAGCCAGCGATATTTGGCTTTTCTGCTCATTCAAAACCACGGTGGCGTGATCACCGTATCTCGCCAGAGATCGTAGGCACCCAATTAGTGTAGTATCCAATGTAACATTCAACTTCGCTGTTCTTGGTCTAATTATGAAATAAATAATTAATGCTTCTTGTTTTATTGCTTCATTGCTTGTATTCCGAAAGCCATTGGCGATCGTCATCATCATTGGTCGTTCAATCCTGGGATTGGGTGACTACAGCCCTCCCCTATTCCCTATCTAATGCTAGTTCCCTTACCTCCTGGTATCTCTTTCTATGTACCTTCCTCTTTATTTGGTCCATGAGCATATTTACGGGTCTTCCTCTGGGGACTTTTCTCTCATGTTCTTTACAAATCCATTGTTTCAGAGTGTGTCCAATCCATCTAGTTCTTTTCATCATGGTGTTTCATATGGTCCTTTCCTCTTTTACTCTTCTGTACACTTTCTCATTTCTCGTTTTGTCTGTCCATTTTATCTTCAGCATTCTCCTCCAGCACCAGGTTTCGAAGGCGTCTAGTCTGTTCTGGTCAGCCATTGGCAAAATTGATACAGAAATCAAGGCAGACTACATTTTGGAGGTCTGGAGAGTGATGAAATGAAGAAATTAAGGCCTTCATGGTGTTTCTGTGATTTTTTCGCTAGTGTTGTCGTGTTGGTGGTGCGGAGGCGAGAAAATAAAATCGTTCCCCTCCTACCAGCCAATTTGTTTAGTATCCAATACAACATACCTAACTTCGCTGTTTTTGGTCTATTAATTAATTTTAAAAAGTAATGCTTTTTGTATAATTGCTTGTGAATCGAAAACCATGGGCGACATTGATACAGAAGTCGAAACGGACTAGAATTTGGGAGCCTGGAGAGTAATGGAATGAAAAAATAAAGGCTTGCTTGGTGCTTCTGTGATTTTTTCGTGGGTGTCGTCGTGTTGGAGGTGCGGAGGCTGGAAAATAAAATCATTCCCCTCCAACGCGTCCAAGGAGCGAAAGATGGAGGTAGTGTAACGAGGGAGAAAGAGGATTAAAGGGACAGCGTAGGAGAGGTGGGAAGTTGGGGGAGAGCGAAGGGGGTTGGGTGGGTGAGAGGAGGGAGATTTCGGAGGAGGAGGAGGAGACCTGGGTGGAGGGAGGAAGTGAGGGCGGGGGGCGGAGAAAACAACTCATTACGCCTGGATCGTGTTTATTGGCCATAAAAGTCTCCGGGAAGCAGCAAGGGGCGTTCTCTCCCGCGTCCCGGCGAAAATATGAACGACCTCAGAGAAAACAAGGAAGGGCGAGAGGGTGGGTGTGTTGTGGGAGGGTGAGGGAAGGAAAGAGGGAGGGAGGATGAGGATTAGGGAGGGAGGCTGTAGGCGGAGGAGGCCGGGTCGGAGAGTTTAGGTAACAAGCAAAAATAGGGGAAGAAGAGAGTTCATTGGCAGGGTTGGGGTGGTAGTAGCAGAGGGAGGAGGTTGATGGCTCAGGTTAGGGGGTGCAGGTTACTGAGGACGGTGCTGGAGAGGGAGTAGGTTGGAAATGATGCTTGCGAGGAGAAGGTAGTGTGGTTGTACGAACCTCTAGCTCAGGGAATAGAAATAGTAGGAGGGCAAAGGTTATTGAGGACGGCAGGAAAGTGAGCGAAAAAAGGCTCGCATGGGTTGTTTGGGTGAGGTACGCGTGCATTGAGGGTGTGGGAAAGAAGACTAAGGAAAGGCTTTGGTTCGCTAGTGATTAGGTGAAGGGAGGAGGGAAGGGAGTATCTCCAAAGGTTGTGTTGAGATAAGGAAGCGAGTGGATAATGAGCAACGGAGAGAGAAAGGTCGCTGGGAAAAATGCCTGGGGAAACTAAGAGGCAGGAGGAAGATTTTAGTTTGGTTTTTATCAGGAAGGGGTTAGTTAGTATAAGGGGTTGGTGAAGGGGAATGAATTGACCCAGGATCGAAGAATAAGGGTATAAATGAAAGGATATCGTATTTTTTCTCAAACTTCTCAGTTGATGTTGTTGTCAGACAAAATGAGAAGTATCAGGGGTGGTAGGGCTTGATTTGGTGGAAAGAATTCGTCATCATTTTTATGAGCAAAGGCAATTTTCCACTTAGATAATTATTTTTATTTATTCACTTATTTTATTTATTTGACTAAGGTTTTGATGTACTACATCATCATCAGGTTAATGTTATCAGAATTGTGAAATACTCAATTTGCGCACGTATTTCATCCTACTCTTAGGCACTAGAGTCATAGGTGCTCAGCGTTGGTGAATAAAATTATTATAATAATTTTGATCCTGGTAATATTTGTCAAAAAATTACTAATTACTGATTTGGAAACAGTGTCTTTTTTCAGTTACGGGAAAACAAATTGTATCGCGAAACTCTTTTCTCAATCCAACCTGTAATCTGGATGATTAGCCAATGTAAATGAAAATTGATTTGCGCGTCTTTAATACAAACTTTGGGTCAACGGGGGTGAAATAATAACCCTTGCGGAGAGAAGAACAAAATACATTTGCTTGCAGCTCTTCTGCTTTGTTAATGTTTTAATAAAAACTATGAAATGCTGGAATCGATATCAAATACGGCAATTTCTCTCCGTCTTTGTCGTGGAGTTGAAATGAAAATTAAAAATTCTCTTCAGGAACAGTTTCCCATGCTAGGACGACAATTTACGTGGGTTTTTCGTCTCATCTGCGAATGTTAATACTCCGACCTAGTCACTGCGCCAAAAACCTGTGATTTTTGTCACAGGTTTTGAGTAGCAGTATTGGAAACAAGCTATAGTACATGATTCATATACTAGAAATCCATGGATAAAAACACACCATTTGGATTAAAATTATAGAGTCTGATACAATTTATTCTTGAGGTTCGAATTATATTTATCAGAATCAATTTAATAGCGAAATTAGCTTTCAGTGAAATTGTAGCGCCCCTGGTGGTAGCGCTATGGAATGATTAGCTTACTTTGTTAAGTTTATAGTTTGTTACGATGGCTTGGTGGTGGTTTGACGGCTTTCCCACGGTCCATAGGGAAAAGGACAGTCCTGCACCGCCTCTTTTCACGCAATATAAAATCCACAAGTCCATGTATTCAGGATGATCCCTCACCCTAAAGAGGCGAGGGCCTGGAGCGGGGACCACTCTCACTTCCGTTATTCTCGCTGTTGTTACTGTTGGATTGATCGTTAATCATGATTTTGATTTGCGCATCATTTTCTATGATTGTGGGAGTAAACATCTTTCATTAGTATCCGTACTCAAAGAATACATTTTTTAATTTAAACAGATTGTTGTGTGAAAAAGTACAACGTTTTCCATAGAATTTTCTTTAGAAAAGTACTTAATTATATTCTTTAATTATGGATACTATTAACTTCCACGAAGTGGAGCCTGAATCTGTAGAGTGTATATTTCATTTGGCTTGAATTGGAAAATGGAATTGTATACTCTTTTCCTTAATGGCTTGAAATTCTATGAGGCTAATTACGTTTTTATCCTGGAATCGTTTCCTTACGGAGAGGAGTAGATGGAAGAAAGGAGCTGGAAGAAAATCCAGAGAAGATTTTTCACTGTAGGAACGTGTGCATTGAGGAGGTTCCCTTATTAAGGGGTGTGTGGTTCACCGAAGTTCGATGTGAAATGAGGCGGAGAAGGGTGATAGGTGTCAGTGCGAGGCAGCGTTAACTGTGATGAATGATTATTAGACAATCCGGGCCGGAAACTTCTCGAAATACGATCTGACTGCTATCCCTCTGGGTAGCCAGAAGGTGCCTAAGTTCTAATTCAGCCTCGAGCTACAGTATCTTTGTTATTATTAGTGTTAACTACCGGTTAAGGTAAGCTTAGATGGAAGGGAGTAAGAATACTGTAGGTGTTTACCCACACCGGCCCCTAACTACCAGCATCAGTTCTCGAGGTCTACTTCTCAACCTCTAGATGAGACTTGGGGTTAGGTGGAAGAGGAGAATGTAAATTTCAATCTTGCTCAAAAAATACATTTATTTATTTTTGGCGGAAGATTAAAATTTACGACGCTTTGAGGAAACATTCGGTAAGCAGTCTTGCGCAGTTACACGGCGTACGTCGAAAACAGTTTTTTAATATAATGAATTAATGATTCAAATGGCTGAATTTCAAAGGCCAAACCCCAAAACACCATTTAAGGGATCTTCAGAAAAAATAGTGATAAATGCAGCGTGTGCCCTTAACGTAACCATTGAATGCTCACAATTTAATGCAGCCGTGCAATGCCAATTCAAATTGAAACAAAATGTTTATTTGAGAACGTTGCTAATGCGTCAGGAAACGAGGAAAATGTTAAGAATTAAGGGAAAACTCTTAGAAGTAACTTATCTCACGTTATTCTAGGAATATTTATCTGTTATTCGGATGTAGGGTTCACTGAACTATCTGATAAAGTTCATTGTACTTCAACGTTATGCATATGATGAAAAATATAGTTATCTAAAAGAGATCACACTCACATGAACCTGAACTCTTTGATTTTGTGATCGACGGTTGAACGTGATAAATGTAGTCAGTGTCCTTAACGTTACTGTGGAATGATCACAGTTTAATGCGGTCATTAATAGAAATTGAAACAAAATGTTCATTAGAGAACATTGCTCATGCAACCAGGAAACAAGGAAAAATATTAAATAACGTTATTCTAGGAATATATCTCTGTTATTCGGATGTAGAGTTTACTGATTCTACGATAAAGTTAATTGTTACACGGCGTTACGCATGTGATGATAAATCTACGATGAAATTAATTGTTACACAACGTTACGCATTTGATGAAAAGTAAAAATGAAGTTATCTAAAAGAGATAACACTTATATGAAGCTGAGCTCTTTGACCAACTCGCATCGTCCTACACTCTTACATTTTTTAATTTTCCGTTAGCTTTTTAATCCGGTAGTAATATAGTACTAATGTAGCATTGTTTAAAACAGTAATTTAACTAACCTTTTACTTTAAAATTTCATAGCATTTGAAAATTGTGCAAATTATCATTGTGACTATCAGTCGAGAAGGAGTGTGTAAATTTTATATGACCTGTCAACACATTCCACCATTTTCCTGTTTCGGTGTGTAGTACCTTAAACATAATTTCTAGTATGTTTATGTTCTTTTAGGGTAGTAATTTTTGCTGGAAATTAGATGAAATATTACTTTGCATATGCCTGCTTTAACAGTAAATTTTTATGTATTTCAGTCTAATGTCCGTGATGGAGTAACTTTTGCGTTGGATGTCTAACGAGGTTCATCGGCTTCTACGCTGTAGTCCGAGGAGAAGCATTTATAGTTCTGTAAAATGTTTTCTCAAGAGCTTTGATCAACTTTTGCGGGTAAGTATTGATGAGCTTTCATGTGAAGTTTCGGTGGTGACCTAATGGAAAGTTGAATCATTCTATCTGAGCAACCCGATAGCCGGAACTCCTCTAGTTTGAAATATTAGGTGTATTTTTCCGCCCTTGAAACATAATTATTTGCTTAAGTTGAAAGAGATCGATAAATGCCTGCCTTTGTTGATTTTCATATGAGCTGTGCAACGGAAGTTTTGAAACCGCAACGTAGTTTTTGAATCTTATTGCATCTTCTTTTCCTCTCAACATTGGTCGTTCAATCCAATGATGGGGCGACCCTTCCCAATCTAATGCGAGTTCCCTTAACTCCTGGTATCTCTTCCTATGTAATTCACTCTTAATTTAGTCCATGGGTCTTTCAGTATTAATTTAGTCCATTCATGGGTCTTCCTCTGGGGAGTTTTTCCTCTATTCTACCTTCAATCATATTTTTCACAAATTTTTCCATTTTTTTCCATTGTGTCTCAGAGTGTGTCAAATCCATCTGGTTCTTCTTTCCTGTATGGTGGTCCATATAGCGCTTTCCTCTTCAACTTTTTTGTTCTCTCCATTTCTTATTTATTCTGTCCATTTTATCGTCAGCATCCTCCTCTAGCACCAGGTTTCGAAGCCGTCTACTAGCAGTAGTCTTTTCTGATCAGCTTTCCCCGTGGTCCATGCTTCCGATCCATTATTTTCCCATATTCATTCATTTTTGAAACAAGCTTGGTTATTCCATAAAAAACTTCTTGCGGGATAACTGATTTATTTTTTATTATATGGTCATTATTATAGATAATAGATTTAAGATTTCGGTGGGGTTAAATGTAGGGTTAGGTCTCATCAGTTTTCTGTGTGTTCTTCCCCTTTGCATTGTAAGTAGATGTAGAATATCAAACTCCGTCCGATTATACATTTGCCTATGTGTAATTGAGGAGTTTGATTAGAGATCTGTGGCGCCGTTTTCTGCTTTTCCAAATTGTGTCGCATTTACTCTGCCCTAATTCGTCTTTAACTCTGACACGGGTTGCTTGGACAGTATGTTTAAGTTTACTGTTTTCATCATCGTCAAAGAAATTCTTTGATATTTTCTTCAGTCGTTCTCTTATTTTATTAGATTTCGGCCTTAACGTCCGGAGTAATAATAATAGCAATAATAATATATTTATTAAATTTTTCTGTGGCAAAGCCACCTAAGAACAATATGCATTACATAGCGATGTTTATAGTCTCAGAGATAGAGCAAGTAACAACAAATTACAAAATATACAGGGTAGTAACTGTTGAAAATACACATTCTAAAAAGTAGCTGTCGGTCAATGCACACATAATTACACATGTCACATATATCATATTGTTGTCATTTTATAAATTCACAGATTACACACATTAAATATTAATCACATCAAGTTTCAACATAATTTTATTCAACAAAAAAGAATGTTAGCAGAAATTTAATTTGGTCTTGTGTCATTTTACATATTACAATTTTTTGGTAAATACTCATATAAAGAAGTTTGTTTTAGTGCGTGGGTATATATTTGTACAGCAGTGTTTTAAACATCGTTAATTTGTAAGTATTTCTAATATTAGCGGGAAGGGAATTCTAGAAATTTATTGCGGTAACAATGAAAGATTTTTGGACGGTAGTGGTCCGGTGAGAGGGATAATAGAAATATCATATAATAGGAGTATGGGACGTAGTATTAATGGCTGACTCTCATATTTCCGTATGTGATTGTCTAGTTTCTTTTTTTTTTAACTCCCCACATGATGTCATATCGAGCCGGAAAAAGGAGGTATTTTCCAGCAATGAATATCGTATCTGAAATCGCGGTATCTCAGTTAAGCTGTGATTTTATGCGTTTAGCAATGTGATTAGCTTCACAGTCATTTCCTTCGAATTATTCAGAGCCTGCCCGCTGTTTTCATTATCATCATCAAAAAGAAATAATATTATTTAATTGGGGGATAATATGTGGAGCATGTTTACATGTTTCCCCTTATACAGTGAAACCTCCATCTTTCAGCCAGCAGTGGTTCATTAGTACATGCATGTTCTTATGTGGGAGGTCTCTTTTAAGTTCATTGAAAGGTATGACAAGGCGATTGATAATAGGTATAATAAGCAGTTTGGCAATTGGTATAACCAGCCGATTGATATTAATAATAATAATGATACGTTTGTTGTCTTAGACCTTCACATCGGCCTTACAGACTTTTTTTGGTACATAAATTTTATGTTTACATTAAATACAATTTAGATATTATAATAATTACAGGACAGAAAATGTTTAAATTGGAAAAATTAAAATAGTAATTACATGATAACAATGATGAAAATATACACAAAAACAGATGGAATACCCTACTAATTTCAAATGTACAACTATCTCTTTTCACACTCTCAGTTGAAAGTTATCGGAAATGTGGAATTAAATAATTCTCTTCTAAAATTTGAACTAGATTGGCATATTTTTACAACCTCTCATACTTTTGAACACATTTAAATGATGTTTGCTTAAAACAAAACAAAAATATAATAATTACAAGACCGAGATTATATTTACATAAAATAGCTTCAAGACACACTTAATGCAAGGCTCCAGATTGAATACCATACTGCTTTCAGATGCACAACAATTATCTCTTGTCACTGTTTTCAGCTGGAGGTTTTCTTTTGAAACAAGGTTCAGATTGGTATGTTTTTGCATCCATTGGGAGTGAATTCCAATTACTTGATATTGTAGCTAAGGATGCTTTATGATACATTTGGGTTTTGTGCAGTGGGATCTATAGGTCTAAATGATGGTATCTTGTTGAACGGTTTTGGATGTCTTTTTTGAAGATAAAAGAGTTGGAGATGTACGGAGGACAGCTTGTCTTGAAAATCTTGAAGGTGGAGAGAATAGATGAATTAAGTCATCTTTCTCATACTTAAAGCCATTTTAGTGTCTTGTATGAATCGGTAATAGGTATAACCAGCCGATTGATGCATGCATTATGCTTCATGGGTGATTGTGATACATCCTTATCTTCAATTGATTTGGCTAACCAAAAGCTTTATTTGTAGGATTATAATTGAAAAAAGATTTAATCAATTTAGCATTGCCGAGAAACTTAAATTCTATCACAAGACTGTGTCCAAATTTTTGAAAATTCATGTAGTTAGAAATATATTTTTTTACCATAATATTCCACATTTGGGAAGAATTATTTTTCCAAATGTATCTGTCTTTAAATCGGTGTCTGTAAGCGAGAGTCCGACCTTGCAAAGTTGGATGCAACTCACCTCGGGAATTGGGTACTTCGGTATGTTAGAGATATCCATTGTTAGAGGAGGAAAGGAGATATGCAGATGGAAAAAATCCAGTGATGGATTCCTATCGACAGTCCTTGTGTAGCGGAAGGAGAAAAACATTACCAGGAAGATGCTAAAGGCGGTGGACTAGGATTGACTTCCTGGTAACGAATGAAAAGCCGGAAGGTTGTCGATGTGGAATGGTTACCTGGCAACGGACGATAATGGCTTTGGAAAGGTAGAGGCATAGGCACTCGAGGGGAAAAATGTCGGACTCGGTGACGCGTTGAAAAGAAATGAGTGGCTGGCTGAAGGGAAAATTCTGGAAGTGAATCGACGTTTGCTGCATTGGATGAGGAAGGAAGCAATTAATTTATATACCTCAGACTTGTCTATTAAGTGATGTCTCCGCCATGTTTTCCTTATCCCAGAGGAAAACCACGTATAGGGATAGTCAGGCAAAGTACATGTTTAAGGTCTTTTGCCTGTTAGCATGGTTTTGAATGACTGAAATTGAAAAAGGTCCTCGTAATTTTGAAGTACGCATTACATGTGGAGTCTCTTTATACATACGTTTATCATCATTGGTACTTATGTGGAATAGGCAATAGGTATTTCTACCTCACCACAGGTATACCTTTTCCAATCAATACCATCTGATGTCATCAGGAGGGACTGTGGTGAAGTGGTGACAGTGGTGACTCTGTCAGGACAATACTGTTGACAGCCCCGGTATCCTCAATACTTGCCAAAAGGAAAGTCTAGAAGGGATAAATCAACTAATCAGCTACACATCTGCCTGCCTATTCAAGGTCTCAATAGCGACCATAATGGTCTTTTATCGATCGCGTGAAAAATAACATTTTAAACCTGCTTGTTCTGCAGTATTATTTCCATAATATTATAAATATATATATTATAAATATATATATTATAAATATATATATATTATAAATACGTAAATTACCTCCATGATATATGACAGTGAGACCTGGAAGGGGTAAAGAAAGGGTTGGAGAAGAAATTCCATATGGCCGGAATTAGGATATTGAGATGAACTTCGGGAAAGAAGAGGAAGAACAGGGTCAGAAATGACATCATCCCGGAGATGGTTGGAGCACTTGGAGCATCGAAGAAGGCTCAGGAAAGTCAGTTTGGACATCTGATGAGAAAAAAGAAGAGCTTTATTGAAAAAAGGATGCTCGAGCAGGAGATGAAGGAAAGGAGGCCCAGAGAAAGATCAATGACAAGGTGGAAGGATTGTGTAGCAGAAGACGCGAAAGACTGAGTGCGGAGAATACGAGAGACATAAAGGAGTTGAAAAAGGGAATGAGAAATAGCGACCCCTGAATTGGGAAAAGACAAAGAGAAAGAAGAAGATTATCAAGCGCATTCACTCATGTTCCGCAACCGTCTTCCAAGAATATTTGGCTGAAATAAGAAATAATCCCGCCCCCATAAGGAATAAAACACCTTGATAATAGTACATAGATTTTAAACCAAGCTCTTTCTTTAGTACAAATAAATGTATGGAATTGAGCATTGTGTCATTTTTATCAACGTTTGAAAAATTGTCATCCGTGATGTGCTTGGTTTAGAAATCATGCGTTTATATTTATTCTGTATTTTCTCTGAAGGTTGGCTTCAAGCTTGTGTACATATTATTTCTGTTTAGGTATACCAACATTTGGACTCAAGCCATTTGTTAAAGAGAATCGACAAATTTGGGAGTATTCAATTCATTCCGTATTTGAAGACGTACGCGGCCTCGAAAATGCCCCGGAAGTTTAGCCTATTTGATATTTTTTGTCAGAGCATCTCATCCCAATTCTCCACTGATAGCCTAAAACGCTACTAGGCTTTTAAAAACATCTCTTAATTAATCTAGTTGTTCTTTGCTACCCGAAATATGTTTTGGCATCATATTTTCTTCGTAAGGCGTAATTGGCCTAACACCAAGGGTTGAAATTCGCCATGAAAATATCATTTGACTTGACCGGGATTTGCACCCTGATCTCCCAATTGCTGGTCAGGTTTTAATCAGTTGACCGGCAATTTGGAGATCCGGGTTCGAATCCCGGTCAAGTCAACTGATTTTTTTCACGGAAAATGTCAACCCTTGGTGTATATGCATCCCTGCGAGGGACTTATTACCACATCATTTGCAAATGCAAGGTTGGAAATTTGTAATTGGCCTCCTTAAAAAAATTTTTTGTAGATAACTGCAAAATGGTGGATAGGCAGCGGAGCCTCAACCAATGGTGTCTGAATGAGAAGGAAACTAATAGGTTGGGAGAGTAGTTGGTTATATATAGAGGGAATTCGGATTCTGTCGGGAGATGTGTAAGATGTGCGTTGGAGAAAGGGAAGGTTCAAATTTACGCACTCATAGGTGCGGGATGTGGTCAGAGATGCGGTCAGAGGGTGCGGGAGGGACTCCAGGTGGGTTTTGGGTGTGCGCTAAGAATAGGATTGCCAACTGTGGCATTTTGTCCCGGAGAATCCGGGTGTAGCAATGTTTCTCCGGGCTAAGGGCTTCAGGTAATTTTCTTTGCACCAATGTCGATCGAGAAGCAAAAACGTACGGATGTCGGTAAGCGGAGTTCGCTCATAAAGTTTTGATAATTTAAAATAAATCCAATATTTAGGTGGTTTTAATAGAGCAAAAAAATCAGATTATGGTCGAAATATTTTAGTTTTTTTGTGACGTGTAAAATGTGTAAATTCATACAGCTATTAGAAGAACTGAGTCACTTTTGGTTTAAAAATCATTGTGCTTTAATATTTGTGTGTAAAATCTACGTGTGTGAATAATAAGTAATGCAAGAATTTGATGGACATTGGATATAAGGAGTATTCTTTGTTAATTTGGCCTTGATGAGAGAATGAAAAACAGAGGAATGTAAATACATGTATAGTAGTCAAGAGGTGTGAGTGGAAGAGGTAGACAGCGAAAATCGAAAACTTGAAGTAAAGTAGAAATACTTATTGCCTTTACTACATAACCACTGATGATAAACTTGCGTAGGTAGAGACTCCGCAAGCAATGTGTGCTCAAAAACAAGAGAGACCATTTTTTCAATTTCAGTCATTCGAAGCCATGCTAACATGCAAAAACCTGTAGCATGTAATGTACCAGTCAAACCGTTTTTATAGCTTTGCCCTGGCTTTGGTGAAAAATGGCGGAAATATCACATCATAGATAAGTCTGCTGAGGTTAATATATTAATTGCTTCCTCCTCCTCCTCCACTGCCGCAAAATTCGATTCAATCTCAAATTTTCCCGGTCCGCGGGTGAATGTCGTGGAAGAGACTCTTGGTAGAAATGGAGTCTTGGGAGTCTACAAAAAAGGAGATCATATATGTGCGAATGCAAGTGTTAATGAGAAGCAAGAGCGGTTGTGAGCGGTTCACAAGAGCGGAGCAAGGACAGGGAATTTAACTCGAGAAAACTACTGGAAGAAAACTATTGAATGGAGCCAGTTCTTTTAGTTTAAGGGCAGAAACTACATTCTTGGACTTCTACGCCGAAAAACTTGAAATATGAATTATCCGGAAATAGTAAAAAATTACCTTAATGTTTTTTTTACCACGGTTTTAACTGCGGAAACTTCGTGACTTCTCTAAAAAAGGCTGGTAACTTAAATTATCCCGGTTGTAGACCAAAATATCTTTAGTCGAGAAGGCCTTACAGTTGGCATCCCTTGCTGGGAAGGTGAAACGGACGACTTGCAAGGGAGACTTGAATTAGTGGCGGGGAAGAGGGAATTTGAGGGGAAGAAGAGAGGCTGAAGGGGAAGGCTGGGTTGGTGGTTTTCTAAGACATCACTGGGAGAGGAAGGTGTATGTGGCTTGCGTTCCGAAAGAATGAGTGTTATTTGCCGTTTAATTGCACTTAACGTTCGCCGTGAAAACGGGAGTTGGTCTTATGGAGACTTATTTTCTTTTTCGTCCCGCTAAAAGAGATTGGGGTTGATGATAATTAGCAGTTAGGAGTTGAGTGTGGAACCTAAGGCGAGAACAAATAGGTTTCTTTATTTTTTTCCGGGATTAACGCATGGGTGAAACGTGATGAAACGTTCATAACACCTCGATTTTTCGTCTATTCCCATTTCGCCGAGTTTTTTTTTTGTGATACCCTCGTGCCGAAAATATTTTTGCCTACGTCTGAGATTATATTTCTTTCCATGTAACACTCTCATACTCATAGATGAGGCATAGACGTTCAAACATGAATGCTCGTGGAATATTTGATTATTTATCTGAGGAAAAGATCACATTGAGCATGAAGCAATTTTTTAGTGAACTAATGACGAACAAATAAGGACAAAAACGTGAAAACATAACAAGAAGGAGGTAAAAAATCATAATCCAATGTGGGGAGATTGTAAAAGTTAATTTTTTTGTGATTGACACATGGCTAGGTTAGCAAATACGCTGGAAGATAGGGTGAAAGGGTCGATGCTGTCATGAAGGGAATTAACAGGAGAAGAGAGGCGAAAAATGAGGGAGCGCTTGATAAGTGATAATCTGGGAGTAGGAATGTGGAGCAATGAGTCAGTCCTAGTGTGTCGGGTGGGTATTCTGAAGTTTATCATCGAAACAAGGTCGGGGCAGTCAATGGTTGAGTTCAGTGTGATATGGATAAATTTAAGATCAGTTTTAAGGAAGATAATATCATGTTTATCTACGGAAAGTGAGGACGAGACTGCATCCGAGGGTAGGTTGCGGACATTTGGCACTCTATTTTTAACAGTATGTGCGAAGAAATCAGTAATATGTTGCAGAGATTTAACATAAGTTGGGGCTGACGTGGACCATGTAGGAGAACAGTTGGAGAGAAGAGGAAGAAAAATAGATGTGAAATAGGTCTGAAATGCCCTGGGATCTCTAATTTATGTGAAACGGTATAGTAGGCCTAACGTGGATATGGCCTTACTTTTAATGGTATCACAAGATTACGAAAGGTTTTTTATTTTTATGGATGCTCGAAATATATGTAAAAAGCCACTGATTTTTCCACGGTTCTCAGAGTCTCTAATCGGACATGTATTTATCTTACCTGAAAATAATTTCCCAGTGTTTTTGGCGGGCAAATCGGCGCGGAAATATGTGCGTTTCTCCGACAGCTATTCACTAGTATCACGTTGTAATCGTTACAACACTCCAACAATTGATGGAGAAAATACATTGAAAGCGGCTTTTAAAACACTGGCTTGCGAAAGTAGGAAACTGATGTTAGAAGGTGAACCACGGGGAGCCTATGGAACGTCTCATTAAACTCTTGAGCAGCGTAATTTGTTTTGAACGTAGTTTTGCTGAATATTGAAATATTTCGTGCTAAACTTTACTTAGCAGGCAATGCAATGCTGAAGATTCGGTTCCAGCTGTTGAAGAATTGAGCAGGAGGAGCGTAGGAAATCAGGAGCGCATGAAACCTGATGCAATGATCAATCATAGCCGAAAAGAAAAGGAATTGAAAAAAGTAACTGAAATTGTGAGCGGAAGAAGTCATGTGAAATGCGTGGAGATAAATATGTGGACCAAAAATTAAAGCCTTGTCTGGCCACAGATTTTTTATGTGTATGAGAGATATTTTCAAGAAATCCGAGAAATTATCCATGATAAACTAGAGAAAAATCTTTCTCGTGCATAATAGGCAATTTAGGCATTTTATTATGTTTCAGAGTGTCATTTAACTTAGAGATTTCACCTTAATTTTCATTTGGATTTACAAAGGAAAGAATGAGGACGTTAGTGTCTAAAGTCACTCGCGGTAAAATTTCTATAGTATTTCGTTATAATTTTGTTTTTGAAGTTACTCTAATTAATTGTGTAACTCATGGATGTGCGTGTATTCCGCAGATCTTTATAAGTGATTAGAAATTTAGAAAAAGTCGCGAGCTACATAAGTGTTGTCTCTGGCCTGAAATTACTCTATGACCTTTTACAATATGCATCGGAAAAGAAATTTGAGCTCACTGAAGAGCTTAGGAGTGTCATCTAATGATAGAAAAGTAGCTTGGAGAGTATATTATCACAAATTTCAGGAGGGGGATTGGCATTTAACAATGTTTTATGTCGAATCTATTTTATTCTTCTATATTTAAGAGTAAAAACCTCGGTGGTGGTTTCCGGCGTGACTTTATGGAACTTGCTATATATTTTGAATAAAATAGTTATACTTTGTTTTTCTTCGTTTATTCAAAAAATAGAGAATACTCAAATAAAAGTAGGGTTTTTAAATTGTGATTGTTTCCAAATGAAGCATACATTATCCCTCAAAACTTCCAATTTAATGTGCCCAATAATTTTCCACTGTCAAATTTTTGATTTCCGTACCTTGGTGTAAAAATTTCATTGTTTTTAGAAAATCCTTTATTACGTTTTGCGTGATCTACATTTTTGTCGGTATACTGAAATTCTTTGCGTATGGATTTGCGTATCAGTGACGTTTCTGGATTTTTCTCTGGCTCATTTGATTGAAGCCAGATTTTTGCTTCTTAAGATATACCTCCACCAGGAAGAAATTGAAAAATTCCTCGGTGTGAGTTTCAATTAAAGGGACCTTCATCAATGCAGTTCGTCTTAAAAATCAGACATCTATTAACCTTTCATTATTGTGAAAATAAAAATTAAGATTTGATAATTATGTGTTGGTATTGTAAATAAAGACGATAAAGATAAATTTATCTGCTCTGGGGAACACCCTTGGAGCATGAAAAGACAGGTACAGGCCACTGCTCCGTTGAAGATCAAATCAATAAGCAGTTTGTTCATAAGAATGAGGAAAACAAATATTATAAGACGTAATTTACATAATATGCGACAGGAATTGAATAAACAATCATTATAAAATATACAATATAAACATACAAGAACTAAAGCTAAACTACCTTCAAAATAAGGGTTCTGCAGGAGTGTGTCATAGGTGAACAATCAACAATGAAATATTGCTAATGAGTGTAGAAACTAATGACGAACTATGATGTAAAATATTACTCAAATTGAACTGTGCACGCCATTCTTTTCTGCGTCCGTTTCCTATTTGTAAAAGCCGAGAGAATTGTTAGTAGGAAAGGTTATCAACATGGTAATGTTTTTATGTGTGTTGATTTAATCTGGGATATTTCTTCCTTCCTTCACATGTGCAGACCTCAGACGTTGTTAAAGACATTTCTACCGGTGATAATGGAAAGATGTAGTCAAGACTTTACGGGAGAGATGCAAATATACTGGCGAGTTGGCGTTGGATATCCATATAGTCTTGCTAAATTAATTACTTGAAATCTTGGGTAAGTACTTTTAGATAAAGCAATGGCATTTCGCTTAAATTTTGGGTAATTATTTGTAATTAGAGAAATTGCGTTTTACTTTAAATATTGTTCAAGTATTCGTTGGTAAAAAACTGCGTTTTTGTGCGTTTTGCGGTTTTGTGGTGAAGAAAAATGGCCCGTTTGCGTTGCATTTTGATTGAGAGGACTTGAATTCAAATCCTTGCATAATTTTCGATATTTTCTAGGATTTCATGTTATTACCGAATTATTTATTTCATTTGGAATTATCTCTGTTCTAAAACCTCTAGAAATACTTTAATCGAACACATGTAATTTCAATAACTCGTCGAATTCAGGGTTTGATGAGTTAAAAAGCAACAATGCTATGAGTTTTCTCGTTGAAGATTAACATCGAGATAGTGAACCTAGTACGCCTTATCCTTGCTGTCTTTTCGTGACTATGGCCTGTTAAATGTTTTTGGAGATGTATTATTACTGGAGCAGTACCTTCTCTTGAGAACTTGGCTTCCAAAAAATCAAATGGGCTTAATGAGTCGATTTTCATTCTCGTTAGGTGGTGAAGGAAACTTTTTTGAGGAAATATTGCTCAGTTATGTCTGAAAATATATTGTATTTGATATTTGGGTCGGTTACCGGTTGAGATGGGGATGATAAAGAGAGTAAAAATCCTTTAACATTTTACGTACGGAGTCCTAAATCAGCAGACATAATTTCTTTCTTCATCTAAGCATTCTTTCCACCTCTCTTCAGTTTGTTCCTTAAACTTATTGTCTTCTATCCCCTATTTTAAGAGGCTTCTTCTTCTTCTAATGTCAATCTGTTCTCAGACAGGCTTCAACTTAATTGCCCCCTCCATGCTCGTCTCTTCTGTGCTGCCTCCCTCAGCTCTTCGTAACTCCTTCCATGTTTAATATCAGCCTATATTTTATTTCTTTGTCTTTCTCTCCCTCTCTTTCCCTCGATCTTTTCTGCTAATATTCTTTTTAGGAGGAAATATTTCCTTAGGACGTGTCCCATGCGGTATACCTTCCTCTTTCTTATTGATCTTGAAATATTCCTTTTCTCATTCTCATCCTTGTCAGCACTTCCTCGATTCTCACTTAATCACTCCATTTTAATCTTTCCATTCTTCTCGATAAACACATTTCAAAACCCTCCAGATATTTCTTTTCTTTCAAGAAACCGTTCAAATAAACTTATAATGCATTTCATTTCATGTGAAATTTTTCAGAGTGACTTATTACCCATTAACGTGCATATAACGAAGAAATATCTTATGAGAACATTTTTTACTGTTCTTCTTCAAGTAAAAATTCGATCCAAATAAGGCACAGAAAGAATACATTTTAAGTGCTTTTACGACTTTTATTTCTGATTTTGCAATGACCACATAATTTGGTAGCGAAGGAAATAATTCTGCCCAAATTTGCAATCGTTTTAGATTATATTTCCCCGTCAGAATAGAAAAACATCTTACTTCATTGATTAAATGACTCTCTGTTGTTCATGAGACGTCGAAGAAAGTTCTCGAAAATTCTCCCGGGGCATTATTGATACTATAATCTGCCGTGTTCTAAAAACATTTATATTTCGGCATTAGGTTTGATTTTCTTTTTCCAGAACTGTCTGCGTCGCTACTATTGAAAAATATCCCGAAAGATTTGCGGGAGTTCTCAAAACTCTTTATACTGGCAATATCTCGTGAAATTAGTGAATATAAGCCCGGAACTTTGTGCAACATCCGAGTATTTTACTAAGCAAGAAACCTTTGAAATAAACTAATTCTGTATTTTATTCCATGGAAAATTTTTCAGTATAACTAATTACCTGCTCACATGCATGTGTGGAATAAACATCTTTTGAGAACATTTTTACTATTCCTCTTCTAGTAAAAATTCAATCTCCTTATGGCACGAAATCAATTTCTTTTTAATTGTATTTTCAACTTTTATTTCTGTTTTTTCCATGATCACATAATTTGGCTGCAAACAAAACAATTTTGCCTGCAAAAATGGCGGTGATTGTCCAATGCCATCGTACTTCGGCCTTGGTATTTCAAAGTCCGAACTTAGCGTCATTAAATACGTTTTGATTGTAGCCTTTTTGCTGCTACTTATAAGTAACACTTTCATCCTCCTTCCAGGAAGGTGGAAGAATGTAGAAGAAGTTCCTTAAAGTGGTGTAAGTGTGTCCAAATTTAATTTAAAAATGCGAATCCATTATAACATTATAGACCATTTCTAATATATATAACAAGTAGCGGACCCGACAGACGTTGTCCTGCCCAAACGTTGGCTATTAACGGATTCAACAAACGTTTTTTTGATATTCGAATTTTCGATAAACTAAATACTTAGTGACATTTGACTCTGAGTTTGGCATTTCAATCTTTTCGTTCCGTCAAAACAACGCCAAGCTACGATGCAAGTGCAACGACTTGCGCATGTATGCGTACGTCAAGTAAAACAGAATTCTATATCAGCGCCACCTATGGTACACAGACAAAACTAAAAGTTATTCTTGGATGGTCAATTATTTATTTACTTCTCAGAAGGTTTTAACGGTTAATTATTCGTGAACTTATGTATTTTTCGTTTTAAAAATATTGGGGTTATTGGTGGGGGTGAAATTTTGGGATTATATGTTCTGATATGCGAATAATATTAACAAAATAATAAAAACCCTAGAACCCGATCGCAGCCACCTACCGGGTCCAATTGTGAATCTAAACCATCCAGGGACCCACTCAAACACACACAAAATATTTTATCAAAATCGGTCCAGCCGTTTACGAGTTGTTCAGTGACATAAAAATGTACAGAATAATTATATATGTAAAGACAGGATTCTTGAATTGTTGCTACTTATGTATTTCTCTCACAGGCGATGTTTCACTAAATTTATTTGGCAAATTTATCAGGGAATTGAGCTTATTAATGTGGTGACATCACTATTAAAACTAGTGTTTCAATATCAATAAGCTCAATGCAATAATAATGCATGATAATGATGATGCCCAAATATTTAGCAAAACGTTGGTTATCAGAGAAATACATAAGTGACCACAGTTCAAAAATATTGTAGTTATATATATTATAAATGGTTACAAATAAAAAGTAACTTTGTTTCCTTCCGCAGATTTATTTTCTTGGTACAACATGTTTCGACTTAGTGGTGTCATCATCAGGTACGCCGATCGACGTGCGCGTTTCGACACCGTTGTGTCGAAACATGTTGTACCAGGAAAATAAATCTGTGGAAGGAAACAAAGTTACTTTTTCATTAGTGAAATACAACTTCCACATAGTCGAGTCTCAAACTGTGAAAACTATCATAAATGGTCTATGAAGTTATAATTGATTCGCACTTTTCAAGTAAATTAGGACACACTTTTATCCTCTTTAGGGATCTAACTATCTATCTTCCAGGAAAGTGGAAGAAATTGTTATTTATTAGTAGCCACAAAAAGGGTACAATCAAAGCGTATGTAATGATATTAAGTTCGGACTTAGAATATCAATGCCGAAGCACAAAGTGTTTGTGCAGTCATCACCATGTTTGTGGGCAGATTTGTTTTATTGCAATGCAATAAGGCCTAATGATGCCGACAAATTTAGCGAAACATTGATTGTGAGAGAATAACATAAGTGACCACAATACAAAAATCTTGTTGCTATATATTTAAAAGTACGTTACTGATTGAAATCCATTGGGCGTGGATCGAAACTTTTCCCAATACCTCCACACTAAGGTGTCGGTGGGCAATCTTTAAGGGAGGGTGTCGTTGGCCCCACCGTACCTTAAGTCCTTAGGGAGTTGCGTTGGGGTTGTTTAAGGGGATCTTATTGGCCTGGAGGTCTTGGGAGAGAGGCGTAGCGGATGGTCGTACGTTGCGGGTGCTGGGGGTGATTAGTCTGCGACCGAAGGGAATGATGTATGTGGATCGAGAGTCTTTAACGGCGGGGATACTTAAGGAGAACAAATAAGAAAGTGCTGTTGCCGGGGGAGTTGGAAGAAGCGAGGAGAAGAAGAAGAGGAGATCGGTTATACGAAACAACAGTGGGAGGGATGTTAATGGTTGGGATCAAGTGCTTTTCTCGAGGTCGGGGGGAGGCCTCTCGCTGAATTGTCACTGCCGCATTTTGAGACTCGATGGCTGAATCTTATTCTCTTTTAACCCTCTATGGACGAGCGACTCAAATTTGTTATGTTTCAAAATCATTGAAATATCTGCTTTCTAAGAGGCTTTTTCATTTAGTTGCTGCGCTAGACAACATTTTAAAGCCTTGGATTAAGTGTGTGGAAAGTTGCTTCTCTTTCGGCGGTTGGTCAAACGATTTGAATATATGAATGTGTGACGCTTTTCACTGACGATGGCATGCCTGTTGGAGCTCTGAAATAAATACTTTAAGCTAACATATGAAGAAAAAATGGTAAAGTTTAAAAAACTGCATACGTTATGAAGGTAATGTTGAAGTATACCTTGTGTAAATATTATTATGTAAAGTATTATTTTAAATTAAATATTGATACAATACAATGAGTCATATTTCAAAATAAATGTCATTCTCATATAAATTGCAATAAAAAAAATGAATCCAATTAAATATCAAGTAAAGGTCCGTGTTAGTGATTCAATCAATCATCCTTCACCATTAATAATTGTAATTATAAATCTAATTTTTTTATTTATATGATCTATTAGACTTTAGACAATGTGCATCATGAAGATGTTCCTTAAATTTAATTATTATTTTTATCCAAAGTATTTTGACCATGGCAGGTTTTACCTCAATATGCATTGTTAATGATTCTGTACCCTTATATGAAATTCTAAGGTAATTGTCTTTTGTAAATTATATTGACGTTGATGGGTCGGATTTGGATTGTTGTACCCTCACATTTGTCTTTGTATGTAGCCCTGAAAATGGAAAATAATAAATTTCCGAAACGTTGTCGAAGGCGATAATTGTTTGAATCACTAACACGGACCTATAATTGATATTTAATTGGATTAATAAAACAAGAGGTCGATAGCAGAGTACTGTAATAAAAAAATGCTTCTGTCGAAAAAGAATTTCATATTGATGTTTCATGATACCGTTTATAGACGGTTTATGTTTCTTGAGCTAGATATTTTCCTAGTCCTAGTAGAGACCACGTGTCGTATCCTGCTCGTCTTCGAACGAGATATTTGCGACAAAGACGCGTCTTCTCGGAGGGAGGGATCAGCGTGGAAAATGAGGAGCCACTCTGAACCAAAATAGTGACATTTATTTCCGTGAAATATACAATACGTCCCACAGCCTCCGGGTGTGACCCCCCCTCAATCAGCACCCAGTCCACCTCGTCGTCTCCTTTTTATGTCTCGCCTGGGAAGGTCAAGGACCCTCTTATCAACCCCCGGTCCAGTCATCATCGATGACTCGTTGCATCGTGAGCGTTCTGCATCTCCTTGGGGTAAGCTTTTGCTCCGACACTCAATGCTCACGTGCGCACCGACTCACCATCCAGGTACGCCTTATCTGCCCCGCGACTCATCTGCAATGTAGCATTGGATGATGCATGCTACGCACGTTCGAATTTCATTTTTCAGTTTCAGAAGCTTTAAAAAATCAAGTCTACAATTCAACTGTAGCAACGCACTTGGTTGGAACGATAAAATAGAAAAATGGAAAATAGCAAGTCTGAAAATGTTAACACGCCGCTCCCTAATTCGGTCCCAAATAGCCCCAAAAACGCCTTTTACCCGATATCGGCGTGATTAGTCTGCCGGTGATATTGGCCCTCGTATTTTTTTCTACTTGGTTCCCCCATGTGGTAGGCAATATGTTCGAGAACTTTCTAATTTTTGCATCCTCGAAGAATCCCATTGTGAGTTAAGATACAGTAGGGCAGTCACAAAGCCACTTCCTATTAGTCACTTGTCTGAGGGAGAAGTATAGAAGCTCGGGTATTAGTTAAGGAAATGTATGAAGACACATTGCCTTCCTCTTTTGTTACTACCTGAGCGACGATTCAATTCCTGTTACCTATCATTATAGGGGCGCCCATTCCTGATGTAAAAATACGTGAGGCGCCGACGCCTGTAGACTTATTGAGCTAACACTGTGCAATACACTTGCCTACTCTTACTCCTGTGGCCACACAAACTAGCCTCCTGGGGGATCGTGTTAGTGTGGTGGCTATAGTACTGGCTAATCATACGGATGACCAGGGTTTAAATCCCGGCAGGGGAGAATGTTTTTCAGATAATATCCGATTCCTACTTGAGTGTCTTGGGCACTTCAAGTAGAGTACTCTGTCTGTCGGATGAGACGTTAAACCTTGGTCCCCCCTTGGAGCTTTTCGTTATGAGCAGGCTAATGCCGACGCCGGGTTTCCATCCACCCTTCCTCCCTTACCTATCCTCTATGGCGCAAATGACCTTAGCTGTCGGTCACCTCCCCGAAATCCTATCCAACTAGCCTCCTAGTCTTCTCAGGTACTTTCCTACCTGGTCTCCCCATCGGAATCTGTGTCTTCCCAAAGGCCTTCTCCTGTCAGGTTTACCATTATTCCAGACTTGTATAACCATACTATTTAAATAGAGACTCAAAGGTTTCACGTTAGGATTATGTGACTTGAGGAATTCAGAACTTGTGTGTGTCAGAGCGACTTAAAGAATATTATCATGACGCCTCACTACATATCTAGGTCTGACAGAAGCAATTAAATAAGAGAGAAACACTACCGAACAGATAGGTACAAAAATTCCTTCTTTATAGGCACAATCCGCGACCACAATAAAAATAGAGCTCCACTAAATACGCACACTCTCATAATACACGCCACCATTTCACCTTCCAAAACCTTACGTCTTTACATAACTGGTGATCTAACACCGCCTGCCACACGCCTCTGTGGCGGATCGCTGGGTTGTATGTAGATGTTGATGTGCTGTTATTGTCTCTTCGTAACATGTGGCCCTGCCATGTTTAACGTTTGCTTTTTATAATGGCTATTATATCAGGATCGGAATAACATTTTCTCATTTTCTCTGTTTTTCTTATCCTCTATCCATCTTCTTCAAGAATTAGTCCAAAAATCTTCCTTATAACTTTATTTTCCAAAGTAATGAGTATTCTTCTGAGGACATTGTTAAGGACCATGCTTCAGATCCGTAGGGTATTATGGGCTGTGATAGGGTCTAATAGATCCTTACTTTTTGCTTAATAATTTGCTACGTAGTTGTTTGTTTAGGCTACAATAACACCTATTCGCCACTTTTAATCTATGTTTACTTTCTGTCCCTTCTCTGTTCTTGTTAAATATCATGGCACCTAAATATTTAAATTCCTTCACTTTTTCAAACTGTATACGTTACTTTTTACGGTGGTTCTTCATTTTCGGATCTTCTACTTTATTTCATTTACTGTGTTTTATCTTCATTAACCATGAGCCCTACTTCACTGGCTTCCGTTAGTAGTTCATTTGAAAATGCTTTCAAATCATCTTAATTTTTTGCAGTGAGAGCCACATCGTCTGCATAGGCTACTACATTAATTTTACCGCCAATATAGCAAGCATAATATAAATACTGCATTTTAATGGCGCAAAAATATTGTTAGTATGACTCAAGTCGTCAGTAGTCTAATAAATATATCAATTAAAGCCTTAAACTTAACTCAGTTTTTTCACGCCGTACAGAGTAAGCGCCCTCACGACAGAAGGTTTTGTTTTTTGCAGTTCTGTAAATTTACGAAAAATATTCACATCTTTGTAAACCTTTAACGGCCTCCAGAAACTCCCACGACCGATAGGAGCTCTGGCTTCCCCAAAAAGTATCCTCGGATTTCAAAATCAGAAAATATTCGGCTAATGACGCACCTTCCGATTTGAAGTCTCCTTCCGGACTGAGCAATTCTGCAATCGGCTGCAATGTTCTCCCTTCAGGGTCTCTTGAAAATTCAAAGAAATAGGTTGCAAAGAAAAAAATGCAGTGGATATTGTTGCACATGTGCGGAATCAGGCACCTCAAGTAGTTTCCCAGGTATATTCGACCGGAAAAAAATTTTCCCCTGAGAAGCTCGAACCCATCTGTGTAGTTGTCGACCAATGGCTTCATGCAGGCGGCCTTATGGAAGGGCCAGTGCGATATTAAGTGTTAAGTTAAGGGGTATGGATGAGTGTATGCAATTTGGAAAAAAAATGTGAGAAAGGGAGTGTTGTGAAACTCACATTTTCTTACCATCAAAAGGGTAATTAAATCATTGCATTGCCCACCTCAAAAAGAAATGCGACGTTAGGTATTATGACTTCTCGAGAGGCCAGCAGAGCGTTTTATTTTAAATATTATTCTCAAATAGAGGTCTGGATCCCACTGAAAAATATCTGATAACTCCGCAATTCCAACCCGGGTTTTCGTGATGAGATATGTAAACAGTATCGTCCTGATGTCTCTGTCAGTTCTTCATTTTCGAGTTTGCCCTGCTGTGAACTGAGGCAAACAGCTGGCTTGCTTGTACATTCGTCTTGTCCGCTCCATATTTCTTCTTATTTCGCTATGGTTCCTTCTCCTTATTTTTGACAATTTATTTTGGCTTTTTACTTTGTTTTTTCAATAATCCCTTGAATCCGTCAACCTTTTTCCGAATAGTCACTTCAATCAGGTTCAGGAAATAATTGTTCCTGAGCAAAAAATGTATTATTATTATTCCAGATTAATCCCATTCTTCTCCATATCTTTTTTGTGTGCTAACGCCATTGTTTGTTTTAACTTTGGTGATATAGCTGTGAATTTGCTTTTTTAGTCAACAATTTCTAATTCGTTAATGTGACCAAAAAATAGTTTTCTCTCAAGTATATTAGTCACCTGTACTCTCGATTATGCTGATGATTGTCCCTTCTCTCTTCTATGCCTCTTTTTTGTTCAGCAGGTATCAGGAATTTTGGAGTATTATGACCCTCTGGGTTAACAACTGTGTTGTAGTGACTTCTACTTATGCTCTAGAAGTAGTAGTCATTCTATCAGAAATAGGGGATAAAGTTTTATTGCATTCAAACGCTTACAAAGGTGAGCTATTTTTAGTCTTCCTCCGTTGAAAATGATACTTTTCATACCAGCTATATCTGATCGAATGCGTTAAGTTACGAAATGTTCCTAACAGTGTTTTGTGTACATATAGCGACCGAATTCTAAGTAAGTGCCTTACAAGTCTCTAAAGCTGATTCTGTATTTACATCTAAATATTACCTCTTATCAACTTCAACGATGTTGATTTTAGAACAATCAACTTTATTATATCTCAGAAAATACCGTTCTACGTGTACCAATGTGGCACGGGGTTTCCACACCTTGGGTAAAGGAATCGCTGCAAATGCCTACAGTTGAAGGATTTGGTATTTTTCCTGCTAACAATCCCAATGATTTTTTTCGGGGCCAGAAAAGTGGCGTCTGCCAAAGTTTCGATGATGGTGTCATCGTCACCAGGGCTGATGCTAGCTCCAAGATCTTCAGTCGTGTGGATAGCTATAATTGTAGACCAATTTATGAGAGACTATTGGGATCTGTTAAGGCCTCAAAATAACAAACAGGTTAGTTAAAAACTGAAAATCTTAGAAACTTAGAATCGGCTCAAAATTGGAGCAACGGTCGCGAGAACGTTATGCTAGTATAGATCGAATGGATACAATTAAATTCTCATTGTATTGATTACGCTTAATGTTCACTTTCGACAAACACTTATAGTCAAATGCTTTTGAATGTTAATAATTGTGTTTTTTGTGTACGAAATGAAACTATTTTTAAAAGTATTTTACCGATACAAGGTAGGTTTTGTTGAAAGTCAGAGAATCTCCTCCCAGTTTTCTTCACCTTGAGGGTCCTATGTACCTCAAGTATTTCCTTTTTCGTCTCAGTACGCAATGCACCCTTCTTCATTCCGTCCATGAGACCTATTCTCTTCCTTCCCACCCCTCTTGCCCAACACCCTGCCCTCTATCACATTCTTGAGCAAACAACCGCCACTGATTACATCCTCAAGCCACCTACCCTTCCAACCCCGGATTTGATTCAGAGGTGCCTTTCCACCACCACCATACTAAGCACATCTTCATTCTTCTTCCTTACCGGCCATCGCACCTTCTCCATCCTTCTTCACGCCCACATCTCAAATGCTTGCAGCCTATTCTGGTCCTCCTTACTCAGGGTCCACGTTTCTTCCTTATACAACGCTATTCTCCATAGCAAGCTCTTCACCAGCCTGTTATTACACATCCTAATCCAAGTTCCCCGTCACCAGCTCCCTTCTATAACTAAACGTCTCCTTAACTTATGCTATTCTCCTCCTTATCGCTTTGCTATCATGCCCATTTTCTACGAGCGTACTGCGTAAGTAAAATCGAAGGGGCTGCGGTTCCGCTATCCTTCCCTACCCATCCTTTCCTTCCACCTCTTCCTAGCCCAGGTCATAAGCGAAAGCTTGACACCGGGGCGGAAGTTGTAATCCTGCGGCGTGAGCCGAATCACCTGCCTAAGTAATTAAAGTGCTCTACTTGCTCAAGTTTGTCCCTTCCAACATTTATGCCCAGCCTCGCTTTCTTTGTCTTAGGGAATCTCATTACTTTTTATTTTTGTTTTCTAATGATTTAGCATCATTCGGAATTTCCCGCACTGGATTTCTAAAGCATCTACTGAAGCTTGTAGTCCCTTCGAAGGTGGAAACCATGATCGAAGAAAAAATCAGAAAGTGGAAGTTGCTAAATAACAAATCATATAACAGTATTATTGCAAGAAACTCCGAAGGTGTTGTCACCTGCGACCCTGTTGTGGAAATTTTGAGCAATTTTTCATTGCGAATCCATACGAGTGGCTATGCATGCAATCGCATGGGACTAACGCGAGTACATCACATGTGCACGTATTCCGGTCCTGTCAAATGATGCATTTTATGGTGCACCTATTCCCAAACGTTGGCGATATATCTCTCTACGCAGTCACAGAGCTGTGTCGCCTTAGAAAGAGCTGAATTTAAGACCTCAGTAAAGTTGAATAAAACCTTTCTTCTTGGCACAGGAATGCTTTGCGAACCAAAGAAATCTGTGAATTCGAAGGGAAGCTATTGAAATGCGTATGAAAAATGACTTGGGTATGAGAGACGGTTAATAATGGCTAAAGCTGAGCGTGGAATGTACTCGTAGATACATCAACTCTTCGAGTTTTGAGCGCTGTATTTTACATCGCTCGTGATGGGGACTATGAGATCTTTTTTGATCTTTCGAACGATGATGGGAGAAGAAAAGGAAAGGAGGAAATGTTGCGTAATGGAAGTACATATTTCAAATAAGATAAATGGAAGCTTGGCGGAATGGCAGCATTTGGAGTTGGGTAGAGAGCGAGAGAGAAATAGCTGTAGGAAAGAGGCCATTGTGTTCCGCCCGAACAAGAATCTGTATCGCGTGCTTTATCGGCTTAATAAAGTCCTACTTTTCTTTATTTTTCTGGGATATATATAGAGAGAGCGGTGCGGGAGAGGCCCGTATTGCAGTGTTTTGATATCCCGGAAGGACACGCCAGAAAGACGAGGAGGAGGTTGAGAAAGTGAGTGGGTGGTGAAAGGGGGAAAAGGAGAGAGGAAGTCATGATGAAGAAGGGGAGGATGTGAAGAAAGGAAGTGGATAAAAGGGTTAGAGAGAAGCGTATCCGTCTGCTGGCAGGGGTGGGACGAAGATGGGTAGGTGGAGGATGGGAAGGTGGAAAATAGAGTAGGGGAAGGCCGAATTATACCAGGAAATTTATCTCTCGAAATTTAATTCCATTTTCTACCAACGAGCAGCAGCAAGACTCGGTATCGTGCGTATTTACGGGTGACTAGCGGATGGCGTTATCAATTATGAAAGCGCTAATGGACAATTGGTGAAGGGTAGATGGATAGATAAGTCTCTTAATGATTTTATTTTACTTCATAATTATTATTCATCATATATAGATACCATTCGACTTACTTTCTTGTCTATAGTCACTATGTTTTAATGGTATTAGTTCCATGTCTTCGTCTGGGATTCATCTGCGTCGTTGTTTTTCCGACAACATTTCTCCCCCATCCTGGATGCGTCTTCTGGTTGATACGGCCAAATAAAGCGCTCATATGTGCGACCTAAAGACTCCTTCTGGATAGGAGGAGAAAATCTGTCGGAAAAACAACGGGGTGGCTGAATCCCGGAAGAAGAAATGGAACCAGTACCTAATCTCGCCGCGGAAACTTAAGACAAACTTTAATGATATAAGGTAGTCTTGAGTTGAACCTTAGGGCTCTAGGTAAAGATGCAAGCTATCTATTCTGGTAGGAATAAAAAGACGATAGTAAATTTCCAAACTGTTTAATAAGTACCGACCAAGGTTTCGACAGTTTATGTCAATCTCTTCTTGGAAATTTACTAGTCTTTTTATTCTTACCAGTATGGATATTGAATATTTCCACCAAGGTACGCCTGAAACTCTTTCATGCAAGTTATCTACTATGGTCGTAATACCGCCTGATGCTAACCCGCTCATTTTTTATCTCTGAGGCATTTAGTCTTACTCCAACTTCACTGAATGAATGTGACATATCCAATTATTGATATAGTATTTGTGTCTTCGCTAACAAGTCTCTTTACTCCCCACCAACATGTGAAGACTTAACTTCGTGAAATTCTTCCAGAACTAGATCCCTATTTTCAGTGATAAATCAGATGGTAGAGGTAATTTCACGAGTACAACAATCATCACGACTTAGGTTTAGCTTACAAAAAAGGTACAAACCAGGAAACAGTATTTGAAAACCTTCGTGTGGAGCGATGAACTCCATGGATCGAAAGCATGTACCATTGGAAAACCTGAGCAGAAATGAATAGGCAACAGGCAAAACATAGGTCGTAATATATTTCACCCGTGGAATTAACTTAATTTTTTGTGATGCGTTGGTTCCACAAAGCTTGAGTTGTCAGAATTTGTCTTATTTCCATAATACATGTTACATGTTTCAGTTGTAACTATTTGTTGGAACAGTTTTAGGTTACGCCCCTTTAGTTACCGCGCGTTCAGTTTGATAATTATTTGTCTTTCTATGGAAAGATAGCGGCTAAGTCTGTTCACTCGGCGGTCATAATTCATTCATCATTACCCCACCACACACGGTGGGTTGCATGATTCAATTTAAAAAAATATTTGTGTAGAAAGTAAACATAAAAGGCCTTGGATATCATCTGAATACGATGTAGTGAGGTTGACAGGTTTTTCACTAAAAAGTATACGTGCTCGACGCCATGGATAGGCCACATAAACGGTAACCCGTGGGATGACGTTACGAATCATTACGTCGTCGTGACGCCTACAGCAAATCGATGATTTTCCTTATAGAGTTCAATTTGTCGTTATCGTAATTTGACGACGTTTTTATTTGAATTTCCGCTGCGGAGCACGATGAAGTAGTGTAATGTGATTCTTTACAAAGCGATATCGAGCAATGAATTAGCTGAACGATTCCACCCGAAAAATAAATAAAATACCAAGGAAAGGTGGGTGCTTCGTTGAAAACTGCTACCAGCGAACAAAAAGTTTCTCACAGCTTTTAGAGAGATTAGGTTGGGAGTCGATAGAGACTTGGAAGGCTACTGATCAGACCAGTTTGTCTGAGAAATTCAGTACAGGTGTGTTTTTGTTCAACACACAATATTTAGTTACAATAGTTTTGACGCCGCATTACAATTCCAGGTCCGATTATTATATTATTGTAATGTATTCTACCGGTAAAGGTAGGTTTTTTTGAATGTCAAAGAATCTCGTCCCGGTCTTTTATACATTCAGGGGCGTGTATCTCTCTCTAGTATATCCTTTTTCGCCTCTGCATAAGATCTACCCTTCTTCATCCCGTCCATGAAACCTATTCTATTTCTTTCCCTTCCCCTCTTTCCCAAAATCCTTCCCTCTATCACACTCTTCAATTACTCATCACCCTTTATCACCTCCTTCAGCCATCTACCCTGCTTATCCCGGATTTCATTCAAAAGTTTCCTTTTCTCGCCCACCATCTCAAGCACTTCCTCATTACTCTTCCTTTCCGTCCACCTAACCTTCTCCATCCTTCTCCACACCCACATCTCAAATGCCTGCAGCGTATTCTCGCCATCCTTTTTCAGGATCCGCGTTTCTTCCCCATACAACGCTACGAGAAGCGATAAAATAAGAGAGATACATTGCCGAACAAATAGGTTCAAAAATTCGTTCTTTCCCCACACAACAAGTGACCATTATAAAAACTGAGTTCAACTCCAAACTCTCATCACTTCCAATATGCACTTCACTCACACTCACTATGCAGTTCACCTCCCTATAGCCCTTACTCCTTTTCTCGGCTAGTGTCCTAACACCTCCTGCCACTCGTTCACTAGACCGCTAGCGGGGTCTTGTCTTTGGTTGACGTGTATCCATATGGATGATGTACCTAAGTTCTTGAGAAACTGTTATGCGATGCACATTTCTTAAAGGTTTGAAGTAAATTGTATATTATTTTCATCTTTTTATGTTCCCCATATTCTTAGCATGATACAACCCTGTGAGATGACTTACGCCGAGTCATAGTCTATCGCTTTCCGCCCTTTGTGTTATCGACGGAGGAGGAGGAGGAAAGGAATGGCCGCTATCCATTTCTCCCCGCGTTCCCTCCACTCTTGCATTCCTTATTCATTTCGACCTCTCCATTAGCTCCCCCCCCCTCTTCCATCAATCCCCCTTCGCACCCCCCGCCCTCCACCACTTTATTACTTTCCTCTGCGTCTGGGGACACCCAGGGCGACAATAATGCGACTCCAGCCCCTCACGATCCACTCAAGGGCCGATCCCATCGAAAAGGGAATCAACCCTCCCCCTCCTCTTCTTCACTGATGTGTTTCAATGTAGGTGTGCGTTTGATGATTTCGCGGCAGACTCCAGTCTCGATGGATCCTAATGACTTCTCCCTGTCTTCTCACCGAATCTATACTTTCATTTCGATTCGGTTCGGAAAAACTTCGAATCCTTAGAAAGTTAAGGTACTTTGAGCGAGTTACCATTTTACCTAGAAATCAATGAATTTGGTCTCATTTTAAAGAAAAATATCTCACCCTTCTAATGACACCAAAACTTAAACCCCTTACCACATTACTTTGGGAGTTATTTGCCAAAAAATACCAGCCCTTTTACATGGGAAATGGTACTTGTATGCACTCCAGTGAGACATGATTTAAAAAATGAGGAATTAATATAACTTAGATGTCGTAAAAAACTAACAGCGTGTAGTTTGTATGTTTTCTTAACTATATTTGATAATTAGCCATATGTCACCGCAATAGGTTCTAGGGTATCACAAAAAACCTTCCCTTTTGATGGAGTTTCAAACGCACCGCGCGAAAATAAAATGAGTCAACTTAAAGACTTATTTAGATATTTTCATTTATTTACTTCCTATTTCTATCATATGAAACAATATTATTGCGCCATTAATAATGCAATATTCAATTCACGTCTCCTACAGCTGGTGAAATTAAAACGTATATGTAGTTCGAATATGGTCTCTGTAATGACTTGGGAACTATCTCGCTCGGACTACCTTAAGTTGTTGTACGTTAACGTCTGGGTTAGAGACGAGCAGACCCGTTCATTTTTGAGTATTCGTTCGCTCTGAACCGATCCTTTTTGCCGCCCGTTCATTTATTATCGGTGGCCATGTATTTTTATTTGTTATATGTTCTTGGTGTTTAAAGAAAGTAATAAAAAGCTAGAAATACTTTGTATACCGTAGTGACGCTGTTTTAGAATGTTGGGTGAAATAAAAGATGGAAGGTAATATAACCAACTCTTACATAATTTCGTAAAAGGTTCCATTTGTATAAAGAAAAATGAGGTACTGCTGATTACACCGCTAGCATCATCAGATGAATTGAATGTAATGACGGACCGAAAGGAACGACTGACCGACAGGACCGAGTAACCGAAAGGAGCGAAGGACCGAAAGGACTGACGGACCGGAAAGAACGACGGACTGAAAGGAACGAAAGACCGAAAGGAACGGTCGTTCCATATAAGTCGGTCCTCTGTCCTTCCGTTCAGTCCAAGGACCCTTCGGACTCGTTCATTCGGGAACGACGCACCTTTAGTCTGGTAAAATCTTGCTTTGGTGATATAAGCAACTACTAAAAAGAGGCTTTTGGCTCCTAACGCGGTTCATAATTCAACTGTCATTTGATAAATATTTTTTTGCAAGATGATAAGTTTGGAAACGTGTGTTTGCGGTAAGGATTGGTGCCTTTTGTTTTTTCAGCTGTTTTATTGTTTTAATCTCTTATTTTCATGGATTGCTTCTATATGGAATGGTAAATAGTTAAGTATGTCTGTTATTTTGTGATAAGTATCGCATGTCAGTGAAGAAATCTGCCTGATATTACTTCGCAAATGATTTGTTCCAATTTAGCTGGCATGATGCGGGTAATAATTAGACAATTGATGATGCCAAAACCTCTTCTTATGTATGTCACGTGATTAATCGTTCATCGCTACATGAATGTAGACACTACATGAATCTTAACACAAAAATGGGAATCGTCCTACCTGCCAATATTTTCTGTGGAGAGGGAAGGGTAGTGAAGAAACTTTTGAGGGCATTGCTTAACTGTTGTTATTCACAGATTTGGTGGCAATAATAAATTACTAATAATACCGACAGAACTTTGAGCAATTTTTTAATATACTCGTCATTTTCCTGTCACTCACGCGCATTCTAGCTTACGTCAACCTCACCATGTGTCTGGAATTCCCTCGGTCTACCCTATATAATCTTTAGTAATGACTCTACGCGTCTTTAATTCAAGGTTTTGCAATATATCGCTTGATTCATCCGTGGTTATTGGTAGACATTTTCGAGGTTATTGACTGTGATGTGCTGGCGTGCTGATTTTGGGGCCGAATGAAATAGCTTTGTTAAATTATTTCTAGCGGTTAGTTTCATTCCGTCCCAACCAAATATTACAAACTAAACGTGTTTTATTCTGAATGGTTGCGTACCGCTACGTTTATGTTAACGTTTGATCCGATGTGTACAATTTTTTCACGTTGTGGTCCGTGGGACTGCCCATCATTCCCAACATAGACGAAAATTTATGTGCTATTCCTCTTAATACCACAAAACATATTTAGCTCTAGAAATTTCATTTTGTTAAATTACTTTTTCCTCTCCTTATCCTTTTCTCCTCTCTTCCCTTCTAAATTCCCTCCTGAAAACATCGATGCTTTCACCTTTTTTGGAACGCCTTCGCCTACCAAGCCGTATGTCATTCCCATTCAAAATAACTTTTCTGTCTCCTTTTGTTGGGATAATAATTTTTAACATCTTTTAGTTATTGTTTTGTGTTTGTATACTTTTCGTTTGTTACATATTCACTTTAAAATGGCTTCATGCGGTATGTGATCTTTTCTCAAATAAATAAATAGATAATTAAATTAGTATTGTATAAAAATACAATAAATATATATCTATAATTTATCTAATACATAAATGAATATTGTTTGTTCAATTCTATGCGTTCCATATCCATTCATCAGATTGCGATGAGACTTTGGTGTGTTGTTGTACACGAACCCTCGAAGGTTTCTAAATTATTAAACGCAGTGTACAGTAGGTGGAGCGCTAGTCGTTTCGACAAATGAGTGTTGGCGCGTGAGTTTCTCAAACAAGCGAGGAAAGACAAGCAAACAATGAAGCAGCTCTCGTTTACGAGTTGCTCAGTAACGTGCATTAGAATCAGTGTGACGTGATATCGCGTGCATCAGAATCATATCTGGGAGACATAATTTGTGTTAAAAGGAAGGTATTTATTTGTACGTAGAATAAGATTTGGTGCATTGGCCTCCTTGTTTGCTCTTTTTGGGGTCTTGCTTTCAATTTTCGTATACGCTTCGCTTTTTCCTAAAATTGGACATTTTATTTGAAAATATTAAATTTTTGAACCTCTTCAACAATATAATATTTTATTACTTTTACCGCATTACCGCTATGAATTCCTGTGAAATCCTGTGAAAAGGTACGAGGAATTAATTGGAAAGAAAAAAAGACATTGCAACGCATGCCGGGCAGTGCTAGTTTATAATAAATTTACTGCATTCAGAAATATACTTCACTCGACTGACACATTAGAAGGGGTCGATTCCCATCGTGTTTTCCTCTCCCAGATTCAGGTCTACGAGTGAAAGGGGGCGGTGTTGCGTGGAGCCACCCCACACTAACAGCTTTTACCCTCAACCCTTCTGGGTTGATGCCGGCATTTCATTTTACCCTAAACCCCTGACTGAGAATAGAAGCTCTTTCGCGGCAGTCGCTCCGGGAGGATGCGTTCCCGGAAAGGTTTGTGCCTGCTAATGATCGGGATGTAATTCCCTTGGGAATTGAGATTTACGATTCGGGTCAAGCCACCTCTTCCGAGTCTGCAGCTGCATTAAGTAGATGTCTCTAAGTACGTTTTCCACCTGCCTGAAAAGCGAGAATGCTTGGGTCGTATGCCGCTGTGGGTTGAATCCCGCCGAGTAGGTCATTTCTCATCTCAGGGTTTTCCCAATCTGTGTAATCTTTTTGTTTTCGACTATATACTGTGTGAAATATACGTAAAGTCTGGAGGCGACGGAAGAAGTGCTTTTACGTACATTTTGTAGTATAAACAACGGGTCGCAGCTTGCGCTATTGCAATATTTTACCTATTCAATTTTTTTGACGTGATATACATACTGCCTCTGGTCTTATTCTTTCATGGCAGTGAAAGGATATTTCATTGTTGTTAATTAATTTTACTGATTAAGTGTAGAATAAGCGCTTGACTTTTTTCTTGGTTTATTTGTTTACTTTATATCGCTCAAAAAGTAGCTTCCATCCCAATTTCATTGGTATATTTCTGTTTTTTAGACATGTCAAAGTAAACGTGTAAGGTAAGAACGATGAAGTTCATGTCTTTTTCAGTAAATGAATGCCACTTTCTTCAATAGGTGTGCACCGTTAATCAGTGTGCTTAGTATCGTTTTTGATGCTGCATCGTCCCTAAAAATTAAGTTAGAAAAATAATTTCACCTAGTGGAAAGAAAACTTTCCAATTCTTTTATGTACCTTTAGCTTTTTTGTATTCTCCCAAGCAAAAAAGTTAAGAAAATAATATTTTACACTCGTTCGGATCCCATTTTCAAATACGAGTGTAGACCTCAGTTTTGTTCATTAAATTGAATAATGTAATGCCAGTCTTTTATTCTCTGCAGTTCCTTAGTTAACGAGACATCGCAAGGCAAGTTTTTTGTCTGAATTACTTTGCGGTTACCACGAAAACGCCGAAAATCAGGAGAAGTTAATATAAATGTTTATGTATTAAAATCTGAGTAGGTACGTTGAGCATTGGATTTGCAAATTTCTTTTCCTGCCTCAATTTAGAGGTATTACTTTCAATTTTCAATATGGTAACCGAAGTAGGCAAACCACGCAATTTCTACATCTGTAGAAATTGCGTGGTTCAATTTGTTTTTACTTTTACAGATGCAAAATAACTTCAAGAATTTAATGATTTAGATACAATGTAGCTTTCTAACAGTTATAAAAATTATTTAATTCGACATCTTGATTCTTAGTCGAAGTATTATATCTTTAGTGGTGTATTTACGGAGCCTCGTTGATTGGCTACTCTCATCCATGCGTAGCTGGCATTTATTTGGCAAAACTCAACGTTTGAGACGTACGTATTAATTTTAAAGTGTATAGTTAGGTCAAGTTTGCTACTGAAACTGACTTAGTGGTCTATTTTCTGTAGTACAGAAAGTAAATGATCACACGGCAATAATGTCTTTGTGGAGTTGTCATCGGTAAACGTTGAGTTGTACGTCGATCACATGCGTTCGGATTCATTGTTTGAGGAGCTGATTGAACTCATTTAATAATCAACACATACCAGAAATTCATCAGTATGTGTATGATTTTCCAATGATTGCACGTAAAAATGAATGATGCGAAGTCACTCGCATGGGTACAGATATACATCAGGGGATGAAATTCGCCTTGAATAGGTACTCGCCATATTGGGAGATCCGGGCTTCAATCCCCGTCAATTCCTGTGGTATTTGCGTGACGAATGTCATCCCACATAAATCTTTATAATGTTATACTTCATTCATTCATATTGGTCATCACCCCAAGATAGACTAACTGCAACCCTACACTCTGCTGTATCTAATGCTAGACACCTGCATGTGGGTTCTTCCATCTTTATTTGAGTTATATATTTAACCCGTGCATTTACTATTGGGATTTTTACATCTCTTTTTATTTTTTTTAATTCCTCACCAAACCATTGTGTCGCAGGGAATATATCATGTATCTGAGTATTTTTTTCTATTTTGTGTTCCATGTGGCCCTTTCTTTTTTACTCTTCTGTGTACTTCCACGTTTCTTATTTTATCAGTTCGTTTGCTCTTCATCGTACTCCTCCAACACCTTGTTTCGAATGCTTATTCTGCGCTTTCAAATGGAAGGGAGATAGATCACAAATCACTTATATCTCCGCAAAAAAAAGTCATGATTGCTTACTTCACCATCCTCTCGGATGCATTTCACGCAAACGTCGGCCCGCCGCGAATTCATTAATTTTTATTTATTTGTTCCTCGTTTTTGCACATACGCATAAAGGTAAATATTAAAAAATTAAAAAAAAGGGACATAGGTTCCCCTTAGGATAACATCCTGTTCGGGGTTAACCATCTCTTCGTTTATTAAAAGAATCACATGAATAAAGAAAACAACAGAAAAACAGTCGCTGTGCTGAAAATTACTAACAACTTCACAAAAAATTTGAAGTGGATATAAAAATATAAACAATACCCTGCTAAACATTCCTTAGAAGCTTCTGTTCTGTAGAACGTAAGGAATTCTACAGAAATTGACTTTTTCTTCAGAACTAGTTGCTTTTCTAAGGTTCTATACGGAGCATGAGAGCCTGACTCTACAGAACATAGGTTCTGTAATGTTATTTTCTGCAGAGTAAAATAATTCCTCAGAAGCTGTTCTGTAGAACTTAAGCAACTCAACGGAAATATGTGAGGTTTCCGTTGACTCAGTTCTTTTTCTGAGGACCTACATGGAGAGTCGTTGGGAATTCCACAGAACGTATTAAGGATTTCTGCAGAACGTCCTAAGATATTCTGCAGAACATCCTAAGGTATTCTGCAGTACGTCGTAGGGAATTCCATAAAATGGCGTTCCAATACTTTGAGGAATATCTACAGAACTTTTTAAGAAATTCTGTGGAAGTATTTTAAGAAAACTATGCAGAATTTTTTTGCAGGGTAAGAAAACGAAAATGGGAAAAACATTGGTAAAGGCGGAACACACACCAGAATCTTTTTAGGATCACTGCAATTTACCGTATCTCTATCTAAATCTCGGAAGGCTGAGCATACCGTCCTTAAAAGGGTAGCGAAGCACTTCCCCGGTCACGACTCATTTGCTAATCCGTGCTCGTGCGAGAGCGGGGAAACTCCAGCGCGCAAGAACCCCGAAGCAAGTGCAGGAGGAGCGGGCAAGTAAAACGACCCACACGCGCACACACTCAGATTCACATTATTCAAGGAGTAGAGAGGGAGGGTACCTCCGGGTTTAAAATTATGGACGCGTCCTCTTCCTTCTCCTCCTTCCTCTTCCGGGAGACGTTTCAAATTGCGTGATCCCGGAGGAAGCCCGGATTCCTCCCGCGGAATAATTTCTCCCGGCTCCGGTATGATTGGAGTGGAAAGCCCCCGTCCTTCCCCCGGCGCCTTGTGGGCGCACTCCGCGAAGTCGCTGTTGGTGGTGGCTTCTTCTTCTTCTCCATCTACTACCTCTACCTTCTCCACCGAGTGCGGCGGAGTCGTTTGATCCTCAAGAGGTGTAGCGCCGAGAGAGAAGGGGGAGAGGAGCGTTGCTTTGGCGAGGGGGCGTTGCGGGAGGAAATAAAGAGGAGGTCCCCTTGCCGCCGACGCGACGCCGTGACTGAAATACCACGGAACCCCGCACCGCCGACACCAATATTGCTTCCAGTCCTTCCTCTTCTCTATCAATTCCCCTTAGACTTTAACTCGATACCGTCAATTTGTGCTAATCTCGCGTCACACCTCCAATACGCCGCGAGCATTTGGGACCCTGGTCATAAAGATTTAACCAAAAAAATAATAAAATACAAAGAAAATCTTCGCGCTTCGTAAAAAACTGCTTCGAGCAAACGTATAGTGTTTCACAACTATTAAATTGGATTAAGTTGGGCCAGGCACGCCTGAGAAATTCAGAAATGGTGTGTTTCAGAGCGTTGCCGAAAATATTATCATGACGCCTCACTACATCTCTGGGTCTGACAGAAGCGATAACATAAGAGAGATTCATTGCCGAACAGATGTCGTCCTTTTTACGCCCAATAAGCGACTACGATAAAACTGAGCTCCACTAAATACACTCCCATAATACATGTCACCATTTCACCTCCCTTATCTAATATCCTCATCCCTTAAATCTTTACACGACTGGTGTCCTAACATCCCCTTACTCCCGCCCATGCGGCGGCTCGCACGGTAATATGTAGATGTAGAGTTTACAAACTCAGTAGGACCTCACTTCACCGAAATATAAAGAGCGTAAATGTTTCGTATGACCCGTTTTTTCAGATCATCGATGGTGGTTATTTAATTGAGGGTTAATTTGGCGAACGTACGTACAACCGTTATCCTTTTAACTGACGTTAATTACATTGTCGAAATCAATTACTGAACATCAAAAAAATCTTCTTCTTTAAGTAATCATAAATTTTCTTTGCAACTGTAGCGGGCAGCCAAATCTCACCATCTCGTGATCAGGGGTAGGTTAGCAGGCGTCGATCAATTTGATTGAACTTCAGATCGGATGACAATCTGAAAAGAAAACCCTCACTGCACCCTTAGTTAGCACAATATAGCCCGTTCTATTCATCTGCGTGGCGCGGACATCATCATTGGTCGTTCAATCCTAAGATTAGTTGACTGCAGCCCTCCACCCTTCCCTATCTAATGCTAGTTCCTCTACCTTCTGGTGGCTTTTTCTCTCTACTTTGCTCTATTAGTTGAAAGATCTTAGGATCTTAGGAAAAAAACGCAGCCCATATGGTACTTATTGATTGCGGTAAATGTGACGTTTAAAAATTTCTGTTCTACAATCTATTTCCCGTATTTTATCCTCATGATCTGATCTACCGTAGCATGTCGTAGTTTGTAAGATATTGAAAACTTCCTCTGAAAATAAATTGGTTTTGAATCTGAATAAATATAGTCCAATTTACAATCGACGGTCTGAAAGCGATTCCCATCCAGGTTGTTACAAGAGGTCAGTCACACTAAAAAGACTATCATAACTGCCTTTCACGTTTGTATTTTCGGAATACATTACTTTAACGTAATGCGCAAACATGGAATATCTTTTTGCCGTTACTCGGGTTGGGGAAGCTACCACCTTCACATTTCAGAAGACACCCTTTCCTTCAAGGCAAAGGATCGCAAATTTTTTACTTCGATCAGTAGAGTGAGTTACCTCCGTGGGTTGGGAAATCAGCGCCGTTGGCAAGTCGCCGCAGCTCAGGACGATGTACCGTAACCAAAGGAGGGAATCCCGCTTTCGCGAAGCAAAAGGATAAAAGCTGTAACCTCTCTGCACTTCACTTGCCGACGAATCGCAAGGAGGTTTTTATTTGAGGAGGATGCATAAAAAAATCTTCTCTCTCCTCACCGCTGTATTCATTAAAAAGTCAAGGCCTTCTTTGGTCGTCTTCCGTCTCTCTCAATGTCTCGTCTCTCTCTATCCCTTTCTTCCTCAATCCCTGATATTCAAACGCCCGCGCATGAATTTTTAAGGGGTGAAATTGCAGCGGTGGAGTCGCCGGTCTCTTGTGGTGCAGCGTCTTCTCCGTCGTGTTCATCGTGTTGCTGCCGAGATCCTTTACGCTTTTGGCTCGGGCCCATCGTACCTCTCGCCGGTAAGAGGCTGTGTTGGATGCATTTGGGGGAGGTTGTCCGTGGATTTCGGTGCTTTACGACTAGTATTGTGTGCGATTCGAAGAGGAGGAACGTTAAAAAAATTATTTTTATCACTCAATAGTTTCCGAAATGCGGTTACGATTTTTAAAATGGAAAGAAAAAATAAATAACTACATTGAACAATATAGAAACAGATCGAGTGTAGAAATATTCCCGCATTCATTTAATTTCAACAACAATGTGTTACCATATTTGAAAATAAAAACTCGCCCGGTTTCCACACTTAAATATTCGTCGCCGACCGTGGTTTCAGCACATTATGCCATCATCAGGGTACATGACTCCAAATATCTCATCCTTTTATGCATTTTCAAAGTGGAGGGAGGTAGAGGAGGGAAAGGGGGATGTGCGAGGATAGGAAGTGACCTTTTGAATCCTCACCCCACTGTCAAATGTATAAATGGCTGAGACATTTGAAGTAATGTACCCTGATGATGGCATACCGTGCTGAAACCATGGTCGGTGACGAAAATAAAAGTGTGGAAATTGTTCAGGTGTTCATTTTCAATTATGGAAATACATATGTTTTACAAAGTTTTTGCCAATACGCTCTCGTATGATAACAATGTGTGGCATAAAAAAAACCAGTCATTTTGTATTTTTGTGATGCTCTTTAGTTCTAGAAATAAATACAGAATGAGGTAGAATTTTGGCCTTCCTTTTTCCTTGTAATATTTTGCGAGGGCTATTACCCATGTCTGCCGGTGGTAGCCCATTCTCTGAAATGTCCCCGCTTCGCTCGCCTTGCCAGCTCTCATTCTAAGGAAGAAAAAATTAAGGCTTTTATGCTCAACAACGGCAAATTTAAATATTTTTTCCTAACTGAATCTCTAATAATATTTTGAAAATTTTTATTTTAGATCAGAACCGGTATTGAGTTTTCTCTCTCATTCCTCTCTTTTCATTATTTTATTAATGCAAAAGACGAGATAATAAAGAATATTATAGTTCATTTTTCCATCGATTCCTCTTGGTAGGTTTGCCTCCTTTCACTGCTCAACAATGGAACAATTACTCAAGGGACCCGTGTTAGAAAAAGCTTTTTGCGTCAAATCGGTTCATTGAAAATGAAGATCACTAGATGTTGTACTTTCCAGAATTTTGAATACTGAAAACTCAACAACACGGCGATTTATTGGAACTTTATTGGCCATCATCAGGTAGTGTGTGGCCAGATAGTGGCCAATAAAGTGCCGAAACACGTGTTGTAAAGTTTTTAGTGTTAAAAATACTGGACAGTAGTACAACATCTAGTACTCTTCACTTTGATAATGCAGTTCCCAAATATCTCGCCTGAAACTGTTGACTTCAGTTCTATGAAACCTTGACCCTCACTCCGTAGATTTTGTACTTGTGCTTATCACATAATGAAATACTCACCACGTATGAAATTTCCGTCGTGAGTTAGATTTTTGCATGGTTTTGTACCTCGTGGAACTCTTTTTATCAATCCCATTAATAATAACAACATGGTGTTGTGGCTCAACTAGTGTACTGCATGGCAGAATGCTCGTCTACCTAGCACTCTCCTAGTTTCTGGTCTGACTGCGCATTTGTTATCATGACTGATTTTGGCCTGCGCCCAGAGGCCGGGGAACGCGTGTGGTTCTCATTTCAATAGGGATGAGTGCTGCATGCCTGATGTGGAATCACCCCGTGCCACTAACCCTAGTGGTGGCTTTAACGGTACTTCGTAGATAAAGATGAAGCTTCGTTGAATTTTTGGAGTAATCGGTTAAAGGTCTCGATATTCGAATTGGAAACTAAATTTGATTTTCAAATTAAAAAGATTTTTTCCCGTGTATCCTGCTGATACTTACCTGTTCTGATATTTTCAACAACATATTCAGTAACCCTAGCATTTAGCCTCCCGAGTCTCAACATGCTCCTCCGATTGACTATATTACACACTTTGTTCTTATAAGGAGCTTGTAGAAAAGCATGCGGCTTTCCTTTGCAATTATTTGACTTTGTGACATGTTTCACTTACGGGTCCCATGTGCTCGCGGCAATTCAAGATGTGGCCTAGCCGGTGCTAATTAGTAACTTTCCTTCCTATTTTCGTTGGAGGGGATGCGTGAATAGTGAACCTTGACCGGTAGGAACATTTTATATAGGCCTCCCTGCGACTCTTCAAGCTGCATTTTCCGTTAAACGTTTTTCGCATAAGAGCGTCCACCCATTGTGTCCACACAAGTCAACATTGTGGTACAGGAGACGATGGTTGTACATATTAAGTCACTGCCACGGTGATAAACCCTACGTTTTCGTTTTTTTACGACTAACTTGACAATTTTCCTATCATTGCATGTACAAATGATTCGCCGAGTTCGCTTATACCCCCGTCGAAGTTCTCCTCGGAAGAAGATGGCTTGGTGGTGTAACTGGCTAACGCATCTGACCGGGAATTGGGAGATCCAGGCTCAAACCCGGTTGTTTGATGGTGGTTTATTTTCTTGGCGAATTCCATGCGTTGGTTAAGATCCCACACGATTACGTCTTGACATTGGACACGTGCGAAAAACCGATTCTGAAAAACCCACCACCAATCCATGCATCGTGCGGCATACAACCGAATAGTTCTCTTGCTTAAGGAAGATGTTTACGGGATTCCTTGATGATTCTCTGAAAATAAGATTTCCCGTTGTAGGTTCTCGAAGGTACGTACCAAGATGTCCGGAATTGAGAAACTCCACACGCGCCTATGAGCGAATAGACTTCCCCTTTCCATCCACGTCGTCTTCTCAAAAGACACTTATAACTTACCCCTACCCCCGTTCCCTTGGCGACACACTTCGTTCCCTTCCCCCCTTTCAGTCTCTGTATTCCTTCAACCTTCCTCGTACTTTGCGACACCGTCCGCAACTTCTCCAACCGCCACCGCAGTCACCTTATCCTCTCTGTCCCTCTCTGCCTGTACCAACTCAGTCTTCTCCAGACTTTCCCGAGTTAGGGAGAGGACTTTTAGCGCTAATACGTGGGGAATACTCGGGGGCCGACACTGAGGATAATGATGAGTCTTCTGCCCACAAAGGTGGAATCACCATCATCCTTGGAACCGAATTACACAGCGACGGTGAGCATCAATTTGTAAATCGTATCTCGGTTTTCATTCAATCATTTGAAGCGACTGTAAGGACATTCTCTTCTCCTCTGCGAGCTTAGTGCAGGTGGCGAACGTATTTGAGTGTAAAGAGGGACAGAAATCCTTCCTCGGACGGAAAGGGAAAGTAAAAACTGATGTTTGCAATTGTATTCACTCAAGGGCTGTACACATAAAACTGACTGTATGGGCTATAATAGGATGCTGAAGTCAAAATGGGCGGACAAAATTAGGAATGATGAGGTGTACAGAAGAGTAGAAGAGGAAAGAACCATATGAAACACCATACAGAAAAGAACAAGATGGATTGGACACATTCTGAGACCCAATGGGTTTGTGAAGAACGTAATGGAAGGTAAAATAGAGGAAAATGTCCTCAGAGGAAGATCCAGGAATAATGTTCATGAACCAAATAAGGGGGAAAGTACCCTGGGAGAGATACCAGGAGGTAAGGGAACTTGCGCTAGATAGGGAAGGGTGGGGAGTGCAGTGAACCAATCTTAGGATTGAACAACCAACGAATGAATTGGCTATGATGGGGATTCATTTTCTTTGCGTCATGTTCTCTAGGTGGTTCTGACCTATGTGAGTCAAGACAATTACTGAAGGAGGAACCTTCATTTTAAGCATGCCCGATAACCTACCTTGATTTCAATACATATCATATAGTATAATTTCTACTATCGGATGGTGTAAAAATGTTACAGGGTCGTAGGTCATTTAAGGATATATTGGTTCAAAAATTATGAGTTTTTACGCTGAAAAACTCTGCTTAATGGTCAGTTCTACGGCATCACTTCGAATAGCTTTTTTAATGTAAAATTCTGACCGAATTAAACTGTTCCAAAACTTGTATAACATGCACTATATAGAGAGGCATCTCATACATTTTTTTCGGCTTAGGTTATCGATAATATCAACACCTGTATTCAGGTTTTAATGACGGACTTCCGGTTTTCGTCGGAGCACACGGCTGACATACCTACTGTGGCCATGACGAATGCTGAAACGTTGCCAAGGAAACTTCTGTTGATGTTCTTTTAGCTTGCAGCGCCGACATATCCTCTGTTTGTGATATTGTTCCATTTCTGATGATGAGCAATCTGTATGACCTGATGACGTTGATCAGTGGATTAGTCAGTGTGATCAGTGGAGGATGGGCCTTGGTAATGGGAAAAGACTTGTTTTAAAGACAAGTTTGTACGTATTTGGGAGACAATTTTATTGTTTTGACAAAATTAGCCTTCCCTTTCTTGCTATTTTTTTAGTAGTGTTAAACTTGGTTTCCACGCGTTAATTTGCAGGTAAGTTTTGTCTCCGTTGATGATTTTTTTACTTAATTGATATTTTCACGATCTTGACGCCGCAGGTTTATCGGGTTGGAACTCGGCTTCAAGAAAGGCATAGGAGTGATATCGCTAAAATCAAGCATCTCTGTCATTCTAAAAACGTCTGGAAACAGACTCTATAAGATACTATCGAAGTAAATATCTAGAAAAACAGCTTGGACCGAGACAAAAGCTTCCAGTGAGTACTGTGTGTCCTGATACTGCCAAAAAGTAGCAGGAAAGGAGTGATCAGTCCAAGCTAGTTTGGTCTACATATTTTAAAATAAACACTTGTACAAATTTCCACAATTTTACATTCGTCGTCGACCATGGTATCAGCACATTATGCCATAAACAGACCTCCAAATATCTCAACCTTTCATACATTTATAAAGTGGGATGGGGAAGAGAAGAGATAGGGGAGGGGGGAACGAGGATAGCAAATGACGGTTTGGAACAAAGAAGAGACGGGAGGAAGGAGGAGGCTTTGGAAAAGGTTGAGAATTGGTGCGGTGGTTCCATTAAGTTCCATAAAATGCGAAGGATCCACGAAGTTTGTGCTTAGTTATATCTCGATGAAATGTTACAAATAATTGACGTCCATCTGGTCATGCCATTTACCTTGAGGACGATTGCAGACTACCCTTCTAAGTATCGGTGCAACTCGCCTAGATCATCTGGTTGGAAACCCGAGAGCTCTTGAAATATTAAAATGTCTTAGTTTCTATGAAGGATGATGATTCGTTTTATGAAATTCGATCTGCTTTGTTTTTACTCGACAAGTAAAATACAGGCAGTCCCCGCGTTTTCTAGTGGTTGCGTTGTAGAAAATTTTCGGCGTAAAGCGGATCACTTAATCCACTGCGCATTACCCCGACGTTAACCATGTACTTACGTAGACCTTTTCGTGGAATTGTTGACATTCTGGTGAATAATTGACAACCACCGCTCCCTAACTCAACCCTTATTACGTAATATGGAAACGGAAGGCGAAAATCGAATTTTAGGAAGAATATCCGTTTTTTATTGTGGTTCATTTCTTTTGCAGTCCGACGAAGAGAGTTGGAGAGGAAAGGAGAGGTGTGTTATCGCAAAGGGGGGGAAGGGGCAGAGTCAAATTTTTCTTGTTCGATCTTCGACGCGATAGTATATTGAAATCAATGATGAAAGGGAAAATGACTGTGAAAAATGACGTAGGCAAACCAAAAATATAATTTTTTAAAGGCAGTTTATGAGAAGGATTATATTGAAATGTTGGGATTGACTGGTAAAATGAGCGTATTCGAGAGCTAGCTAAAGCAAACCCATATTTGGATTGATAAATGTTGATGGATGGTTTCGTTGTATTTTAGCTGTTTTCGCCATCCAAGTGTATTTTTTCTTTTGTCTCTCCTTCTCTCTACCTAATTCTAATTAATCTCCAGATATTGGCGATCTGGAAGGCCACCTGGGGCCCATGAGCCGGTAGGGGTTTGTGGAATCCCGAGCCGAGATAATAAAATATTATTCGCATAATTAATTGTAAATGCAAGTATCCTAAATTTCATATATAACTCTCATTGTATATGCTTTTTATTATTTCAATTTGTATTTCAATTTTTATTCCTGTAATTTTTGTTCTAAATCTAATGAACAACCAAAGTATCAACTACTATTATTTTTCACCTTAATTTGTTCTCAACATTCCGTCATCACCATTGGTCGTTCAATCTTAAGATTGCTTGACTGCAGCTCTCCACCCTTCCCTATCTAATGCTAGTTCCCTTACCTCCTGGTGTCTCTTCCTATGAACGTTTCTCTTTATTTGGTTCATGAACTTATTCCTAGGTTTTCCTCTGGGGACTTTTTCCTCTATTTTACCTTCAATTATGTTCTTCACAAACTCATTGTGTCTCAGGGTGTGTCCAATCTATCTTGTTCTTTTTTCTTAATTGTGTTGCATATGGTTTTCTTTTCTGTACACTTCATCGTTTCTTATTTAGTCCGTCCATTTTATCTTTAGTATACTTGTGTTCAAACATTCCGTGTGTAGAAAAAAAACTAAGAGAAATGGTTATGGCGACAATGTTTTGTTATGAATCTAACTAATAGTTTATGCTTGTAATAACCTCATCAAAAGTGATTTTTTTCTAATTATCTTTATGCATCGCATTTTTCGATTACTAAGCCAAATATTGGAGGAACGTCAAAGTATTTTCTCAAAGTACTTTCTCAAACTTTTCTCAACAGACTGTGATTTCAATTTTTAATTTCCATATGTAATGTTTGCATTAGGTTCACAAAAAGTTTTCTTGTTTTCGTAGAAAGTAAAATTCCAAAGTTGGAAGTGTTTCTGTAAATTTCATTTCGCCTGTTTTTGTGTATTCTCATGTTCTCTTATTTGCACGCGGCTTAAGATTTTCGCCTCTTTTTATTCCTTCGACCATCACACTTAGGTTCGTCTACTCCTTCAGGCTTCCTCGCTCACTCTTTTCAAGATCAAATATGTTTTATTCATTTCAGTCAGCCGACACGTCTTACCATCTCTGTCTCTCTTACTCTCTCCTCAAAGGATCCATTAGCTTCCAAGCTGGATCCTTTTCCTCTTTTTTATTTCGTTGTCACAACACATTTTCTCGGAAACGAGATTTTTTCCGCGGGAAAATAAGATTTAGACTTTTCTCCCGTCCAAATGGCCTTTTGCTCTCATAATTTTTAGAGGTGTTGCGAGACGTGCCTGTGGACGTAATTTCGTAAAGTTTAAAAGAAAAAAATGCCTTACACATTAAAATGAAGCCTTTTCCTCCCCTCCGTCAAAGTTACTTTAATGCTTTTTCAGGAAGCCATAATGGAAGATTATTTGGTGTTACGTTCCGCCCTCTGTATGCCCTCCGTTGCTATGTGCGCTCCCCATTTTTTTGGTCCTTAACTTCGTCAACAATCATATTTAGTCGGTTTCATTACCGTGCTGTGCAAGGAAGAAAAACTGGAATTGGAGTGACTGTCTCCCCAATGGAGAATTTTATATATCTGTTCTGATTGTGTGTTTGCCTTTTTAGCGGTGGAGTTAAACGAGGTTTTAAAAATATACTGGGTAAAATGCTGGGTGCGTTTCATGAAATCTCGTCTATGAATTTGCAGTTAAACTATGGTAACCTAAAGAACTAGTATATTTACTAAATGGGATACATATTCTTCCCCTACGCTGCATTTCACGTTATGCACCCAAAAGTGGTTTAAAGTTTTAATTTTTCGTGAAGACGTCACTTCAGTGAGTGACTTGATATATCTCTCCATTTTGCTTCCAAGTTATAGATAGCTAGAGATAGGCTCATTTGCCGCACAGTCGAATTTCCTCCTGATTCTTCTGAAAGGTGACTCATGCGCATTTCATTCATATTCCGGCTTCATTAGGAAATTTGCGTCGTTGTTTGAGCACGAACTATTGCGTCCACACTGTTTCAATCTCTAATTTAACTTCAGTTACTCAGTGCTAACTTCTGCCTGAAATAAGGCGAAAAGATTTATCATATTTGTAAACTATATATATTCCTAAACAAATGTTATTTTCGTGTAGTGTTCATTGGGAGCGAACTCTCCCAGTGAAATGTATTAAGATGAATTTACCATTCTACAATCTTTTTTTTGTTATGATATGTGTATTTCTGCGGTAGTTGTAGTAAAATCATGTAATTTAAATCGGAATTGCCTTTCAGTCGGCTCCCATTGTGAGAACGATTGATAATTTCTCCGTCGAATGTTGATAATATTTCGTACCACAATTTGGATTTCTGATGGCTAATTCCTGCCGTCGGTGAAGTAGTACTTTTTTTTAATGAGCAAGTGGGTGGAATTTAATACTTGAGACTTACTTTTTCGCGATATAACCTCTTTAATCACCCATCCTTAATCCTAATATCAACACCTTTGTCACTTTTACAGCCTTTTTTTCTCGTTTTTTCTTTTAGTCACACTCCTTATTTTTTTAAGGCGACCCACACGAAAATGTTTTAAATTTGATTAATGTAACGCATAACTAAGACTCAAATACCAAAGAGATCACAATTTTCATTTCCCTTCACACGGGTTGTCGGTTTGGCGTAAACATTTTTTTTGTTTTTTCCATTGTGAGTCCATTTAAATAAGGTATAAGAAGTTGTTTCTCCGTAGAATAATTTTGTCTTACGCTTGGAGAAACATGGGACGGCTCATTGATATTTGCGAGAGAAAGGGCCCAGCTTTAATTTGATTGCGTCTAAAATAGCGCCATAACAGTCAAAAATTCCTGTGTCGAACTGAATTATTTTGCGAGGAAATTCGTAAAATCACTTTTAAAAGTTCTCTTGGGCTTCCGTCCGGGTTGGAGGGCCTGTGACGGCCTACGTTTCGTGGCCAAATCGAAGGAGTTGTTGGTGAGATCCGAGGACCCGTTTGGCCTGGAGACTTCTCGGGCGAACCAGGTTCCACGTTCATGCGGAGAATTTTATGTGGGAGAGACTGGCCGCATAATCAAGGCCACATTCAAAAGAGCCTGGGCAACATTTGGGCCAACACGAGAAATCTGCCATCGCCGAGAATGGCATCGTCACAGGCCATGCTATACAGTTTGATCGGACCAAATTAATCGCCCGTTCCTTGGGATACTGGGAACTCATCATCGAGGATGCAATCGAAATAGGCCGCGGAAGAATAATGAATAGGGGTGTAACCGCAGTAATACTAACAAGAAACGTATGTTGAGAAAATTAAAAACAACGCATGGTGCCTAAATCCTTCCCGCCAATGACAAATCTACCTCTAATCTGTTCAGCACCATAGAATGAATAGGCAGCCAGGGTTCAAATCTCTGCAGAGGAGGATGTTTTTCAGAGATAACTCGATCTTTATGTGTCTTCTGGAGGGCACTTCAAGTGCAGTACTCCGTATGTCGGATGAGACGTAAAACCGTGGTCCCATCGGCACGTTTCGTTAAGAGCAGGCTAATGAGCATTAAGAGCAGGCCGATGCCGGGTTTCTATCTACCCTTCCTTTCTCACCTGTCCCCTATGGCAAAAAATGACAGTACCTATCGGTCACCTCGCCAAATATACAGTACAATCCATCAATAGGTGAGCCTTCCCTAGTCACCCCATTCCTTTTGCCATGAGAACGATGCTGGTCGAGTGTCAACACATCGGGCATCATGGATCCTCCCACCCAAGTGGAAACCCGAGAGAACTTTGAGAAGCTCATGTGTCGGGAAAGCACCGAATCTTACTTCAGTAAAATCACTCTGAACGTAAGACGAGAGAAGAAACTAAATTGAAGTTTTCGTAGAACTATGGTACTCCCATTGTTGCTATCTGGCATGACGTGGTTGCTATTTGGTCTGTAGCTCACTGGACATGTTGCTATCTGGTCTGTACCATGACGTGGATTTTCTCAAACAGACCCAAAATACAATTGAAATATTTCCTTTTTCATAACTTTTTATTATTTGTTACGTTAAAATTATCCTCTGACTTTTAAGTGAAGACTCTGAAAAAAGTAATAACAACTTATGCGCTAAAATGTCGCGCCTTTCCGTCGTGCCCATGTATTTATGTATTAGTGTAATGCCGTTGTTGTGTGCATTTACGTGTAGACTTTATTTTGCTACGCTTATCTAATCACTTAGGGCGGTAGAATAATATTCATGCTCCAAATTGTTTAGCTTTCTCTTTAGAACCTTGTCAAGATTTTATGTTGATTGTGCATTTATTAATTACTGAAGTATCAATGCTGAAACTAAAATAACGACACAGTTCTTTTATTTCTTGTGCGCCAACTTCTTTATGTTAACTCCTTTTAACCTGTTCGTAAATGCATTGGAACCTTATGGAAAGGACCCAAACATCTCTTCGGGTACCTTGATTCAGTTCAAAGTTGTTTTATCTGGTCTTTTCTGTATTATTAACATTATTTTATGCATGCCCAGTTTCAGGAACGCAACACATATACTCTATAAACTTGTGGGACCAGTAAGCCTTGGAAACCATTCAATATGTGTTGTAGAAACATTCAATAAATTTATTGGTCTCATTACTTATGGGATGGAATTATGAGTTCCATAAGTAGCCATGAAAGTGGATGCGCAATGAACTACGTGGGGACAAAAATAGTAGAAAAAAATAGTTGTTTTGAGACAAATGATCATTTTGTTTACTCTTACTGACCTATAATTATGTGGATTAGCAATTTATCATCGGCTGAACTTTCATAAATTTTATCCAACGGTAGAAGATAAGATCAAACTTTAACGATAGCTATTAACTATTGGTAAATAAGTTATATAACTAGTAGATGTGTTCCTGAAACCCGAATATTTTTATGAGATCCGTAACTTCATGGATCACATAACTATTGGTTCCATAACTAAATGTTCTTGCAACTGGCCAGTAATTATATATTGTGTCATTTAAATCTAAAATTTTGTGAAAGCGACCCTCAAGGCGTACAGATAGAGGTAGGTTCATGCACCTGATAATTCAGTCACCCCTTGATTCTCCATCCTCCGATCATTTCCTTTGTCGGTGCTCCTTCCACATCATCCTTTTCTATTACTCCTCATCTTTTTCCACCATCTCCCATCTCCTATCCCCTCATTCTCGTCCCAGTTCCTCTAACTCTCCCCCACACTCTTCAACCACCCCTCCCCCCTCCCGTTACTGTCTCCCTCCTTTCAGCACTCAAACCCTCTATTTCCCGCCCCCTCCCACCCCACGTCCTCCCTCCTCCCCCTACATTGGCGAAACTCTCCCGTCGTACTTCGGTGGCTGCCTTCACCCTCAAAGGAGCGAAAGCCAATTTTGATGCTGGGACGTGTCCAACGCTCACCTTGCCGCCTCAAAAACCCTCCCCATCCCCCCTCCCCCCTTGCGAAGCGCCTCAACAGCACCGACACCCCCTTCACTTTTCCCCCGGACCCCACGACGGCCGCGTCTAACCCCCGTCTCTTTTTAACGTTCGGATGAGAGAGGGGCTGTGCGGGGGGTGGGGAGGAAAAGGGAATCGGTAGGAGCGGGAAGGGAGGAAAACAGAACGTGAGGTGAGTGTTGTGTTGCCGTCGCGAGGGGGATGCGGGGGTAAGGCTTGGGTGTTGGTCGGGGTATTGGGGGAGGGCAAAAAAGGGGGGGGAGGAGCCCGTGAGAAGGGAGGCAGGGGTAATGGATGAGGGGATAAGGAACTGGAGATTGTTAGGGTACAGAGGCTGTACGAGGTGGGGACGTATAAACAGGAGGGGGTCAAGGGACCAGTTCGCCCCATTTGGCTATTTTTTCCTGCATGTTGTGAGTGACCGAGAATGATTGTTTTCCAACTATTATTATTCGGAACAATACTTATTGGTTTTACGTATATGAGCAATTGATGTACTTGAAACTCAATAACATCAATAATTTTCGCCGTATTTCCTGGACGAACGTGGCGACACCCGTGACTCAAAACAAATTGATAAAAATGTTTATCCCATGTGAAATAGACATTATACACAAATATCATAACGATTGGTCCCCTCACCCCCACGAATAATTCGCATCCCAGCCTTTGGTACGGGGGATAGCATGGGAGCGCAGGAGAGGAAGTTAACCGGAAGTGATTGGCGTACGGGTGAGAGCTGAGGGTTCTTAGGTATTAGCGTAACAGTCCGGGGTTGATACTGCTCCGAACGAAGGTAAGGGAACGAGAATGACTCCGGGTAATGAATGAGGATTAAGGTGAGGTTTGGTTTAGGGTACAGATTTTTGACAAACTTCTCAAACGCATACTCATCGGTAGTTGCCAATTACATTATATATTTATTATGTATTGTATATTGATATGCATGGATAAATGCGAAAAACATTGCATGTCACAGAATTGGTCTTCTGGGATTATAATTCTATTTTATTATATAGCCTCACGCCACTTCACGTATTTTGCGAAATAATTCGATTGTAAAATATCAAGGTATCATACCGAATGGAAAACACACATTTATTTACTGATTTCGCTTAAATTTCTAATTCCGCGCAGTAAACTCAAGTTATAACTAAGCTTTAACTGAGGCTAAAATTTTATAATATTATTATTGCATCCTCTATATTACTATATATGTATAAATATATGGTTATTTCCTACGTATTTATTGGTGTACCCTAGTGAAGTGTGGTGTAAGAATTTTTTTGGACTTGAAAAGTTGTTGAAATGTGCTGTATGCGGCTCACAATTCGCGCTGTAAACATCTTTTTTGGCGTAGAGGTTCAGGATTCGGGGTTAGGTAAGGGTGCGAGGGAGTGCAAGAGAACGGGGTAAGGTTTGAGGTAAATGGTACAGTTAAGCGTATTGGGAGGGTATGTGTTGGGGTAGGAATTCTGTGGGGAATACCGACGTAAGGCAAGGGTGTGATCCGTGTCGTGAATGACCGGCGAGACTGGGGGCGGGCTACGTTGGAGAATTCGTAAAATGATGTTGACAAAGTTATGATGAAGTTCTCGATCGGAGACGTGCTTATTGGTGGCTTATGTGCCTGCTCTTTGGCTCGACGTTAGCTCGTATGGATGATTTATCAGTTGATGGTAGCTCGTGGGTTCATTGCGGAGTTAAGCAGGAAAATTTGTGAGGCTTGGCGTAAGTTTACGATGAAAAAATGTAAGTTCCCCTGCGATAATTCTTCTTAGTTGTACCCAGGAAATAGAGCTGAGTGAAAATTATAATGTAGCCTTTATTGAGCGATATTAGGACTGTCGAGTCTCTCTTACGTATAACTCATTTTACGCCACAAAAACAACCATGTCCTGGATGGAGAAAAATCCACCCAGGCGGGACTCGAACCCGCGACCATGGCTTAGTAGGCAAGGGCTTTACCCTGCCGCCATCGAGGTAAGTAGGGCATCGAAATGTTGGCACTTATGGAAAATCTTACCCGAAATAAAGTCCGAGAAGAATTCTTGCATGCGGTTTGCCGGGAAATCTCCAAATCTTACCTGGTAGTTCCTGTCTTTAGTTTTTCACTAAATAAGTCTAAAGAGTTAATTTAGCAATTAGTAATTTATTAGGCGCAATGTCATTGTTGTAGTTTTGTAATAAAACTCTTGATTTAGTTGGATTAGTCCTTCAATTTAATATTTTGGAAGGATTCGGAGTTCATCCCGACAAAATCCGCATTTTGAAACAAACTCCCTAAGGTCGAGTCTAACCAGAAATTCTGGGGAGAGATCCGGGGAATATCTGTATTAGTGCTGATGTTAGACTGGGAAATGAAATATCGCAGATTTTTTGAAATGCATTTTGTAGAAGATAGTGAGAGTGTGGGAAGGGAAACTCCAAAGAAATGGGACTCCTATGCAAAATCTGGTAGGATCGAGATATAAGGGGCTATGTATAAAGTGTATGACCCTCGCCATTTACATCGCATTTTTTAAATATAGAGACGTTATTTGAATAAAGAACCCATTTAAATGTTTTAGAGAATGTCTTTTGAGAACACGAAAGCCATGAACAGCATAGGAAATTCGCCTGAAATGTTAATATGCTAGCATATTTTGAGTTGAGAAATTGAAGTATCTTGATCAAGCAAACGCAATAGACATCGAAGCAAACAAGAAATGAGAAAATTGAACAAGCATACTAAATGTTCAAGGATACCCGTAACAAAAATTTATCTCCGGAAATCAACACCAGACTCTATGTTCAGATGATTAAACCAGAAAGAGTCAATGCCACCGAATGCATATTCTCGATGAAAATAGGAAAATCAAAAGAGAGAAGTCGAAGAACTGTCCTGAGGACGCCTCCCGGAGAGGACGAGAAGCGTCAGAAAAACGACGATGCAGCCAAAGCCCGAATGAAGAATTGGAAAAAAGATTTTACATGGTCCTTTGGCGACCAAAATCGAGAGGAGAAGATTAGAAATTGTCTACACTTTACATTTTCGGGTAAAATTGTAATATAAATCTTCCTTAAAACTGGGGTTGTTCTTTTCAGCCAGTGGTCACAGAAACGGTCAGTAATAGCTCTTGAATAACTACTAAATGGATCCTGTTTCCATCCTAAGAGTGGCTGGTGAGTGAAGTCCTTGCCAGCTTTAGGGATCAAGAATTGATTGCCATTTTGCCCTTTTCCTGGGGCCGTTTTTCGTACATGAATATTTATTACTCCGTTCCAAGCACATCTGCTTTTCACTAATTTTCTCGAGTAATATTCCCTCCTCACTCCCGTACGAAGCTCTATATTTGTCTTCAATTCTATCCCCAGCTTTTCCTCCATTCTTCTCCACCGGCTGCTTTTTCTCATCTCCAATTCTTATGAATCCACGTATCTGCGCCGCACGAAGTCACAGTTCACATTTAACCATCTCCTAAACACGTCATACTTATCAGCTCCCTCGTATTGCTGAACGCTTTTATCGCAAGTGAAATTCCAATGTCCTTGCTACTCAGTCCATTTCCTTATCTCATGCGTGTTGCAAATCGTAGTCGACACATCGGGACGTCACGTAAGGGAAAGTCTTACTGCCTAGTTAGGGAAGGATGGCTCTCGACGTTTAATTTCCCCACATTCCCTTTCGCGGAAACCCATGAGGAGGGAAGCTTCCCGAAACCTTCGAATCACAGTACAGACCATGAGTTGGAGTAGATGGAGCGCTATTCGCAATGAGAACGTCCCAGAGCCATCCCATTGGAATTAATGCTTCGGCTGGGATAATCAAGTCGCAGTTAACGAGCGTGTCGAAAACTGTTTAGCTAATTGCACCAGCCCCACCTCAATCCTCCCCAACGGAAGCTTAGAGCCAGTGAGATGACATGGGTGCGGGAAAACAGGAACGATAACGCAATGATATAGTGCCCCCACGCTCCAGTGTGAGCCCTTGAATTCCACTACCGCATTTAGGTATCATTTTAACTAGAATCAAATGAATTTAGTCTCATTTTAAAGAAATATATATAGCCTCTTCAAGGATGCCAAAGTACTTGCCACTCACTGCACTAATTAATGAGATATGTATTCGGCAACAAATAATAGCCGTTTCACATTGAAAATGTAATAAAAAGGGCATACACTAGAAAAACTTTATTTAAAAAATTAGGTATTTCCAATGCCTAAATTTCATCAGAAAGTTTACAATGAGCACTTTGTGTGCCGTTTCCTCGAGCATTAAAAAGTAAATTGCACCTGGCATAAATATTTGCTGAAATAAAAACCTTCCGATATGATTTTTGTGAGCGTTATTTACATTGAAAATTTTACGGGCTTTAACTCAAGAAATATTTCGTTTTAAACAAATGGAGGATTTGTAACGCCTAGATTTCGTCAGAAAGTTAACAGTTGGCACCTTGTATGTTTGCTCGGGCATTATAAAATATAAATTACACCCGACAGAAATATTTACCGAATCGCATAAAAAAACCTTCCGATATGATTTTTGGTAGCCATTTCATATTAAAAATGGAATGGTCATACACTCCAGAAATATTTAATTTAAAAAAATGAAGAATTTCAAACGCATAGATCTCATCAAATATTTAGCAGTGGGCATCTTGTATGTTTTCTTGAGTATAAAAAAAAATGAATCACACCATCATAAACATTTACCGCAGCGCATTAAACCCTTTTCATGTGATTTCCTGCTAGCCTGTTTACGTTGGAAATGGTGCCGGTATACACCCCTGAAAAATTTCCATAAGAATTTCCAACGCATATATTTCGTCAGAAATTTAATGCGGGCACCTTTTATTATTAATTCGAGTATTAAAAAAATTACGCCCTGCAGAAATATTTACCTAATCGCATTAAATATACTTTCGGATATAAAGGTTTTTTACTCGTGCGGAATGAAAAATGTTCCAAATTATAGAACTTTTCTTGGATATATTGTTAATTTCTTGGAATTAGGGCCTTATAAAATGTGATTGTCTTGCCTTTATAAATATTTACTTGCTATATTTATTAACTCTCCTGTGTATTTAAGAACCTACATTTCTTACCGTATATTTAAAAAAAATACTCAGTGGGCACCTTGCGTGTTTTCTCGAGTACAATAAAATAAATCACAGCCGGCAGAAATATTTACGGAATCGCATAAAATAACCATCCCATGTGAAGGGTTTTTGCTTGTGCGGAGTGAAAATTGTGTCAATTTATAATAGATTTCAGGAATTCCCGGTGAATAGAATGCAGAAAGGCTTCTCGGGTTTCCATCCTGATTGGTAGGTCCATGACCAACGTTTCGACCGCTTACACTGCAGTCGTATTCAGGGTGGTCACAGGAGAGCAGGAGCCGAGCCATTTTCCCGCGCTTTCCTATGCTTGGCTCGTTGTTCTCGGGTTGCCTCTATGGACTTCAGAATGGGTTTCCATGTGGGAAGGAGACACTTGGGTAGAAACCGCTGTCTCGGTTGAGTTTTTCTTTTCCAGACGGATCTCTATTGCCTCCTTGACCAAACGGTCCCAATAGCCTGTGGTCCGGCAGAGTATTTCCGTCTCGCCAAAGTTCATTCTATGATCGTGGGGTGTGTGTCCCTCATGTATCCACAATATCGGGGAAAATATCCAGAACCCTTAGAAGACATGGAATACAAACCATCCTCAGGTCTTACCAGAAATTATTCAATAACCTAGTCAAAGTGAAAGGCTCCTTGGGAATGAAGACCCCGGAAGTGTATCGCATTCCCTGTTAATGTGAACAGGCTTATATGGGGGAGACGGGACGCACCGTGGAGACAGGGCCTAGAGAATAGGAACGCTGTATCCGCCTGAAACAGCCACATAAGTCGGCCATCGCGGAACACAGCCTTATCCACGATTATAGAGTGAACTTGGACGAGACGGAAATACTCTGCCAATATGCGTGTTGTAATGACTTTTGACTACGTAAACATCTACGCTGAACTTTTTGATGACTTAAATTTTTCTATTTTTTTAAATTCAGAGCTTTATTAATTTCTAAATGACATCTAATTCTCTGAATGGACAGACTTAAGTTTTCCAGTTACCATGACGCAAGGCAGCACGTAGAATATATATACTTTTAATTATGGCTTACCTATTAAGCGAGCCATCTTATGTTATTATCTTCTTCTTTAGTGCTAAAAACCGTGAGAATTGAAGATGATCAAGCCTAGAGTGCATGACTATTTGACTCAGTTTGCGTGGAATCACTCAATTATCATTTTTTTAAATTTCTGAAAATTATTATTCTTTTACAAATTTTGCTAACGGTCATCTTAAATTTTCGTCATGTTTATACTGACAATATTGAGTTCATAGAAAATAGTGTTTTATTCACAAAATTTCCATGTTCTGGCATGCATCCCTGTCGTTCTTGTAAACGTCTATAGTAAACCATTCCATCCTTGATTTGAGCAAGAATTCGATCATCCTGCTTATCTGCCGTTTTCTTCCCTAAAGTATATTTTTCTATGGAAAGAAGTTTTTTCGGGGAAGAAGCAGACAATTTAGCGAAGTAGTGCGCTATCCGTGGGAACTCTTCGAGGGGGCTACTCGTGATTTCGAAGTGGTACCGCTTGAAGACCCACGCAAATGATAGCGCTTACATACTTCCTCTAGGGAGGCCAGATAAGCCTACTTTCGGCTCCGAGTACAACGCCTCAATGGACAATAAGGCGGGCTTACTTAGCAGTATTGCCGGCACATCTCTCCTTAACGGAGGTCTTTTGCGGCACGAAGTGTTTCATATATGTGATATAAACGGCCGACTCTCCGAAATTAAGCGTTATCCTTGTTCCCGATATCTGAAGATGTTATTATTCCCATGCCTTGAATTGAGTATGCTAATATCTTTCTTATAAGCTACCCCTCGTGACTGGAAAACGATTACTAGCCGTTCGTGAAACGTGACTGTCTGTGCAAATTGACCGCAAAAACGACCCCGATTGCAAGAAGACTCCTACTTGATGAAATTAACGCTTTATAAAATCTTTCGGGCTTCCAGATTGCTTAAAATTAAGCAGTAAGCTCAGGAGGTTATGCTTAAGCTCACTAAATTGCAGTTGAAGTGACCTTGGTAATGCAGTTGAAATAAATTCGTTTTAGTGCCCTGCTTGAATTTCACTACGTGTTTTAGTCGCTGGCTGATTCCTTTGGCCCACGCTACTTAATAGATTACTGGAAATTCCCGGCTTATTGTTCTTATGTAATGCTAACATGAACTTTTAAGAATTTGATGCTGTAAGATTGGGGTAATTTCAAAGGTAAATTTTTATAAGTTATCTACTTTAAAAATGGGTCAATATTAACAATTTATGGCAGAACTAATGGGCTAAAATTTTTGTGTCACTGAACAGGAAATATTTTACTGAAAAAATCAAACCTGGGTGAAAATAGCTCTTTTTTTCCTGAGCTATTGGTTTTAAACATTTCATTTTGTTAACTCTTTTCGAACAGTACTTTGTGGCGAAGAAATGCTTTTTTTAATCAATCCAATATGTAGTCTGCTTATTTTTTAATCATTCCAATATGTAGTAGGCTTACTCGATCGATAAACTATTACCTGGAATGAACAACCAACTTTAATATTGAATGTAATGAGGATATGACTTTTTCCGTCATTTGTTTTATTGGGTGTTCTAAAGATTTCTAATTATCTTTTTGTCCTGATCATAGGCGAACTTATTGGAGGAATACAGTGGGCAGTGAATCCTTGGCCATCTGGAAATTAAACATTCAACCTGGACGTATGTGACGGCTTTTAGTGAAGATAGTGTAACAGGATCAAGTCGCTGAGTGGATTGTGAAGTAAAGGATTATAAATTATGGTATGTATGGCCTGAGCGAAAACTACGAGGGTTGCCTAAGAAGTAATTCTCTCTCATTTTTTCTCAAAAACCATTTATTTTACGGAAATCAAATGTGCATGTATGAAAGAATGGTGTTTTACGTACTCGCTTATTTTTTGCACAATCTCCTTCAAGTTCTATTGCCTTCCTTTAGCGGCTCAATATGGCTAGTATGCCCTAAGGTACTAGTTCTCTCACTGGTTATGGAGCCAGTTTTTTACTGCGCTGATCACCTCTTTATAGTAGTGTGAAAAATTATATTACTATTGTTTGAAACGTATAAAAAAAGATGAGAAATGACGAATTCATTTACATTCTTTCTCGTCTTTAGCTTTTGCCAGACTGGAAATCGCCAGCCTAATCCTGCAGTCTGTCCTCAGCAGAGTCCACAAAGTTGGTCAGAGAACCCAGATGTAAGATACGGTACCATTGTTATAACCCGATAACGACTTATGATCAGATGGGTCTCTCCATGACCGTTTAAACGCACTGATTTCTGTTATAAAAAAGGGAGTTACGAAAATGCCTTACTTTTTGGCCGAGCCGCGGATATTAATGATTCCTAGAACGATAATACGATTGCTCAATTGTGAGATGATTAAGGTGTATTTTAATTCACAATCTGAACGTCTTCGACCTTAACGACAAAATGCTTCCTTTCCAGGGCATAGGCGAACCACGTCTACTCAGGACAATCTCTAGAAAATTGGCGTAATCTTGATTATGTGGAGGCTGTTGAGAGAATCCGCATCCTCGCGTCGAGCGATTGTATCGGTGGGAAGAGCGTCAAATTCGGAGTGATATTTCTGCGAGCTTCGAGGATGGTTCCGGATTATGACCGTATTGAAGAGGTAAGATTGAAGAGATTTGTGAGATGGTTATTCCTTCCTCCATGAGATCTCCGAAAACCGAGAAATAAACTTCTAGGCATTGCAGCCTTGTGTAGAAAAATGTGGGAATTAAGCTATATCCTTATGTTTTTTATCTCCTCGACGATCGATAAGTGCTCTCATGCTTTTCATCTTACAAGACAGCGCTCCTTTGTCTACTCGAAACTGGAAATCACATACACTTTTGGTAGACTGTTCTGTATACGGGTGTCGATCCAAGGCCAAACCACCAAGCGATCAGCGAATGCCACTCAACAGTTTTTGCCATGATCAGCTTTAGTTGCAAATGGACTGGAGGGTAATTATCCCACATTTAGTGGTTCGGGCGAAACGGATCTCTCGACATCGAGGTAGCATTGGCTGGGTGGCGGGGTAGTATGCTCGGTTAGTGTGTCCATTTTCTCGAGTTTGAGGCCGCCTCTGCGCCAGTTTTGTTGCTCGAAAAATTTGCATATTGACGTACCAATCACGCCATTTCCTTTCTGATTAGGCTCAGTGAAAGAATTCAACTATTTACATTAGCCCTAGAAAACTGGCTCTCTAGTAATGATTTCATCCGTAGTGCCCTATTCTTACAAACCGCTTTCGCTCATGACACATTCATGCTGAAGCAATCGAGGGGAGAGTCGTAGATGTCTCTCTCCGAGAATGCCCTAAAAACAAATTCTTCCCAAAATACGAGTGAGAGAAACAGGAGGAAGTCGGGAACAATTAAGTATATAAAATTACCACCAAATGAGAGATAATATATTTCAGCAACTTAACACGTACAAACAAAGTAAGGGTCAGCCAACCTGTGTTCTGTGACATCTTAGTTTCAAAATCAATCACCAACTATACGAGACAGCAAGAGTAGAACCTCTCAAGACCGCGGTCTATATCAAAAGAGACCGATTAGCGGTTTCCGTCTTAGGAGGGGATGTTCAGACGGTGGGAGAGTGGAAAGGGTGAGCAGAGGAAAAGAGGCGATTTTTTACCTCGGAGGGGGTTTTCAGCAAGGTCAAAAGTGAAAGTTGCGAGGGGGAGTAAGGGGGAATAGGTGATTGGCAGCCTTGGAGGGGAGGTAATTTTGTGGAATGGGAACACATGCGGTGTAGGATTGCAATTGGAGATTAGGAACTACTTTTCATCTCCGATCGCGGATTTCTGGTTTTTTGCCTTTGTGCCCAGCACTTCTGCATTAGCACATCCTTGCATCTCCAACTGCTATATAAACAAGAGATCTGGTGAGGGGACGCGGCGGACAGGACGCTGCGGGAAGGACTTGCTGGCAGGAGATGCTGAGTCGCGGAGATGGCTGGAGTTCGCGATCGTCGTTGGCGCGACAGATGTCGAAAGCGCGTCAGTGGCGGGGCGCGCCTCGGGCAAGTCCTTCGGCTAAGTCCGGTGGATAAATAGTCCGCAGAGGATAAAGTGTCCAAAGAGGAAATAAATGGGGGGGTATGCTAAAAAATGCTACGATGCGTTGCTACATACCTACCCAATCATTTAGTTTCTCTTCTAAAAAAATCTTCCGTGACCATCGCGGTCCACGTCTTATTTTCACAACATTTATTCTTCTATGATTAATTTCGTCATGCGGTTTTCCCTTTCTCTCTCCCTATCGTCAAACGAATTTAGTTTTGGTACGTTTTTCACACCTACCCTCCTATTTTTTCTGGATTTTTTCCCGCCGCTTTCCTTGAGGCTTTTATCTTTTACTGTTCAGTATATATCATCACGTTCAAGGGTGTAAATTTGATGGCATGTTGGACCATTTATTCGGCAAATTTATTCATTGTAAAAATTGCCGTTTTAACCGATAAACTTCTTGTTTTGTTTACTTAGTAATTTTTTCCTATAGCGTTAGCCTTTTATTGCATTTTATGGGCGAATAGAATGTTTTAGGTTGAATTACCCTGTGGTAAGGGCTTTGGTTAGAGAGGGAATTCGATCACGGCCCACTCCTTTTGATGTGAATTTCATAGAGGTTGCAAGGGATTCCGCAGGTCTGAGTCGAGTGACCACAGTCCGAGCTGATGATTTGCGCGCATTTGTGCGGGGACTCCATTAAATTTTGTTAACGAATAATGGTGACTTTATAGGTATTTTTGGCTATTTATTTGATAAGTGTTCGTTGTTCATAAATGCACGAATGTTTCAATGCGCTGATCAGTGAAATTCCGCTTCGGAGAATTGTTATATCGAATCACTGATAGGGGTTAGCTCACCGAGCCTTGTGGTTAACGGATTGGTGGTGTTCAACCTTAATAATTGAACAGGCAGGTTGATTCATTGATTTCAAGTGACAGCTTTGTGCACCAGTGCCAATGAAAAAGGAGAGTGGTGTAATACGTGTCAATATTTTTCTAAGCAATGGTGTCTCCCTCATCGGATCGGACGAAATTGGTCGTGCATTATGTTCAATTAGTGAAAATATTCAAATTTTACTTATTAGTCACAATGAAATTTTATGAATGTATATCGGAATCAGCGAGTATTATGAGAAATACCAACATCCAGCAGCTTTAAATGACTAATCTTGACGAGAAAAATGAAATGCCCAGCGCCTTCAGATTAGCCCTAAACTGTGCGGATTTATAAGATTGAAAAATCTCAAATTCTCTCAAAATGCCTAGCTTTCAACTTCCATGGGTGTGGAAAGAAATTTACTATTGAATGCTTGTTTTAAATTTTTACTGTGCTTGTCACATTGTAAAATCTATTGCAATCAGAGGAGAATCAGATTCGCTAATGGAGGTGATCTTAGAACTTGACATTGAATGTAGTCTACGACTTTACGCTATTGGATAACGTTTAAGAAGTCGTGACGTGAACACATTTGAAATTATTGGTACGATCTAACGTGTTCATGACTGGCGTAACGATGAACATTTCAGGATCAAATGCTTCTCTTGCTTGAACAGTATATTGAACAGAACGATAGAGGGATTCGAGGGACATAGTTGGCAGATTGTGTTACCCATAAATGTGGCGGTCTCCTTGTCGTACAGGCACTGCACATTACATATGAGTTGTGTAGGTTGCATACAATGTCAATGAAAGAAATATTCCAAACCTTGCGACACCGCTGAATTTGAGCATGATGAAAGGGAATTTAGCGTCTGTTCTTTGTTTCATCTAAGAGTTCAAAGTCTTTTGCGTATGTTCATGGTTAAATACTGCATGTTGACAATATCACCTTCAGAATGACGGCATAGGCGTTGAAATGGAGCGGTGAAATGGAGCGGTGAAATTCAGAATCTAAGAGTCGTACGAAGTGATTTCTTTCCATCGTGCTTAACCTCGTGCTTTGATACATCCATTAAGAATCGCCTGCATTCTACAATTTATTATCTTCGGCATCAGCTACGGAATCTGTAGCGTCGGAGAATCACAGAAAGGGAATGACAGTTCAGCATGGAACAAGAGAAATACTGTAACAATTCTACTTGCTGAGGTAATCTACCAGTTGAGGTTGGAATATAGTGGAAATGAGCAAATGTCACCTGGAGTTCTGAATGAACCGGGCTCTATGTAGCTATAAGTGCTTTTGAGCTTCTCAGCGTTAGTCCTACCCTTTTTCATCCCGTCAATAAAACCTGTTATATTTCTTCCCCTTCCCTGCTTACCTATCATTCTCCCCACTCTCATGGTCTTTAGAAAACCTTCGTCCTTCATTACCACTCTCAACCATAAACTGATTATCCTCCTAATTCCGTGCAGAAGTTTCCTCTTCCAACCAACTATACTAAGAACTTCCTCCTCTTATCTCTTTTTCGTCCATCGCACTTTGCCCATCCTTCTTTACTCCCAAATATTAAACTGCAGTCTATTATCTTCCTATTTACTCAAAAGTCAGCTCCGCTTAAGTCAACCCTTAATATTAAACTCTAGCCTATTCTGGATGCCCACCCTTACACAAGCTCTTCGTCATCTGTGTCCTATTGCTGTGCGCCGCTTCGTTTACTAATTAATTTTTCTTTTCGCTCTAATATCGCGTATTTTTTCTCCTAATCATGAATATATATTATGGATTGATATCTCGTCGCCAAAAACTTGTCAAGAATTCCGTAAACTAACAACATTTTGGAAAGGGATGAAAGTGATGAAAGACGGAAGTTCAAATGTAAATACAGTGGACAGATTGTAAATAAACACGTCTTACCGGTTTTACCATCAATATACATGAGTTTTAAATACAGTTAATCATAATGCAGTGGGCAGTGGATTAAAAATGTAGTACTACACTCGGGACATACTTATACACGTTTTTAGTATCGTCCGGTCTACAGATATATTTAAATCCTCTCCAAATTTAATTACACAAATGCACAATTAACTTCTTAGCACTTCGTGAATATCGCTATACGGAAATTTAATAATAATGCGAGGTGACTTCATGAGTATTCCCAATGGCCGTCATTGCAGTGTAGGTAACAAGGAATGCACTTACCGCCGCCTTGAATAGATTCTTATTTTTCAATCCAAGTCTCCTATTTTAGGTCCTCGTAGACGCATACTCTGTTTTGCAGCCTGGTACGAAGCAAGATCTGTTAAAACAAGGTATTCTTAATTCTTTATTTAAGCCGAATGGGCTAAATATATTCAAATTAGAACCAGAGTCTGGCAAACATCGTCGTCGGCACACGATGGACGTTTCATAAGCCTCTTACACAGGGGTTTGGGTTCGAATCTCAGTCTAGGCGAATGATTTTTCCCCTGGATTTCACTCATCGGTATGGCGACATGGCGGCGAGTATCGTGCCAAAGTGATTGAAATGGAATTCCTTCTATCCCTTTGCTCTTTTAATTTTTCTGCATTCAGTATCTAGATCAATTTTTCAATTCAATTCAATTCGTATACGTCAACCTTCTTGATGTCCTCTCTGCCCTTGTAACAACCACCCTTGTTTTTGTTTATATCACTATGACAATCAATCCAAAATGATGAAAGCATGTTAACTAACAAACAATAAAAAAAATAAATTCACTATTAGAAAAATGAATAAGTAATAAATAAAAACATTAAAGTATTTGTTATCGCTGGATTATCCAGTCATTGTATCCAGTACAATTGACAGGCGTCACGAGTTCCGCAGTTCTCTGAAAATACTACCCAATTAATAAAATTTTTCTGATTTCCCCATTTTGTGTCCTTTTATTTAAGCCTCCTCCAACCAGCCAGCGTATAAACAGCCCTTGATAATGTCATAACTTTTGTTTCCTTTATGTCCTACGCAACTATTTTATCCCCATCCACGCATCGAACGCCAGCAGTTTTTAAGTATTCTCGTCACTTTTTCTTGAGAGTCTACGTTTCTACCTCGTACATCGCTGACTTCTCCCTAGAACCGTTTATTCAATTCCGATTGCCCCCCCCCCTCCCGTGGGCATTTATTCAAATCTCCAAAACGAGGAAACGTGGTGGGAGGGGCTGGCGGCTTTTACCTTTGGCGACTAACCTCAAAGAAAATGCACACGCCGGGATAAAAGCGGATTCAGTGTCCGGGGGATCGAGGTGTGTGCCCCCCCCCCCCCCCATCGTTTGGAGATTTCTCTGAGGGAGAGAGTAGATTAGGCGGTCCCCCCTACGGTTAACCCCTGCGTGGCGCACAAGGAAAAGGATGAAAGGGGAAAAGGATATGAGGGTTGGAAGAGGAGGAAGACATGCTCCAGGAGATGGGTCGGTGGGGATATGCCGAGAGGAATGTGTTTGTGTGCGAATGAAGAGGTTTGAAGGTGTTGTCGGAATGGATGTCTTTGGAGGGGAGGGCGAAGGTAATGGGTACCTCATGAAAGTGTATGCGAGGAATGGGTGGTGTGAGGCGGTGGGATGATTGAAAGGAATCGTGGAAGGAGGTGTGTATAAATGTATGTGAGTGTAGAGGATCGGAGGCATCCTGTGAATAAATAAGAGATCCAGGGCTCCCGCACAGACCCCGCGGCTAGTCGAAGTGACCGCCCCTTTTCGCTTTCAAGGGCATGTAAAGGTGAGAGGGATGGTGGTTATTGGTAAGGGTTTTAGTGAGGATGGGAAAGGGTGGACAAATCGGGCGTGGAACACAGTCGAGGGAACTTGGTCTCTGCCCTTTTGAAGGCTAGAAAGGATGAAGTCGCTGAGTATTGAGAGTGTATTTGTAACGTTCAAAGTTTTAATGTCGCATTGCGATGCATAGTCCTTTGGATCATTAATCTAAACGATACTTACTTAATATTCGGTTGCAAATTTAGACCAATTGCTGAGAGGCATGCTATTCAATCTTTTTTTTAGAGCATCGTTGCATGTGGAAAGTTTTCCGCGTAGCACATAGTGATTCCCTTTATCACGAAGAAATTTTTTGTTTAGATCTTGCTTGCGTTGGATTCTACTCATATAATACGTAATTAAAAATTATTGTACCATTTTACTTATCGTATTCGTTGCGGGGACTGGAAATCGCTTCTTGTCTCGACACGAGGTATTCCGTGTAGTCAGTCCAATACACTTTATATTTCTTTTCTCGGTGCTATGCCACAAAATATCACTCTAGCTCAGTTATGCAGTTTTAGGTGCACATTTAGGCTGGCCCAGACATCGCGGTTCTCCGTTCTTAATGGAGTGATACATATCCCTAACCTTAAATCCATCAATTATTATCTGTTATCCATGTTAGTCTCTTTCTTCTCTCACATCACCATTTTTTCAATTCGTTCTCCACCCTGCCTTCGTCCGTGTTCCAGTTTTGTATTATGCTCTACTCCATTCGTAGAATTTTGCCTTTTTTCCCAATGTTTTCCATGGTACATATTAGCTTTCGCCTTCTTTTCCCAGCTTATTAGTTTCCAAAAACTAGCCTCGGTATTTCCTCTACGGATAATCAAGACAAAATTTCTGACTTCCACAATTTATTAATTACTTTTTTGTCTTGATTATCAATACGTTCTTCCACCACGTGAAAGCTTCAAGTTTTCATTTTATTCCTCTACGGAGTTTCCCGTAATGTGCATATAAATACAAAGATTACGCTAAGCATATATCATACATCCCCTCAGGGTTTCAAATCCGGATCCTTTGATATTGCTCCTAGTGCTTTGGCCAATTCAGCCTCTAGGACGTCTTTGTCATAGCGTTTAATTCTTACTTTGCTATTCAAACCCGTGATGGGCAGAAAATTTCTTCTTCTTCCTAGATGCAGATGTTTTGGGAGAGGTTTTTTTAATGTGGAAAGAATGATGTATTCGTGGAAGGCTGAAATATTAGGGTAGGGAAATCAGAGGACTCTTTCGACTTTGAAAGATCGTATGTGAGGGGTAGCGGTCTTCCCTGCGATGTGCTTTAGTGTAAATATAAGTTGACACTTAAGGAAAGGTCAAAGAGAAGGAAAACCTCCAGCGTTTGGAAGTTCTTCGATTGAAATAGTTGTGTCAACTTGGGTAGTCCGCTCGAATTCCTTGGTTAGGAGAAAATATCTCTCGAATAACGTTCATGAGAAAGTTATTTTTCTGAATTAAATCAATGCGTTAGACATAAGTTTTAACAGTCACAGATTTTCGTAGTATCGTGCATGCAATCTCTTGGATGTATAGTTGGTGGTGTGTTTTCACCAATATGAGCCATTTTTTTATCCTGCTATGTTATTGGAATTACTACTATTCTTACAATTGTAGTATCCCGTAAATTTCTCTCCGAAGATGAAATTGCGCCATTATTTTGTCAACCATTTGCTACCATAATAATAGAACTAAGGGTATTAATTTATTTAGCAGTAAGGCAAATGCACTGTAAATAAAGATTATGGAGAACCTATGCGTCAGTATGTACCTGTTTCGTCAGACCTGATGATGTAGTACATACATAGATATCGCGGTTCTCCACGGTTCATGATTCTTGATGGAGTGATACTTTTCTTAAACCTTAAATGCATCAATCATGTGTTATCCATCACTTACAAACCTACGTTAGTACTGGATTAAGTCTGACGTCGAGTTTCTCTCTCGCCTGCTCGATGACACTAAGGACCTCAGTTGTCGGTCGCCTCTTCATACAGGCGATTCGGCTCACGCCGCGGGATTACAACTTCCGCCCCCGGTTTGCAAGCTTTCGCTTATTACCGAGGACAATGGAAGAGGTGGGAGGAAAGGATGGGTAGGGAAGGTTAGCGAAACCACTGCCCCTTCGAGACCGACACCAATGAGGCGAATTGAGGTCAAAAGGACCTCAAGGGCCTCTGCCTCCCCGAAGTGCTCGTTTTAGTTTGGTTCCCCCAAACAACTGAGACGAGTCACCGTCGGCTCCGCTTTCGCTAGAGCCTACCGCACATCTCTGCGTACCGAGAGAGCCTGTTGCCCAAATAATTGGGATTAGGTATCCCTCTGATTCGCTTTTTGGGTTGCCGCCGTGCGGTCTGCCGACTTACGTCATTGGAGTGAGGATCACCGGACCCAATGGAGGGTCAAAACGGACCAATTTTGGTCAAATGTGTGAGTACAACCCACTCCTCAATAGGTCCCGACAACCCATGCCTCTTCATACAATCAGCAAAAGTTAATTGCATGTTTGGTGTATGGTAATGCGAGAATAGTGAAATGTTATTTTCGGTGTGTATGTTTTTAATCAGTGCCAACTTACGTAAACGATTTCATTGGTTCTTTAGTGAAGGTTCTTCTTCTGATTGGATGTCTTCTTGGCTTGAGCTATTTTGATCATCATCGGTACAGTAGATGTAATACTAAGTGGAAAATTTCCATTTCTTTTATTCACTATTATATGCATATTAAGTGTATGAAATATTTCTGTTAGTTATTATGAAGTTTTGTTTTTATTTTGACTCAAACAGTTGTGGTGAAACCTCCTAAAAATTACATCTCTGTTAGGCGACCGCTACCAATTTATCCCGCCACTATCAGGGGGAAGGTATCTTCACCGCTACGTGCGTGTGATGCTGAAAGGCTATTTGCGACACGGGCTCCCGTGGAATTTTTCGCGTTGTGGATGCTAAAAGAAGTGGGAAGTCAACGGGTGAGATGGATGGAGTCTTTTTTTTCTTTGCTTCTTTGATAAAAGAAAGAGGTGGTGGCGAAATAAGAGATGAGGTGGAGAAAAATGAGAAAGTGCGATACAAAAGGAAAGGGTGATGTGTGGTTTTTAGAAGACTCAAAAAGGGAACTGAAAGAAGGAGACGGAGTAGGAATGTAAAAAAGGAGCTGGAATTCCTGAAATTCTTAGCAGTCGACGTTGTCGTGTTACCCAGACGAGGGAAAGTGTTTGAGCCTTCTGAGGGAATGAACTTGATATCCATTGAAGCTTCTTCAGCTCCCACCGTCAGTTGGAGGTCCGCCCAGTTATTTATTTTTTTCTCATTCAATTGCACCTTTTCATCTCTCGAATAGTCAACATACTGAGATCCGAATGGAGAACTAATTCATGGCCATGATATTTTACCCGGAAGAATTCCATTACGTCTCTTATGGGAGAATTCATCAGCGAAAAAAAAGGAAGTTTTGCTCTGCCTTATAACATTAACGTGGTGGCTTTTCATAACCTCCCATGAATATTCTATCCTGCCTACTGTGTCAGGTGTCACTGTAACCACTTTTCGGGGTATTTACCTCCTCTCATATGGAAGATGTCTTCTACCCCCTGCCTCAGGTCACTTGAGTGCTTCAGTTACCTCATCACTTGTCGGCAATCTTTCGCCTAGTCGTAGAATCTTTGCAGATTATAGGCATTGATTAACCTAATTACACTCATATATACCCATTTAATGCCACCCTTTTCATTATCGACTGCTTATTCTCCAAGTAATATCTCTTATAGACTTAATGGTTTCTGTTTGATTTCTTAATTGTTTCTTTTAGATTAAAAGAGTTCACAATACCCATAATTACCGGCCTGTCTCCTTTGCTTTCGGGCGGAATCTGTAGACGGTGGTGCAAAATTACTTTTCTTGGTTTCCTGACCTACTGGCTTGCGGGGGTTTCTCAAAAGACAGTAGCTTTAATTTTATAAATATAATACTATATAATTATAATAAAATATATATATATATATATTTATAAATAAAATAATAAATATATAAATAAAAAATATAAAACAATAATAAAAAAAATAAAAATAAAAAAAAATAATAACTAGCTTTAAATACCCTTTACTCCTTCGGAAAACTTCTTTTTAATGCAGGTATGTTTAAGGTTTCCGCCGCCAGCAGGTATTCTTTCGCTTTCTTCATTCGGGATTCGGCTGCATCGTTGTTTTTCCGACAACCTTTCTCCTCCTATCCTCCGTCTTCAGGTCGAAGATGCAGTGCTTCTTTTTGGCCGGGTTTATATAGTAGAGTCAGTCGCTTTTGATTGGCTGCCATTTTTTTGGGACCAAAACTAATTTTGGCGCCATTTGCCATTGTTCATTCTACGATTTGTGCTAGCACTATTTTCCACGTAGCCGCTTGGTGGTAGCCATCTACTCTGTTCATGTTTTTAGGGCATTTTGTAATTTCGATAGCTTCCCTGATTAATCGTGGGAAGTATCGATTTTCCCGCTCAGGACTTCGGTTTCTTCGAAGCAGATTAAGTGTAGAGGTCCAGACTATGTATGTTCTACGACTGCTGAGAGGTGGAACAGTTTATTTTCTGTCGGATTTTGGTGTTCCTTCACTCTGCAAGCGATAGCCCTCACAGTCTGGCCCACGCAGGATTTCCCACAAGTGCAGTTTATCTTGTTAACTCCCTCCTTGGAAATGGAAATCCACTGTTTTAGATTGGGCATCATGTCACCGATTTTCTTAGTGGTGGAGAGCCTGGTTACTATGTTGTGTTTTTCAAAATTCTGCCAATCGTTTCCGATGTCTCTGCGATGGAGGGTATGGTGGCGTAGGATGAGGGTTTCTCCTCATGGTCGGTTGATTTGACAGTTTCAATTTCCCTCCTGTTCTCTTACCTATCGGCCCTTTCTGTACCACCATTTTGGAGTAGCCATTCTTCTCGAGGGCTTCGGTCAGTTTTATTTTCTCAGTCGGGAGTGACTTGTTGTCGGCAGTGCTGCGGGCCCGATGCTGCAGAGTCAATTAATGACATTTTTTGTGCAGGATGGTGGTGAGAATCAGCATTTAGGTATAAGTCCGTGTGCGTTTCTTTTTGGTAGATCGCATGTGCTAATTTCCCATCGTTTCCCCTGCTGACATCCAGGAATGGTAGTTGTCCCTATTCTTCTATCCCCATAGTAAACTTTATGGCTTGTTGTGGGGAGTTGAGGTGGTTCAGGAGTAAGTTCATCTCTTCCGTACGGCCAAATCACAAATGTATCGTCAACATATCTCACCCATTTGTCAGATTTCTTCGGATACCTCTGCATGGCCTTCTTCTCGAAATCCTCCCATCTTCTTTTTAATGCTTAAGATAAATACCATTTCAAAGAAGGAAACGGTGGCTCTAGACTCCGGTGCAACACCCCTAATTGTACAGTCCTGGACAAAAAATTCTTACCACCGCGGAGCTAAAAATTTTCCAAGTTCCGAGTTGACGCCGATTTGACAACCGCGTCCCCGCGCGAGATATAAACGCACGGACCGGAACGAGGACCATTTCAACCCGCCACTGGTGAGGGGAGGGACCCATTGAAGAATGATTTGACCACGGAGTAGGGTAACCGTTAACCGCCCTGGTCACCTTATCCATCATTCACCGTAATTACGCACGATCCTTACTTTTACTTTGTATCAACTTCCCCCCCCCCCTCCACTTCGTCCTTCACAACCTTCAACCATATATTTACCCAGCCACCTGTGATATTTGTTACCTGATGATGGCACGAAGTTGCTGAAACCCGGGTTGCATGTATAATAAAATTGTATTTTACGAAGACGGATAAGGTTAACGGTTTTGGGTTGGGGTTGGGGGAGGTCTATTTTAAGGAGGGGGGAATGCGTCGGGAACAAATGGTCATTACATAAAATATGCGGGCTCGCTTGTGTATTTATTTGTTCTTAACAAAGAGAGACAGTTACATCATGTAATATCTGCTATTTCGCGTAATCGCTAAGTGTTAATAAACAATTGTCCACTTACTGACTGGTGCAGTTAAAACGATAACGAACTGCCGGAGCGGAAACTGAAGAATGTATATTGTTTTTGCGCCTTTCTATCAGTCGTACTATACTACGATTCTAGGCTCAACCAACGTTCGAAGAGCTAGCTTAAAACACTTTCTCCTTCTCTCTCATCCACCCCTTACTAAAAGAGTCCGAAACCCAACCTGCACCCCATCCCGTTCAAAAAATCCCTTCGCCTGTCAAATCATTCTTCAATGGGTCCCTCCCCTCACCAGTGGCGGGTTGAAATGGTCCTCGCTCCCGTCCGTGCGTTTATTTCTCAAGCGGGGGCGCGGTTGTCAAATCGGCGTCAACTCATTACTTAAAAATTTTTTAGCTCTGCGGTGGTAAGAATTTTTTGTCCAGGACTGTACTTCCCCATTTATGGGTCAGAGTGGCGGTTCAATTGACGTAAGGGCCCAAGAGCATAGACGATCATTCCTTAAGGCAGACCCCTGTTCAGCCTTTGCTAAGCATTTGAATTAGGATTACCATTGGAGTTATTTTGTACCAGCGATTGTGATCTCGAGAGGAAAAGCCCTCGATAGGATTTGCTAGAAATCTTTGAAATATTATCGTCCTTTATTAAGAACTAGAAACTTATGAATGGCGTTCTTTTCTCATCCTACCCGCCCCTGATTTCACTGTTCCTTCTCCCTTCACTACCCGAGTCATGATCTCCCAATTTGCACTCTCCCACCAATTCCCATTTATCCTTCTACACCCACCAATCCCTCCTTTCTTGCGCATATGTATATACTATATAGATAACAGTGACATGTTTTGCAAGAACTGCCTTGAGAAGGTCCGTACAAGTCGAAACTTTGGTCTGCAATTTGAATGAAATCCTGGATATATTAAACGATACTATACAAAGATTTTCTTATTCTTTGCTGGATTAACTCTCTTATGCTGCAGCTAACCCATTTATAAATAGAGAGACCCATTGCCTACAAACCTAAGTTAGTACAGGTTTAAGTCTGACGCCGAGTTTCTCTCTCGCCTGCTCGATGACACTAAGGACATCAGTTGTCGGTCGCCTCTTCATATAACCAGCAAAAGCTTATTACATGTTTGGTGTATGGTGATGTGGCAATAGTAAAATGGTGTTATCCCTATGTATGTTTTTAATAAGTTCCAACTTACGTCAAGGTTTTCATTTGTTTTTGATTGATGTTTCTTCTTCTGATTACATGTCATCTTGCTTGACTTATTTTGATCATCTTCAATCTGCTGTTTCTTCCATCATGGGTGATTTTCGTTGATGCTTGTCGTTTCCCAGGTGATAGCATTCGTCCATTAGCTCCAGTTTTGACTGATCAACTAACAAGGTGGATTGGTTCCCGTCTTTCATGCGTACGTGATGGTTGGCGAATAACCTTTGTGGAATTTAGACTTAAAGGAAAATGACTCAATGATATTCCACACTTTTTTTGTGACTAAAATGCAACTGACCGGTTTTGATGTTTACAAAATCATCATCAGAGATATTACCAGATATTAGATAGACAGAGATATTAGATCGAGTAATATTACTGATGATAATGTTGCAAGCATCGTGACCGGTCAGTCGCATTTAAGTAACAAAAATGGGTGGAATATTTATTATTCTTTTTTTTCTTTTTATTTTTCTTTTTATTTTTCTTTTCTTTCTTTTTATTTTTCATTAAATCTTTCGCACATGCCCATTACCGGAGAATTCCACATTTATTATTATCTTCTCCTTGCATCATCACTTCAGCTGTTACTGCAAAAGATTCTCAGATGCCGCAAACACTTACTACATGCGCCAATCTCTGCATTAGCCCTCTCACCATCGGTCGTAATAATCAAGGTCGCGAAAATTAAGATGGAGGAAGCCTCCACTTCAGACCCGTGTCGTGGGATATGGACGGGAGAAGGAGCGAGCTGAGGAACGCGACATGAGGTCTGAGGCGAATATTGGAACGGGATGAGATTGCAATCTTGATTTGAAGTACGGGTTAAGATATGGTGTTGAGGAGATGCCGAAGAGCCCGGGAAATGGGGCTGCGATATGGGATGGAGTAGGAGGGGTAGGAAGATGTGACTGGGATATGGGAAAGGTGCAGTTGAGAGGCCCTCTCGTGGTTGGAGTGGAGAAAGGAGAAACCCGTGCGAGGATTATGAGGCGGGATGTGAGGGCCTTTTGGAACCCTGGCGAGGATATGGAATAAGGAAAGAGGATCGGAGGTTAAGGGGGAATTCTTAGAAGTGTTTTACATGTGGAGACACTGCTCCTTAAGTCAGGAGGGTGAAGGCCATGCCGTAGTAAGGGTCATAGAATGTGGAGCTTGGGTGGTGATCAAATTTTCTGAATGGAAACAGGATGGATTTAGAATTATTAGGGTAATATACCGGCTGAAGTTAGTTTCAGTGGAAACTTGTAGGAGGCCATGAGAGAAACTTAAAAAAATGAGATGGAAATATTAACTTATAAGAAATAAATAAATATAAAAATATTTTTTAAACATCGCTTTTATTAAAAAAAACACTAAATTTCATCCAAATACACCCATTTCTAGGGGTTGAAAAAATTGTCTTCGATGGGACGCTCAGCAACATTTGTACTCCGTCGGGTTGACACACAAGTTTACAATATTGCATACACTACAGGATATAAAAAAGCTATTTTTTTAAAAACACATTTCTTTAATTTTCATTTTCTTTTCCCCTTTTTTATGACTGAATATTGTATTGTCACCGGAAATGAACCTATGTGCAAAATTTCAGATCTCTAGCTAGTCAGGAAGGTAGTTGAAAATCGATAACAAAATTTGATCCTGAGAGAAGACCCTGACACACAGCACCCTGACACACAGGACCCTGACACACAAGTTAAGATAAATAAAAGCGATTAAAAAAACTTGTATTTTGGTATGAGGCATTCCCAGCGTGTGATATTAAGAATTGCTATTCGGGTTAATGCCCCCCGGGTTGATGAATTCATGGCTTCCGACGTTTCTATGGCCGAGAGGTCTACCGTCTTCTGGGCTGAAGTTCTTCATCGTCTTCATTTCAGCCCTGTAGACGATGGACCACTCGGCCATCGGAGAGGCAGCCATAAATTATTTAACTCGGTGTACATCCCGGATCCCGGTAAGAGGTTATAAAGAGACTTGCTCTGTTTCGTCAGGTCATTAATGTGTTCCGTCGACGACCCACGATTACCGCTGCAGCCACCTTAGTGGCTCACTTCGAGTTGGTGGGTTCGCCACTTATCGGCGGATTGACACAATGGTGCATTCATGTTTTGCGAGAACTTATGAAATATGTAGCCAAAAATACCGTAGAATTCGCAATGATACCTTCCCAAATCTAATGGAGTCTCCTAAAAAATGCGCGCAAATCATTAACTAGGACTGAGGATCAAACTCAGATCCGCCGAATGCTTTGCTTTAACAATGACATTTGAAATAGAGGATATGGATGGATAAATGTCTGTCTTGCGTGAGATTGAGTTCCCTCATCAACCATATTGCTGTGCCGTGAACAAGCTATTGTACGTGGAATTCATGAACTTGGACAAAGCCTTCGACAACATTGATGGAGACAAGACATTCGTATTGTTAGACAAAACTCGGAAAAAATTCGGTCAAACGAAGAATATTTGATCCACTATACAAAAAACAGGTCGCCCTATTGTAATGAGAGACAGCAGGTATATGGAATCGAATATCATCTAAGAAGTTTGGGAAAATATGCAGTCTCTCACCATTTCTTTTCAGCATTTACTTCTGGGAGGTAAAAAAGAGAAACAAAAAATAGGAAATTGGTCAAGATTGAAGGAAATGAGGTGAACATGTTCCGCTTCGCAGATGACGTCGCAGTCATGGTAGAAATCAGTGATGATCTTCAAAGATCACTGATCGCAATGGACCAAGTAACAGGACAGTTTATAAAAATAATTAAGTAGATGACTTTTGTAGTATTCGGCAGAGAGAACCTGAATGGAGAAGTCACGCCTAGAGGAGAGAAAAAGTAGCAGGAGGATATATTTTTTTAATGAATAAACTTGTACGAAAACAACTTCTTTTCATTCTCAAACATGTTTTCTTCATGATAGGAGCTACTTAACGCTCACAAATCATTCATCATTGGCCTTTATTTTCCCCCAACATTCATATGAGACTCAGGTTCAACAATACTGACGGTTGTCAAGGAGACGTTTCACCCAAAAACGCGTAACTCGTAATGCGCAATGTTTGAGAATCGCACGCAATCGAATCAGATGGAGACAGAATAAAGTCGAATGAAATATTATCAAAAAGAAGTGGTTTTCGTAAAAGTTTATTTATTCAAAAAATTACAATGATATACCACATAGTTACAGAAGAGCAAGTTAATTTTGTTAGCGAGAGGGTTCTTTCAGCTACCTCGGAGGCACCATTGCGTGGGACGGAAGAAGTACGCGGAAATCAATCGAAGAATAGTCCGAATTAAGAATGCGTCCGCGATTAAAATATATTTCCTCTGCTCGAAGAAGATAGGAGTACGAACCGGAAAACAGCATGTGAAAACGTTTGTATAGCGTGCCATCTCTCTGGATCGGAAATATTATCCATTGGAAAAGCAGACCAGAAAAGAAGGGGGATGCTGAAGACTGAAAAGAAGGAAGGATGATTCTGAGACTGAAGATGAAATTGACGGATAAGATAAGAAATGTGGAATTATAACGAGGAATATAAGAGAAACGGGCCCACTCGAACACTGTACATATACGAATAAATAGAATTATTGGACTCCATATTGAGGCACCATGGGCTTGTGAGTATCGTAATATTAAATGGAATTTTGGAGGAAAGTCCCAAGAGGTAGGTTAAGGGGTTAATACGTAGTATAAATATGCGAAGCGTTATCCGGGTTAAAAGAAGTTTAGATTTGAAAATCGCTGTTCACTATTCAAAATGGCCATTTCGAGGCCGCGTACCGTCCCACCCCAACACCCCTGCACACCGCAACCTTGCTGGCTTAGGACTTTAGAGCATATTTTAGAAGTGAAGTAAGTCAAATTTCAAGCTATCCGGGACTAGCCACGGAGTTCCACTTTTACGGAGTCACCCGCAATGCACACATGTGCGATTTTCCACAGAGAAAAAAATCATCCGCCTTGACCGGGAATCGAACAAAAAAAAATCCACAGGGGAAGAGGACGCCTCGGTAGCTTAACTGACTACAGCACTCGGCCGGAAATCGAGGGGTCCGGGTTCGAATCCCGGTCAAGGCGGATGATTTTTTTCTCTGTGGAAAATCGCACATGAAGAAAGTCACTTTCCCACTACCGGAGCTTCGGTGAAGCCAAGGGAATGGCGGCGAAAATGTTGGAAAAAATTGACGAAAATTGGTCATTTTCTAAGGTAAATATCTCAAAAATCACTGGTTCCACAGCTTATATTTAACATTTCTATGAAACTATGTTGATCATGGAAGGAAAATGTGCCATTGCTATTTCCCTAAATTTCACGATTTTCTCGAAAATAATTTGTGACGAAAGCGGAGATTTTATATAAAAAAATCCAAATTTGCTCTCTGTCTGTCGGTCCGAACATTCGCTTTTCATGAGGAAATGCACGTATTGGGTTTATTTCACTTGCCTGTATTCTTCATTCCTTTTGCATATTAAAATTAGCAATACTATTTGCACGAAGTTGACACGAGCGTCAAACGGAAGAAAATGTCAGTCAGACTCTCATTCCTTCCTGCGAATTCTTTTTTCCTCTCGAATTCGCGAAAGTTTTTTAAAAGCATGCCTTAAACTGCTGAGTTACGCTTTTTTTGGTGAATCGTCTCCTTAACAACCGTCATTATTGTTGACGCGGAGTCTCTTATGAATGTTTGGGGAAAATAAGGGCCAATGATGAATGACTTGTGAACGATAAGTGGCTTCTATCATGAAAAAAAATGTTTGAGAATCTCACGCTATACAGATGGAGACAGAATCAAGTCGAATGAAATATTCATAAATATATATTATAGATTGTGATGTCGTCGCCAAAAACTGTTGTCTAGAATTCCGTAAATAAACCACTTTTTGGAAAGACGGACGTTCAAATGTAAATACAGTCGACATATTGTAAATAAACACGTGTTACCGGTTATATCATGAATATACATGAGTTTTAATTACAATTAATCATAACGCAGTGGATAAAAAATATAGAACTGCACGCGAGACGTAATTATACACTTTTTTAATATCGTCCGGTCTACAGATATATTTAAATCCCTCCAAATTGAATTACACAAATGCACAATTAACTTCTTAGCACTTCGTGAATATCGCTATACGGAAATTCAATAATGAAATAATAATGCGAGGTGACTTCATGAGTATTCCCAATGGCCGTCATTGCAGTGTAGGTAACAAGGAATGCACTTACCGCCGCCTTGAACAGATTCTTATTTTTCAATCCAAGTCTCCTATTTTGGGTCCTCGTAGACACATACTCTGTTTTGCAGCCTAGTACGAAGGAAGTTGTGTTTAAACAAGGCATTCTCAAATCTTTATGTAAGCTGAACGGGCTTAATGCATTCTAATTAGAATCAAAGTCTGGCAAACCTCGTCGTCGGCACACGAGGGACGTTTCATAAGCCTCTTACACATTTTCTGTAATAGATATTACCTCTCTAGCATTTACAAAGTAACTTTTAGATCACCAAAATAGCAAGATATTATTCAAAGTATGAAGTAATTCATATCTCCTTGATCGTTATTGAATATTCACCATAGTCTCACGTTAGCAACAATGAACTACGTTTATTTACAATAATAACAGAAAAGACTCTAATCGAAGTGGCGCCAAGGACAGGGTGAACTAAAAGTAGAAATTTAGGCAACACGTAGCCTAGGAAAATATTCCAAACATCTAAATCCATAACATATATTTATGGAAATATGATTCAACAGTCAGTTTGACGGCGGTATTTTATGTAGTTTAAGTATTCTTTTTTGGATTACAGACTACTCAGGATTGTATACAGTAGACTTGAAATATTATATGATTTATGAACGTATTGAGTTCATTTTATTTACCTGCAGTCTGCATTCTTTTTGCATATTAATAATTGAAATACTGGTCGCACGGAGTTGACATGAACCTCAGGCGAAGGTAAATATAATACAAATTCGTATTCTATCATGCGAATTTTTTTTTCCTCTAGACTTCGTGAAAGAGTTGTATAAGCATGTGTTAAATTGCTCGAAGTTACGCGTTTTTGGTGAATCGCCTCCTTGACGACCGTCATTATTGTTGGAAGCCGAAATTCATATGAATGTATGGGAAAAATAATGGCCAATAATGAATGATTAGTGAGCGTCAAGTAGCTTCTATCAAGAAGGAAAAATGTTTGAGAATAGCATGCTATTCAGATGGAGACAGAATCAAGTCGAATTCAAATATTTTCAGACAATCAGTTTGATGGTGGCGTTTTTAATTCTTAAAGTGGGAATGTAGACTATTCAGGATTGTGCACAGTAGACTTGAAATTATGGATGACTCCACTCAATTGCATATTAGGAAATTCGGGTTACATGTTTTCGACGTACTTCCGACCGGTAGAAAATTAGATTCATAGAAATTTGTCCGAACAGGGATTTCAAGATTATAAAAACTGTTAGCATTCAAGGGAATTTTGTATTTAACCTTGCTAAATCATTTTTGCCCAAGTATCACTAATTGCGATAATTTCGAAACAATTATTGCGCACGTATCTGCGATAATTTTAGTTGAAGATCCATCGTTCTCGACGAATGGTTACTCTTGCAGTTAAAATGTTATGAGGTTTTACGTAGAACACTATTTTCGTCAAAAAAAATCTCTTGTGACACATCATTTAAATGGTCGCTATTTGATCTAATGAGTTGAAATTCTTTCATTCTTCATTTTAAACTTAAAACGTTGATTAATTCTTTGAAAAAGTTAGTAAATAATAGTGTTGAACGATTAAATTTTTAATTCTGGACGATTCAATTTGAATGGAACCCTTTGTAAGTCTTTGGTGCTGGAGAATTACTGGCGAAGGAAGGAATTGCGCAGGAAAGATGTCCAGGCGTTGCTGTAATAACATTTCAGTCCTCTCTAAATCTACTTCTACATCAACATCTACATAATACCCTGCGAGCCGCCGCATGGGCGTGTGGCAGGGGGTGTTAGGTCACCAGCCGTGTAAAGGTGTAAGGTTTTTGGAGATGAAATGGTGGCGTGTATTATAGGAGTGTATTTATTTGAGGTCAATTTTTATTGTGGTCGCTTATTGTTCGCGGAAAGAACGAGTTTTTGCACCTATCTGTTTGGCAGTGTATCTCACTTATTCTATCGCATCTGACTGACCTAGAGATACAGTGAAGAGTCATGATAATATTCTCCGTGTCGCTCTGAAAAAATATCAGTTCTGAATTTATCAAGCAACCTAAGCCTAGCGTGTAGCCTCCGAGTCTCTAGGGGCTCCCACCTTAATCCCTCTAAAAGTTGTGAGACACTATATGTACGCTCGTAGCAGTTTTTAACGAAGCGCGCTGCTTTCCTTTGTATTTTATTTATTTTTTTGGTTAAAGCTATTTGACCAGGGTCCCAAATGCTCGCGTCGTATTCGAGGTGTGGCCTAACCAGAGCGAAGTAGCATCTCTCTTTGAATTTTTCATCCGAGGACCTTCCTATTATACGTTTAACAAAACCTAGTTTCTTTAATGCTGCGCCGCATATGTTTTGTATGTGTGTTCCCCACGATATATCAGAAGTAAAGGTAATTGCAAGATATTTTACTGTATCTGAAGATTTCATGTTTACTCCACCATGGCATTTGCGTGATGAATTTCGCAGGAAGTGGACTGTTGTGCATTTGCTGATATTTAATTCTATCCCCCACTCCTGGCACTTCCGGTAATGTCGACTACTACTGTTTCTGATGATTGATTTTACGTTTGAATTTTTTCTCCAAAATTTGAAGGCGTCTCAGATTTTTCTCATTCTTGAGAAACCCTTTGGTTTTAAGTCTAATTGATTCTTGGTGTATGAATATTTTATTTTATTCTGCTTCAAAACGTCCATTAAAGGCCTACAGGTTGCAAATCATCGTAAACAATCCAGTGTAAGAAGTCAGTGAAACATAAATTCTGCCAAGTTTCGTTATTTTATCATTGTTTTAGCGAGCCTCTTTTATTCTTGCTTAGGTAATGTTTGTGCAGAGGAGCTTGGAACTCCTGATGCTGAAAATAAAATTAATACTCTAGTAAAACCTATGACCCTATAGTTATTGTTGTCGGTTTTGTGAATGTAGTTTTTAGCGTAATACACAAACCATTTTTAACTACAGACGTACTTCCGACCATAGAAAATTAGATCCATAGAAATATGTCCGAACAGGGATTTCATGATTATAAAAACGGTTTGCAATCAAGGGAATTTTGTATTTAACCTTGCTAAATCATTTTTTCCCAAGTATCACTAATTGCGATAAAATAATCACTGTATTTTATCAATTGTAAATATATATAAATTTTTAGAGTTTAAAAAATTATGGAAATTGGGTAAATACATCGAATTATTAAGACTTTGATAAATTATATCTCGATTGATTCATGCACTGTAGCCATGTTGTAATCTTGTTTAGATGTATTTACGTTTGCGCTTAAATTAATATTCACACGTTCAAAATAAATATCCAGTCAATCTCTCTGAAATTGCGAGGTTCGCTGTTAGTGTGTTCAATCTCTTTTTATGTAATTTTATGGAGGTTGATTTGGATGTAATTCTTTCGTTGTAAAATATAGTTCAGTGAAAGCTGAATCAAGCGACCACCGACGGTTCCGCTGAAAAGAATGGTCTTCTAAGAGGGCTGATCGTTCGACGGGGTTCAGTTTTCCGGAGTGCGCCTCATGCAAATGAACGGGTGGCCGATTTGAAAAAAAAAATGGAAAAACTCTTGAAGCGACTGTTTTGTTCAAACCGATGGCGTTTATTTCCTCATAATTCAGTTGCTCCTGGGAAACTACAATGCATATTAAATCCATGTACACATACAGTGAGGCCTGAATTAAGGCAGTCAGAGCGAGATATCATTTTACCTAGAAATCAATGAATTTGGTCTCATTTTAATGAAAAGTAAATCCCCCTTCCATTGACACCAAAAATTCAACCCCTTACCCCTTGTTTTCCAGAAAATGCCAGCCCTTTTATATAGGAAATGCACTCCAGAGAGACCTTATTTAACAAATGAGGAATATCTAACGGCTACATCTCGTCAGATAATTAATTGTGTGTAGTTTTTGTGTTTTCTCAACTATTTTTGAAAGATAATTATATTTTCACCGCAGTAAATTCATCAGGATCACAATAAACCTTCCGTTTTGGTGGAGTTTCAAAAGTACCGCGCGAAAAAAATGAGTGAAGGTGAAGACTTATTTAGATATTTTCATTTGATTGCAGACAATTTTCACTATAACTATATTATTTCACTATTAATTATGCAATATTTTATTTGTGTATCTCACAGCTGGTGAAATTGAAAGGTATAATTCGAATATGGCCTCTATCATGATTAGGGAAATATATCTTTCACACTACCTCAAGCGACCTCCGACGGTTCCGCTGAAAAATGGTCATTGTTAGGGGTGGTCGCTTGATCGGAGTGGTCGTTAAGAGGGGTTTCACTGTACTATTATTTCATTGTTTGCCATTTATCGTGGTCAAATATTTGGGTAGTTTTATTTTTGGGTAGGTCTAGCTTAGATATGTCTACAAAAATGTTGTGTTTTCCATTGATAGCTAAGACTTACCGGTACTGGGAAACAGATGACCAGATATCTATCCTGTTACTTCGCTCTTGAATGAGAAATCCTTAGGCACTGAATATATTAAAAGTCTCCAAAGAAGGTTTTTTTATACTTGAGATTCAAGATTTAAATGAATAATTTTATCACAAGTTCCGACTCCGTCGTCTTAAAAAAAAAACTTTTGCTCCTACCTTCCTACTCGGGACAACTTGCGTCGGGGCCTTTCTCAGAAGTTCCTCGATTTTCTGATCTTATCGAGTTTCTCATAAAAATTGTATACGGTGGGAAAAAGCAATGGCGGATTTGAATATACGCTGCCTCAAAAGAAATTTCGCTGCGGTCTCATTCTGAAAATATCAAAGAAACCTTTTCCCCGTCCTTTTCAAGAACGTTACGCGTTATGAATATAAATAATATTGCGGGTATTCTGCGGGAAATGCGATTCAGAAGAAATCGTCTCCCGACTTACATCTCCGGGAATCCCGTATTTGCTTCCTCCTTTCTTTCTAAGAATGTGGAGTCTTGAAAATACGTTTCGCTTAAGAGTACGTAGATTATAGAGGACGATTCACGCTGCGGATTGTGTTTTTTGCTTCAGCTACGAGTGTGTTCTCATGCGGCCGATTTTGCGTCCTATTGCCGCTGCGTTGTGCGCCTCACGCAAACCTCGTTGTTATGGCAACGGCAATATCGGATGAAAATATACATCTACGTCTGCACAGAAATTTTGAGGCAAGATGCTCATGAAGCACTTTTTTATTTATTTAAATAACAAATAATATATACAAGGTGTTTCAGGAGGAAAGTTCGAAACTTCTGGAGGAGGTAAGGGAGGTGATTTTAAGTATATTTTGTCCTATCAACATGGGGTCGCAAATCCTTGGTTACCGAGCTTTGACAACGCAAACATTTTTCAGAAGTATTCTGCAGTTATAATGACAACACCCAATTTCAATGCAGGGTGGAATAATAAAATAGAAAAAAAGGGAAGAAACTATCAAGTCTTAAAATTTTTCACGCTACTCCCTGATTCGTTCCAAAATGGAGGCAGCACGCCTGTTACATTATATCAGCTTGATTAATTTGTCGGTGGTCTTGTCCCTCGTATGTTTTACTGCTTGAGCGCCCCTCTGTGATAGGCATTATGTGCGAGAATTTGATAATTTTTGCATCCTCAAAGTATCCCATTGTGAGTTAAGATGCAGCGGGGCAGTCAAAGAGATGCTGTCTATCAGTTACTCGTCTCAGGGACAAGTATTAAGAAAAAAACGTCCCCCGCCTGCTCCGAGGGGTCGACGGAAGCGTGTATTTATTCATCGATACATTGGGGGTATATACAATAAATGTTTCACCTCCCTTTCAAGGTCCATTACACAAAACTTTATCTCTTTTCCTTTTATAGTCCACCAGGTTCATTAATACAAACTCCCTCCGCCTACACTGGTATAGTTTGTTCATGTTCCATTCCTGTGTTACTGCGGCGCTTCTAACTCTTCCGTTCGCCGCTCTGCTTCCAGTCACTAGCTTCCGTTAGTGAGGGTTTTCCACTCCTTCACGATACGTGCTTCCGTGCAGCGGTACCCTTGGCAACATCTCCATCGTACTTCGCCATTCGCCCTCCATACTGCCTCCCTCCTTTATCTCCGCCCAAAATGCTAGAAGCGCGGGTATTACTTAAGGAAATGTATGAAGACACACTGCCTTCCTCTTTATAACTACCTAAGCGACGATTCAATTCCTATTACCTATCTTTATAAGGGTGTCAATGTCTAACGTAAAAATACGTGAGGCGCCGGCGCCTGTATAGACTAATTGCGCTATTATTATGGTACTTACTTACTCTTACTCCTGTGGCCACGCAACCAGCCTCCTAATCTTATCAGGTACTTTCCCACTTCTCTCTCATCTCCCCATCGGAGTACTTCCTATGGCCTTCTCCCTTCAGGTTTACCATTATCGCAGACTTGTATAACCATGCTGTTCAAACAAACCGAGACTCGGAGGATTAACGTTAGGCTTAGGTTGCTTGAGGAATTCAGAACTGGAGTGTTTCAGAGCGACACAGAGAATATTATCATGGCACCTCACTACATCTCTAGGTTTGACAGAAGCGATTAAATTAGAGAGATGCATTACCGAACAGATAGATACAAAAACTCGTTTTTTCTACGCACAATCAGCGACCACAATAAAAACTGAGCTCCACTAAGTACACTCCCATAAAACACGTCACCATTTCACCTCCCAAAAGCTTAATCATTACACGGCTGGTGACCTAACATCCCCTGCCTTACGCCCATGCGGCGGCTCGCCGGGACTTATGCAGATGTTGATGTATTACTTTTTCTATTCCTTCTCTTGCGCTATTATATGCTAATTACTTACTCTTAAGCCTAGGGCCATATGTATCCAAGTTGATAATTAGCCGCACCAACATATCCCCTCCATCTCTTTCGCTCCTCTGCATCCTCCTCCGCGGCCCGTTCAAATCTATCGTAACTTGGTTCCACCATCTCTGTCGTGGTCTTCCCTCGAGTGGTCTTCCTTCCGTATTTCTTCTCGAAACCTTCATCACACAGCCGTCCTCTTTTCTTAACAAAGGTCGTGCCCAATTCATTTTTCTACATTTAATCTCACTTATTATGTCGGTGTCCCTGTAAAGGTCCGTTATTTCCTTACTGTGCTTTCTTCTCCACCTTCCTTGTTCGTTTGTAGGCCCGTAGATCTTTCGTGACATATTGTTTTTAAATACTATCAATTTTTCTCTTCCTTCTTATTTAGTGTCCATGTCTCGGATCCATAGAGCAATACTGGGCAGATTATTGTTTTGTACAATTTAATTTTTGTTTTATACGACAGGGATTTGGAAGTTAGGAGTCTTTGGCTTGCATGTAGGCATCATTTGACTAGATGTAGGTAATCTATTTTGTATCTCTGGTTTTTCTCTGTTGTTATTTGATATAATAACTCGTAGGTATTTGAAATAGTCTAACTTTTCAAATTAATGACCCTCAATGTGTATATATGTGTGTATATATAAACCTATATTATTTTGCTACTCTAATAGAATTCTAACATATGAAAATGAACGTTTGTTTGTTCGTCTTCTATGCGTTCCAATACCATTCATCAGATTACGATAAAAAGTTGTGCGCGCGTCCGCGTAGGTTCCTGAATTATCAAATCCATTGAACAATAGGTGGAGCGGCAGTAGTTTCAGAAAATGTGTTGGCACGCGAGCTTCCCAAACAAGCGAGGAACGACGAGCAAGCAACGAAGCAGATCGTTTACGAGTTACTCAATCACGTGTATCAGAATCGTATCAGTGAGACATGATTTGTGTTAAAAGGTACGTAATTGATTTGTACGTAGATTTGCTTTGGTGCAGTGGTTTATTTTTGTTTGCTTTTTTTTAATTCTTGCATTTAATTTTCGTATACCTTTCGCTTTTTCCTAAAATTCTATTTTTCAAGCTCGTAAATCGTACATTTTTGCACTACTTCCAACAATAGAATATTTTATTTACTTGGAAACCGCAGCATAGGCATGGAATGGAAACTCATGGAATCATTTTTGCGTTGCGAATTCCTGTTTAGGTACGAGGAAATCACTGGATTAGGTCTCAAATTCTTTTGTGTCTGCTTTGTATATGTGTTCGCTTTGTATGTGTGTCAACTTAGAAAGAAGAAGAGGCATCGAAACGCATGCCGGGAAAAGCTATTATTATTATATTTCTTGCAGTAAATTTTTCAAACTGTTATACTGTTTCCTCGGCTTTAACTCTGCTGGTTGCTTCAAGTGTCCATATCGGTTAAATATTGCTTTGATTTTAAATGAATTCACTTTGTAATATTCCACAATGATTGTATTGCTTGCTGTAAGTTGATGCCATTCCAACCGGCATCACCGGGTTGTCCACAAATTCTGGAACTATAAATTTCACATGATTGTCCACTATTTCTGGCACAATAAACTCACGTGCGTGCGGCAGTTGAGAGAAGAAGATAATTGATTCCCAAACACGCCCCTCGAACACGCATGATGGGGGATCTTGCATTAACAGTATTGGTAGAATTGAGAGGAACTCGGGAGAGGGTAGAAGATTCTGTTGAAATATAAAGGGGGTGGCGCTTGAGACGAAGGGTCAAAGGCGAATGCTAAAGGGAAGCGCGTGAGGTAAGAAATTGGGAGGGTAGGCTGGTTGGGGGGGGGGGGGGGCAAGAGAGAAGAGTGTTAACGTCTTGGTGTGCCGGGCACCAGGCGGTGGTGGGTGGTGGTGGTGGTGTCTTTGGCCCGTCTTCCTCACAGCCATCGAATCGCCCTCAGGGACTCGGGGAGGAGTGCGACGTGGTCCGACGGGATAGGCAAGGCTGCGTGATCCTGGACCAAACCCAATTTCACTGGCTTCTTCCCCCTCCATATCTCTCTCTTACTCTCTCCCTCTACTTTTCCCATCCTTTCTGATTCTCCTTCCCTCTTCCCCTCACCGTTAACTTCCAACCCAGGTGCGTACGTTGCTAGGGAAAAACAGACCCCAGGCTCTCTCTCTCTCTCTCATACCCTTTCACATCCCCAACTCCACGCTTTCGCAGTCAGGCCTACGTCTCGGAATTGCAAGAAGCCCTCCGGACCTCACTTCTTCTTCTTCTTCTTCCCCTTTCCCCAATTCATACCCCTCCTCACCCCTCTTGCCTCTTTCTCCAACATACGTACATGCCCGGATCCTCCTCCTTTTGGAAATTAAATGTGAATCATTTACGAAAGGTCTGCCTTCTCAATTTCTAGCCCCTCAAGTGACTTCTTTTTTTTTTCCTATCCTTTTTTTTGTCTTTCACAAGATAGGAATTTTTCATTTATCATTTTTTTTTATCGTATCCCCCCCCACGCATTCACGCGGTCTGACCCCTCGCCCTCCTTGCCTCCTCATCCTCCTTGACTCGGGAGAGACGTTTATGTTATCGCTCTTACTGCTGCTACTGAAGATAGAGAAAGATACCCTGAGGAGTGCATGTGTTAATTTTTATAAAAAATCGTTTGTCTGTCGGAATATCATAATTAAATTTAAGAAAATTTACTATTTTCCTCGATGAAAAATTTTAATTCGACCGGTTTCGATGCTTCGAAAACGGTTGCAATTTATCAAAACCGTTCGCATTGAAGTTTATATTGTGGAAAATTGCCAATTTTCTTCAATTTAATTTTGTTTATTCTTAGTTACATAATGTATTTTATACCCCTTTATTGCCTTTCATGGGATTGAAATTTTCGTTTTTCTTAAGTTTTCCTCATGCTTGGACGAGATCATACCTTTTGTCCCGCTCGCCCCATCCTCAACATGGAGGTGCGTATTTTATTTGGCGTATAAATGACAAAAAATGCTTCCACTCTTACTTTGAAACATACTCTATGAAACTGTTATTATTACAGTATCTGAGAACGAGATTTCACGACTCCGCGAAAGGGACTTGACGAAATAATAAAAGTAATTGGACCTTTGCTACCCTTATTATGTGTGACAGATCTGCATTTGTAGTATTGTACTTCATCCATGGTTGTTTAAACTGTCTCCATTTGGACTCTCACTTATTCTCTTTCCACTGAGTTTTATTCACACCTTGAAAATTACATAGCTTATGTCGGAACCTTGGTCGGAGTGAATAAAACTCTGTGGAAAGTAAACTACGTGTTTTATTGTGAGCATGAATGTATATTATGGATTTTTATGTTTGAAATCATAACCTAGGTAATGTGTTGCCTCAATTTCCGCATATAGTTCACTCAGTCCTTGGCGCCACTTAGAAAAAAGTCTTCTCAGTCGAATCGTAAATAGCCGTTGTAAATTGTTGTTAACGTGAGACTGTGGTGAACATTCAATAACGATTGATGAGATATGAACTACTTGATGCTGTGAATAATAATTGACTATTTTTGAGACCTAACAGTTACTTTGTAAATGCTAGAGAAGAAATATCTAGGTACTACTGGAAGTGTGTAAGACGCATATGAAACTTGACATCGTGAGCCTTTTCCCTGTCGTGTAGGTCTTTTAATGTTAATTTACAGCTACATTGTTTAAATTCTGTTGAGAGCCTTAGGAATCAAAAGGTATGATCTAGATAGATTGATGTGGATGTTAATGTGTAACCAACTATTCATATATGGCCTCGGAGTAGGTTCAACAATCTCTCCTTTATTTGCTGTTAAAATGATAGTTATTGGCGCAATTTCTCATCCATAGATGATGATGTCGGATGTTGGTTTTGAAATCCTTATAGTACTTGTATCCGTCTTCTAATTCATTCCACTTTTTTCACCTGTCAATATTATTAACCCTCTATCACGCTGAGTGACCTAGAAGTAACAAATAGAAGGTTATTCATTGTCCCTGATTTGGTTTCTTTACGTCTACAGGTCTTTGTGACATCAATTGTACAGCTTGCAATGTAAATCTCTCTCATTCGTAACTTTTAGTTCTTGGTGAGTGGGGTTCATGAGTGGGGTAACATGTGAAATGACTGCAAATGGCGGACAAAAAACATCGGTGTATAGAGGATTAAATTGGCGTGGAACGATATTCACGAAGTGCTAAGAAGTTAATTGTCCATTTGTGTAATTAAATTTGGACAGGAAGGAAATATATCTGTAGATCGGACAGTATTAAAATAGAGTGTAATTACGTCCCGCGTGTAGTTCTACATTTTTTTATCCACTGCATTTATTTACGATCTGTAGACTGTATTTACAATTGAACTGCCGTCTTTCATCCATAGACGGCGACTCAATCGAAAAAGTTGTTTGTTTACGAAATTTTAGGCAACGATTTTTGGTGACGAGTCGAGAATCCATAATGTATATTCATGATTGTGAGATTGTCATCTGTACTCCATTTCCACAACATATCCTCGGATACGCTAAACTTGGTCCCACGTTTTCCTTTATCCGTCCCTCTTCCATCACCACATACACTCTCTGGCACTGGTATATGTATATTCGGTTCCACTTGGAAATGAAATGTGAATCGTTTACGATAAATCTTCATGTAGAAGTAACCCGTCACATGATTTTATTCTTTTTTGAATTTCCCTTTTTGCCTCTTTTGACCGGAAAAGGTTTTTCGCATCGTTTATTTTCTCGTACGCATGCACGCCTTGTGGTCTCCAAACTTTTTCAGTTGGGTAAAAAAAACAATAATAATAATAATAAATAATAAATTTATTGTATTATTCTAGGAGTGAACTCCTTTAGAACAAGGTAGTACATAATGTGATGTGCAAGGACAAATAACAAGAAAATAAATCATATACTCCATCAGAAAACAAATAAAGAATAATTCGTTCATATAAAAATTAGTAAAGCCATCAAACAAAAAACCATGAGGAACCCAATAAAGAGTGATCTGTACATTAAAAAAATTAAGAATGGAATCGTACAACAACCAGAGTAAAAAAAGAAAACTACACTTGAACTCTTGAACTTACACTTGAACTTGAACAGAAGTTAGATCTTCAAACACATAAATTTACCACAGACATAGCAATGAACAAAATCCATAACAAAAAGACATGATCTAAGTTCCTGGATCACAAACAAGTAAATGTTTGATAAGTTTTCTCTTAAATATTGTGAGTGTAGCACTGTCTTTTACATATTTTGGCAGGTTATTCCACAAATTTGAAGCAACAACTGTAAAGGATTTTTGGAATGTCGCTGACCGGAACTGGGGGGCGTACAAAAAACAGGGGTCTTGTCTAGTAACAACATTAGTGTATTTACTACTTGGGAGAAAAAGATCCATTATGTACTGAGGGCTCCCATATTTGAGGAGGTTGAACATGAAGCAGTTGTTGTTGTTGAAGCTGAAGTTGAAGTTGAAGAAGCAGAAGTTGAGCAGAAGCACAATGACTGGCAACTTCGCCCGACCCTCCTCTGAAATGGCCCTTTAACAGCATGAGTGCCTGGGACCTTGGATCAGTCGTGAGCAGTGGCTGCGAGTGATACTGAAACCGTGATCAAGTAACTTGCATCTTTCGCTATCTCTTTCCGCCTTCCATGGTATCGACTCTAAAAGAATTCAGTGCCAAAATGGACGGCACTTCCAATTAAAGACCGATTCCCGGTTTAAACGATGGTGCATCTTAAGTAAACCTTTTAAGACGTAATAACGTCTTTGTGTCTTCTGGGTCCCTTTTACCGCCTTCCATTTTTAATGCTTTCCAAAAGAATTCAGTGCCAATGTGATCTTCCAAGTGAAGGCCGGCCGGTATAAACTGTGGTGCATATTAAATAAACCATTTAGGACGAAATATGATTATATTTGAACATCATCATGCTTGAATCATGCATTCTCAAATATAATGATGATACACCAAGGGTTGGAATTCGCCAATGAAAAATCATTTGACTTGACTGGGATTCGAACCGGGATCTCCCAATTGCCGGTCGAGTCAAATGATTTTTCATGGCGGAAACCAACCCTTGGTGTATATGCATTTGACTTCGTATCACATCATTTGTCAATGCAATGATTAAAAAATGGTGATGATGATGACATTTATGAAGTATCTCCATACTTTTGTTTTAATCAGTTTGTTTATCATTAGGTTTATGAATTTTCAGGTGCGATCCTTCAATGTTTTTTCTCCTAGAATGTATCAAACATCTATAAGAAAACCACTTGACCCTCGCTTGTGATGTTAACCCTCCATTAGTCTTGCATTTTCGATATGTTCATCAAAGTATTTTCTTTGAAGCCATTTTGTAATGTTAACTGAGGTACACTGTAGCTTCAAGGAGCTGTTCTTAGCGTACATACTCTCGAAAGACTTGCTGAAAAAGAATCTTACCTGGCTCAAAGCTTAGCCACTCACTGAGTGCATGATGAACACGCCATGTTTTATTGGAGTGCCAAGATCACACTTGTATTTCTCATTTGAAGCGAAGCAAAATATTTAGTTACAAAACATTCGGATATTAAGGATTTTATCACGACACCCCTGTTCACAATTCCTTCTCTTATTTATGGCTTAAGAATATTTATTTATGCCATACATATGTTTGGCTCTAATATAAGTGAACGCCAATGTTATCTATTCTCAGTTCAAGGCCCATTTAATGAATTATTTAGAAAAATTTACTCAAATTCAGAAAACAAACAATGCTTCATATTTTACACTCGAAAAAACGAAATTTTAGTTTCAAGAAATCTTTTAAATATGTATTTTTTTACGATGCAATCCCCTCTTGATTACCCTGTAGACACGGCTGTGAGTTGATTCAAAATTTTTGCTTCATAATATACTTTAATCTATGTAGAAAATTCTCCTTATAAGGATTATCTATCCGTAGAACGTTTCGATTCTGAGTCGAAAAGCCTGAAAGAGTGACCGGGGCCGGCGTAAAATGTGAATCACCCGGTCGAAATTGCAAAACGCGAATTTAATACCTCTAGCTTCTCGATGGCACATTTGTACGGCCTTTTTTAATGCATTTTCCCCGCTTTATCCGTTAAGGGATCAGCAAGGGGAGATAACATTCTTCGCCGTTCCAGGAAACAGATATTCGACACAGTCGGAGAAAATGGAGGGATGAAATCTTTGCTTCGTGCACGCTTCTTCAACGCCTTCTCTGCGTTCCCATCGTACGACCAAAAATCCTGAACCTCGGTCATATCCTAGCCCTTTCCCCTATTCACGCGTCCGCCAGTCAAAAAGATTTTCGCGTTACACTCGGCGATCTCTATTTGCGAGTTCCTCTCTTTGAAGTGCGGGGAAATAAGGGTCGCTTCGGGGAATCTTTTCTCGCCCTCTCCAGGGAAATATATTTTCCGACTTCCGTGTGGGGGCGCGCGCGATTGAAGAGCGTCCGTCCACTCTTCTCATACCTCTCGTTTTGTCTCTCTTCCGTCTCTTGCATGGCGATGAAAAGAATCGGTTCGGCACATCTTGACATTCGCTTGTTTTATTTTCATCTCCGCGTATGCTCTCATTTCCCGTATTTCAGGGCGTTGACGCGACTGTTACCCCTGGATATGTAGTGTCTGTATCTCTTCCCATGTAGTATCTGTATCTCTTCCCAAGCCTAATACCTTGTGAAGAAACGACCAGGAATACCTACGTTGAAGTGCATTGTTTTCCATCGCTATAGCTTGCTAGTTTTCCTCTCAAATGTATGTAGGCGTCAGCTTAAGGTGGGTCTGCCCTTGCTATGCGAGTCAAGGGAGACACTACTATTCTCATTAATTTCTCTAGTTAAAAAAATCATGTTTTCCTTGGTGAAATGGGTTACCTATTGGAAATCAAAATAATGGCACACAACAAACGGATAATTCCAGGGATATAATTTTTGTAACCACATTTGTAGAGCCATAGGAGGTGACTGCAGCGCCTTTTGTATGGAACTACCGAATTATGGCCTCAAATTCGGCAGTCATTTGTTAATAACATTAAGGAATGGGTGGTGAGATTCCTATATTTTACTTTTTATTCGATTTCTCAGGACATATTCTTCTTAGATACATTTTTAATTCAACGTTTGAATATACTTCCTCACCCGGGCCATGTTTTTTGCCGGCCCGGTTGGCAACTGGGTAAAGTCTTCGACTGCTAATCCGAGGTTCGCGGGTTCGAATCCGTCTGGGTGGAATTTAAACCATTGGGCATGGGTGTTTGTGTTCGTATGTTGTTGTGTTGTTCACTCAACGTAAATTGGCCAAATGTGCTGTATAATAGTCGTAAAAAATTAAGTAAATACTTCCTCGTTCGAATAGACGTCGTTTTGCAATAATCAAAGCGATATCCACGAGAGCTCATGTTGAAATAGTGCACTTTCTAGGCTGAATAATCGTATAACTAGCCAAGGATTCCTATTTTTCCTCCATATCTGCTAATAAAACGCCGTATAAAGTCGCTACATTTTATTTTTCAGAATTTCTGGATTACGTGACCTTCAGGCCGGAGTCATTCTGGTATTTTAAGTACCTGGGAACCGCTGGAAATTGATTCTCTGTATAGGGAGAACACTCGCAAAATATTTGCGACAGTGCATGTAAGGTAGTTTGAGCGAGGAAGTTCCCGAGTCAAAATAGAGACCATATTCGATTTTTTTCGTAATTCGAATATGGTCTCTACCCGCCTCGAATTCGATTTTTTTCGAAATTCGAATTCGAGGCATTTTAATTTCAACAACTCTAGGAAGTGTAAAGTAAATATCGTATTATAAATGGTGCAATACTATATGTTTATGTGACCGAAATTCTAAGCTATTTAATAAAAATCTCTCTTTGTCATTAACTTGACTCATTGATTTTACGCGGTTCGTCTAAAACTCCTTCGCAACGGCAGGATTTTTTCTGATGATCCTGGAAAAATCACCGTGGTTACAATACTGTATAAACAAAAAATTAATACCATTATCAGGGTATGAGGTTACAACTACTGCTTTCAAGGAATTGACTTAATCCATGAAAAAGTTAATCAGAATGTGGAGGAGAAATCTAGCTCATCAGCGTAATGAAATAGAGCAAATGCCTGCACACTTCCGGATGTCTCATGAATGCCACCGCCAAAATGTATATCATTTAACTAGCACTATTCTTGTTACCTTTTCAGCGATTTGCCATGACAGTCATCTTCATATGTTCACATAAACGACATGATACGGCACAAGCACTGCACAATATTGAATATTTCTTCAAAGATATCAAAACCTACATATTACTAGCACGAAGTACTTGCAATAATTTACTAGACTTAGTTTTATGAACTAGACTTAGACTTAGTGGATTGTAAACTTGTTTCCGAACACCAAATACGACCAGCTCGAATAACAATGAAATGCTGCGACATATTGATTAATTGAAACATTAAACTTTATTATCAAACGCAGGTCGTTTCTGGCGTGCAATATAGTTCAAATACTATGCAATATATTCTATTAGAGTGACAGTTGTGATTGATAAATAATAATTACACAAACTCAAATTGTACATCCTAACCAAAGCGAAAGTGTAATGGCAAATTAGCACAAAACAAGCAATTGTTCGACAATTACCATTTGAGTACGTGCAAATAAACAGCTGAATATGTAGCGGCGCATAGCAAAGAATAACGCCATCGTAAGGGAAACTCGATTTCCTTGAGAAGCATTAGTGCTGCGACATGTTGATTAATTGAAACACCAAACTTTATTATCAAACGCAGATCACTTTTACTTCACGTATACCCTCATCGACTCACGTCGAATCGCTGGGTTCTTTGCAATACATTTGAATCCGACTGTACCCTTTGCCGTGCAAAGTGGCTGATTTGTTTTGGCGAATATCTCGGAAAGTAGTTCGGTAAGGTGCTGAAATTTTGGTATCTTTGGAAGGGTGAGATATTTTTCTTTAAAATGAGAACAAATTCATTGATTTCTAGGTGAAATGATATTTCGATCTCACTATCTTAAGGAACTAGATTTTATCAAGCGAATAGCAGTTAGGTTATCCGATGGAAAAGTGAAATAAATACTCCACTTTGCTCTGGTTAGTCACTCACGTCGAGTACGCCACGTGGACTGAGGACCCTGCACAGAAAAATCTAATTCGCGAAGTATGTAAAATACAGAGAGGCAGAGAGAGTTGGCTTCATTTAAAACTGACACGAACGAACGGAATGAGGAACAGATGACCGAAAGAGTAGGTTGGAAGTCGCTGGAGACTCGAAGGTTATTCACATTCTGAACCATGAAGTCCCAATGGTTCAACTAATGTAGTGAGGTGTTTTATCTTTGAAATATCGGAAGGGGTCTTAAATGCTTATGGTTTAACTCTAATCCCCTGAATTTTCTATTCCTTCTTTTATTTGCCAAATGGCTGTGCCAGTTGTTACATATGTACCAATGCATGTTTTACATTCATGCCTCAGCATGATGCCATGGTTTCACCGAGTTTCTTAACACGGATGGTGTCCTAAAACCCCTGCCACACGCCCATACAGAGGCTCGCAGGGTAGTATGTAGATACATCTACATACTACCCTGAAAAACTACTCTGTCGACATGAATTTGAAAGTTGAATCACTTCTGCACGGGGACAATAAATCGCCTCTCCTATTTCATGTGGTGAGATATATCGTGGTTTCATCCGGATTATGTATGGGTTACGTCCTGATTGCGCGTTATTTCAGTAGCTTTTTCAATGTGTTCATCTAATAGTTAGTTAATTCATATTCGTCCAAAAATATATGTTCATTTACGTGAGATCAGTAGGGGAGGTAGTTGGGGGTTTGCAGAGGAATGTTCGCGTTATATTACCTATCAAGGTGGTTTACAAAACGTTCAAAACGTCGCGTTGTATTACCTATCAAGGTGGGTTCAATACGCGTCTGAAACTGTCTTTTGTAGTTCTTGACTGGCCCCGATGAATTTCTCAAACCAATTTTACACGGGGCATGTAATTGCACAGAATGATGTATGTACGTACGTGCATTTAAAATTGCATCGTGTGAAGCGGTGAATTGCGAGAATGCATGCGCGAACGCATGGACGCGAGATGGAAAAATAGCCTCTGCCCTATCTTCAATTGATATTGCACGCCAGATTGAGAAAAATATGCAGCTCAAAATGTGCAAGTTCGTGCCCCGTGTAAAACGGGCTTTATTCCCTTGGATTTGACTTCTACTGATTGAAGTGATCAATTTCCACGTTCTCGGCAAGTCTGTCCCCATTGTTCACATTGGGCATGCATTGCATATGATTTCATTTCGTTTGGTTAGCGTGACTCCTTCATGACAAACCGTCCGATTTCCCTCCTAAGAAAGCGTGCGCGGCTTCTGAATCGCGGGGCACGTTCGACGCGACTGCGCGAGGATTGCCATTTCCCATGACTCGGTGAACTAATCAAAGACATGACCGTGCGTGTCCCAGGACAGTTGTGAATTTGCGTATTCCATCTGCATCTAAATTGGCGGTTCCAAGATTGACTCCCCCCGCTCTCCCCACCTGATCCCATATTCTTGCCCCCCCCCCCCCCCCCCTCTACTGCCTCGTAAGACGCTAGTCGCCTCTCCTGTGGCTATCCGCCGTGGCTTCCTTTTCGGCGCATAAGATGCAAATCCCGCTCGCCACCTCCGATTGACTCTGCTCCGACAAGATGGTCGGCGTCTCCCTTTGAATGCCTTGGGGTATCCCCATCGGGATATATACCGCTGCATCTCGCCGGCATCAGTAGTTCCACGCCTTGGAGCCGTGAGAATTGTCCCCTCCGCCCCTGCCCAGACATCCAATCGCCACATCGCGGTGACATTTGCATCTTGGAAACCGTCGCGTTTGATTACGGGGCACGAAGAGACGGATTGTCTTCCTCGCTCTTGAGAGATCAAGTTTGAATTGTCGTTGCGGGCGATGCTTCTATCGGGAATGAAGTAACCAATGCTTAATTGATTAAAGGCTAATCATCCTTGGTGGTCATTTCTAAATTACTCGTCTATCACCATTTTCCAAGAGGAGGAAAATTAGTGTGTATGCATGCTGAGAGAGTTATTAGAATATATTGGTAAAAACTCATCAGCTTGGTTGTGTCAGACAAAACTTGGTTGACCTTTGGTTGTGTCAGGCTTAAAACTGTGGAATGAATGTAGCTATAAATTCCCCACAAACATAATCAACGACCTAGGTTTCGACTTTAGAAGTCATTGTCAGGTGCATGAATAAGAAAACTGCCTTTGTCACAAATGTGGTGAAAACCGGTGTTGGGTGGAGGGGGTAAAGGGGAGTGCAAGGTTATTGGTGAGTTGGAAGGGATGAGGTGAGTGGGGGGAGGAAGGAGATCTCTGCTGGTAAAGGATACCCAATGAGGGGTAAACCTGCATTGAGATGCCCGCGATTGGAGAAACCTAGGTCGTTACCAAAGTGAATGTGGAATCACTAAGTTACAGCTTTCATTTCACGATCTCGTCATTTTATTGGAAATATAGCATGAGACTGTTTCAGTTTGATTCAAAATACCGACTAAAAAATCCGAAAAAAACTAGCATGGTTACCATTCTCTTCTTGAAAGACCAGAAGAAAAGATTATTTTATTTGGGAATGACATATGATTTTATTTGTGAAAGAGGAAAGGTTCAACTTAACAAGGAAGAGAATTAGCGTGAGCAGCGGCGGAAAGTAAAAGAGAGCTTGGTGAGTGATTATCTGGGATTAAGGATGTGGAGCAATGAGTGGGTTCTTGCAGGCTTTCGTTGGTATTCTGAAAAATAGGAAGAAAATAAGGTCTGCTTTATAGTGGTATGTACGAGTTTTAAATTAGTTTGAAACAGTTGTTTTAAAAAGAAGAAACGGGTAGTGAAGACAAGAGAGCATCAGAGGGTAAGTTCCGGGGATGAGGGACAAAGTTCTAAACAATATTTGTAAAAGAGAGGTGTTTTCCAGAGGTTAAATATTGTTTGGGGCTGACTTCGAATGGAGAGTGGGGTTTAGCTGAATGGGTCAGAAACTTGGTCTGAATAAACAGAGGCTTCGTACCGACTCTCATAATTTTAGACTTTAACAATAAAAATGGTGCAGTTTATTAATTGTGCTGTAATATTTTGTAATTTTTACAAGCGATGGCGGAAAAACACGTAAACACATCAATTTTCAAATGAGGATTCATTTTGAAGAGTTGAGTTAAATTCTCTTAGCACTTAGCTTATAATCACTGTGCCTCCGAATCGCACATATGCACTGTGCTCATCCTCGATGAGATTTATGTGCGTGGAATATGCATTGAATGGTTGATATTTTAAAGTTAATAAAGAATATCTCTCGGAAAATCAATAGCGTAGTGACAGACCTTACATTTACATTCTTGTACTGTAATATTTGGAGGGAATTTTTCGTTTTTGAATCAATGGCAGCCCATTCCTCATGTGTGCAAAATTTGGCTTAGAATACAGAGTTCAGTTACTCTCTAGTTTTACCCACAAGGGAAGGCCGGTGTGGAGAAATTCGATAGTTGGTATAGAGGGCGTCTCCTCCATATGGTAAACGTAATGCAAACTCTTGCTAGGCCTGTACTTCATCGTTAGAATTCGTTTTTTTAAATGAACATTTACTGCTCAGTAAATAAAGGAGTAGATTGTTTCTGTAATTTTGGCCGTATTTAGAATTTGAATGCTTCGATTTTAAACTTAGATGAAACCGCGAACACTTAAAAAAAACTAGGGTGATTTGGGAAATAAATTGGGACGTTTTACGAGTTTGGATATCTCAATAGCAGTAGAATACAACATTAGTCCCTGAAATGTAACTGGGTGTATGACATTGGTTACTAATGTCGATTTCACCAATGAATCATTTTGCAATTATAACAATTATTGAATTTCTTTATGTCGTTGAGGTATTCAAGATCTGGCCATACCCCTCAACCCTCCCGAAATGTTGACTGTTTTTAAGGCCGTTTTACACGGGGCACGAAATTGCACAACTTAACACTGCATTAATTCCGCAATCTGCCGTGCAATAATTATTGCGAAAACGAATGCGTGACTGCTTTACACGTTGGTTGTAAGCATGCATTCATTCGTGAATTCCAGTCGTCTGAGAAGTACGCTAAGAGCGAGTGTTTTGTTCAAACAGGAGAGATACGATATACTGTACACGACGTTGTTGACATTCAGTGAAAAATAAGGTTGTGGTGATTGTGGGATTCTGTGATATTGACATTGAGTCACTCTCTCTCTGTGAGAAAAATAATGGATCAGGAGGAGGCTGCATTGATTGCTGCAGAGCTAGCAGTAGTGGGAATTATGATCTCATAGAAAGGCGTAACCGCAGGAGAAGAGCCAGAAGAGCACTTTGGATGCGGGAGTGGATCCGTAGGCGAGAGGAGGGAACGGGCATTCTTAAGATGGTCCAACAGGAGCTGGCTGTAGAAGACAGGAATGCCTACCGCAATTTTATGCGGATGACAGAGGAACAATTTAACAAGCTATTAAATATCTATCTAAATAAATAACAATATAAGTAACTGTAAATATCCTCCCACACAAAGAATAACTGTAAACACCCATCGCTCAAACCTTTTCGTCAGTTAACTTCCCGTGAACTTAGATGTCGTTAATACTGCGACCGCTAGATGGAGTACTATTCGTATAAATTGCAAGAATGCGACCACCAAATTAGAGCAGGGGCTATTCTGACGTCTCGCATTCATGCATTCGTGCATACGTTCTTGAATTTCGCAGCTTTACACGGTGCATTTTGAAATTCACGATTGCACATACATTAGCTTTTGCAATTATGTGCCCCGTGTAAAACGGCCTTTAAAAGGACATTGAAAAACGGGTGAATTTTGTACTTTAATTGGTTTTCTCAGTGAAAAAATCAGCTGTTACAGTAAAGTGTCACCTACTCTCTTAAATAGCCTGATCACAGAGTTTTTCCCCTGATTTTTAAAAATTTTCAACCCCCCATCCTTGGAGATTACTCAATTTGGTCTTCCCTGAAGGGAAACCGTGGTTACATCAATTTTTAAATTTGATCTTGTTTCATCCGTGCGCCTAATGACTTCGGTATATGTTTTTCCTCCTTGAGCCTTGATTGATCGACGGAGTAAAATTCCCTACCAGTTGCTCTGGTAAGAAACTCGGATCCTAAATATAGGTTTTTATGAGCCAATTTTGCGTTGTTTAGCCTCTGCGTTGGGCGTCACACAAATAACACATGTCAATGGATACTGAAGAGTTGGACATAAAACATGAGACCGGCAAAAAACGGTGACGCGTTCAGTCTTCAAAATTTGTCCTTCATGTTACGGATTCATCGGGAGCCTCCCGTTTTATTAAGTGCGCTGTTCACTTCGCAACGTCGATCTTGTTCACCTGTCTTCCATTCGCTACAGATCCTACGAACTATGCGTCGCACTTCAACACCGATCTACATCAAAGTTGATGTTCTCTAAGCAGCAAAAGAACGTCGATTAAAGCATCTGCGGTAGTAGTTTTGTATTTAATTTTTCGTTTAGGCTGTAACTTGGATATTGTAAAGTTTTTGATTACTCCATTGTTACAAGGTTTCGTCAAACGGGCTATATGAGCGCGATTTTACCCCGTGGGAAATGAATTCGCTCATATTTTGTAGGAGTAACTCACACTGAGCGTCATCAGAGCCGCTGCTGTTGCCAAACCCTTGGTAAATTTTTGTTTGTACGTTTATTGGATGGATTTCTTTTGTATTAACGACTCTTTGATATTTTAATAACCCTAATATACTCTTTCTAATAAAAAATGATTCCGATTGAAATTAAGTTGTAGCCCCTTCTCCCAGAGTGTGCTTCTTTTGACGGCAAATTTGACACTCGCCAAGAGTGTGGGTACATACTGTTAGTGTGGTGCGAGAATATCACCATAAAGTTATAGTACTCTTATATATATTCGGATTGCAGTAACACCGTTATTTTGTTCCGTAACTTATTTACCAATAGTTGATTGCTTTGAATATTTGATCAAATCATCCAGCGCCGGATAAAACTTACGAAAGTTTAGCCTATAAATACTTGCTAATGCGCAAAATATTTAATCAATAAGAGCAAATTAACTGGCCATTTGTATCAAAACTACTCTTTTATCAAGTAAATAAGTCTCCAAGCGGCTCATTGTGAAATCCGTCATCTTGGCTACTTATGGAACTCATTACTCCATGCCATAAGTTATGAAACCACTTAATTTACTTGCTGTTTCTGCAACACTTATTGAATGGTTGCCATGGCTTATTGGTCCCATAACATTATGGAATACATATGTTTAGTTCCCGCAACTGGCCATTATTAACTTTTTCTCACAGTTTCAATCTCAGACGACCGGTTTCACTAACACCACCCCTTCACCTTCTCGCCAAACCCTTTTTCCGCCTTTACTTTCACCAATCCCTTTTTGTCTTTCTCCCTCACCTTCAAATTGTACATATTCCGTGTCGGACTGTTAATATGTACCTGATGATTACCCCTATGCGGTGAAACCGGTTATCTTAGAATGAAACGGCGTGAAAATTAATCAAGTGATTCTGATTTAATGATAATAGATTTTCACAAATTTGAGCCTGATACCATAAAAATCTACATCTACATACTTCCCGCCGCCGAGCCGCCGCATGGGCGTGTGGCAGGGGTGTTAGGACACCAGCCATGTAAAGGGGTAAGCGATAAGGTTTTGGGAGGTGAAATGGTGACGTGTATTATGGCAGTGTATTTGGTGGAGTTCAGTTTTTATTGTGGTCGCTTATTTTGCGCGTAAAGAACGAGTTTTTGTACCTCTGTTTGGCAATGTATCTCTCTTATTTTTCCTCTTCTGTCAGACCTAGAGACGTAGTGAGGCGTCATTATAATATTCTCTTGGTCGCTGTGAAACATACCAGTTCTTAATTTCTCAAGCAACCTAAGCTTAGCGTGTAGCCTCCGAGTCTCTAGGGGTTCCCACATTAATCCCTCTGAAAGTTGTGAGGCACTATATGTTCGTTCGTAGCAGTGTTTAACGAAGCGTGCAGCTTTTCTTTATATTTAATTTTTTTTGGTTACATCAATATGACCAGGGTTCCAAATGCTCTCGGCGTATCCCAGGTTTCGTTGACAAATAAAAATATATATTAAATTATCTTCTCTCCATCATGACTCGGTTGTGAAGTTGTGCTACGGGCTTTTTAAGTGATTCTCCATGGAACACTGGGTGTGTCATTGAATTGAAATGCTTAGATCCCGTGAAGTTTTCTCTCCATAGCAGTATTATAATCTTTCGAGTCCAGCCAAGGATACGTAGGCGCTGGTTAATTTTTACTATTTTTATTTTACATTGCGTCGTTTCTCGTAAGCTCTATATTTGTGTCAAGATCGGCTGTAAATTGCAGGTCTGCTTGGGAATTGGGAATAACCTTTCCCTCCTTCGAAATGTAAACCACCTCCAATGTTTGACGCTCCTTTTAAAAAGAAGTCTCTTTCTGTTTACGAGGAGTGGGCTCCGATGGGGTAACGCAGCACGCGATGACCCAACATCACAGAGAACATTCGGGGTCGCTTTAAGTTTTCCACACTCCCGTGGAGAGAGAGAGATAAATACATATTAACAGCACGGGGATGTGGAGTAACTACTGTAACGGCGGAGGGGGGGTAGTATTTATTGCCTGCTGTATTTCTAATGCTTTCCCAGTTTCCCCCCTCTCTTTTTTCTATGCTCTTCCCCCAATTCAAATAAAAGGGGGAACGATAGAGGGGAACACGAACTGGGTAGGGGGGCGGGGCAGAGCGACCCCCCCGCGGGCAGTTAAACAGGTCCCCTCCTACTTCCCCCCCTTCACTGGAACGTCCCCCTGTGCTCTCCCCCCGCCCCTCTGTATCTACCATTCCCTTCTCCTGCCGTTGCCATGGCCTCGCTAAAAGATTCAAACGGTTGATTCGCATGAAACGGCCCAAGGCTCTCTTATTCTCTGAGCCTTTCTCTCCCCGACACCGCCCACTGGCCTCATCCTCTCCCCATGCCGCCGCATTCGCCCTTCCCGCGTGAACTCTGCAGGAAGTGGTCGACTCAGTACGTGCGAAGGATAGCGGAAAGAATGGTCCAGGAGGAGTGGGAGACGCAAAGGATGGTTTATAACTCGCTGAAGGGAGGATCGTTTCAGAAGAAATAAGTGAAAGAAGAGTTTGGTACATGCAAACTCATCGCGCCATTCCCTTTTCTTGGAAGGCACTCTCAAAATTGTTGAATTCTAGGTAATAGGCCCCGGTAAATGCCTATCTATGGCTTGGAGGCTTGGACTATTGGAAAAGCTGACCAGAAAATACCAGAAGCCTTCAAAACATGGTGCTGGAGGGAGATGCTGATTATAAAATGGACGGGAAAAATAAGAAATGACGGAGTAGACAGAAGAGTAGAAGAGGAAAGGACCATATGGAACACCTTAAAGAAGAGAATAAGCAGATAGTTTAGACACACTCTGAGGCACAGTGGGTTTGTGAAGAACATAATTGAAGGTAAAATAGAGGGAAAAGTCCCGAGAGGAACACCCAGGAATAAGCTAATGGAGATCTCAGATAAAGAGGAATGTACCTAGGAAGACTTACGAGGAGATAAGGGAACCAGCATTAGATAGGGAAGAGTGGAATGCTGCAGTCAACCAATCTTTGGATTGAACGACCAATGAATGATCCGACTCCAGCACCACTCTTTCCGTATCACCCATCTCTAACGATACAATCTAAGGAGTAATGGATATGTGAAGAATATAATGGAAGGTAAAATGGAGGGAAATGACCCCAGAAGAAGACCCAGGAATAAGTTAACAGATGAATTGAAGAGGAAAGTAAGGGAGAGCTACCAGGAAGTAGAGACGTGACATTAGATTGGGAAGGATGGAGGGTTGCAGTCAACCAATCTTAGGGATGTAGGACCGACAATGATAAGGCCTGGAAAACTGACTCCTTTGAAAATTGCTCCTTTGATAATTGTGTGCATAGTTCATTATCCCAGCATATAAATCCTGCTTCGTTTAGACGCATACATGGCTTAGTTTCTAACCTCCCGTCGCGAGGATTTCTAAAATTCCTTCTCTCAAGAGTATCATCGGCTGTATTTTTACTCACGGTTTTCTCTGTATATATGCATTCCGCTCATACTATTGACTCATCATGAGTCTCCTCCGTTATTTGACACTCAACTCATCTCTCTGTGCGCGGACAAACAACGAGGCACGCTCAGATGATATTTAATATAAGGATTAGACGAATGAGCTGAGGATGTGTTCGATTTATTACTTTCATCTCTTCCTGTAATATGGCGTCGGTACATGAGATAAAACGGAGGAATAATTCTTAGATGGCATTGATATCGGGTGGAACGCAATTCATAATCATTGCCGAAATGGAATAGGTACGTTATTTGTCGTAGTTCGACTTCGGTATCTCAAAATTTGAGCACATATAGTATCAACAGATTTAAATTAAAAAGTTGGAATGAAATTAATTGAAAATGAAAATGGTAAAAATTATGAAAAATGATAAAATCACGATTACAAGATACGTAATCAGAAATTAATGTGTCAGCCATTTCGTATAAAATTTTCCATCACCAAAAAAATTTGAGGAATCCATATACTTAATATGAATGAAGCATGTGACAAGAATTTAATCTTCAATAACAGATCTAATGGACCTTAGGGATGCCACATTGACTTAATGACATCCAGTACACTAAGTCCTCGATTTACGTCAGAGATGCGCGTTGAAGAAGAGCGACGTAAGTCGAAACAACGTAAAACGGATCCAGATATCCGCGACCACTTTAATCCCGCGATAAATCAAGGCGTTAATTTCAAAATTCGTTTTTTTTGCCACTATACAGGAAATAATATCAGTTTCATGTAGGTTGATTGTCTCAGTTATCAAAAAACTCAAGCGTATGCAGATACTGTCTATTTCATTAGCATTAAAACAGGGAAAAATTTTCCGACGACCCTTGTCAGCATGGACGTAACGTCGAATCAGACGTTAATCGAAACGACGCATACCGAGGACTGTCTGTAGTCGATATTTCGATGTTAACCAAGTCCTCGTCACTCACTCAATTTTTAATTGGTTATTTTACTACTCGATGTTTTCGAATTCTCAGTCAATAAACATCGAGTATTCCGATACATCGATGTCATGTGGCATCCCTTGCGGACCTCAATCCGGCTTCTATTAAACGCCAGAAGCAGCACCCGACACCAGAATAAGCTCACGATAATGCAGTACAAGTAATTCTAAGCACTATGCATACAGAACACCACTTCGAAGCGCTGATGGCACGCGTTTGGTGGATTTCTCGATCTTAAGGAAGTGTATTAGTTGATTGCAGTTCATTTTTATTTTCCTGCTCCCTTTGCTAGAATTTGTTGCTCATTTATAATGTCATGGAAGCTTTTATGTCAAAGGGATGATCACGATTCTCCATATCGCGAGCGCTCGCGTTAATCTTTGTTTAGCAACTGCGCTCTTCAGTGCGAAAATATAATTTTTATTCTTCAATTATCATCAGTGCCGTGAATTGTTAGTTCCAAATATCAGAGAGCATTCTTAGGGCAGTGGCTTAGCTCATTGTTCTTCTAGAACGGTTTGCATTTTGGAATGCAAAAATAACTACGAGAAATGAAGAACCGTGACCTCATATCTGGTGGACTGGCTCAGATCACAGGGCTTCAGTGTGCTCGAACAACGACGTTCATTGGTGGAACGATTGGTAATCTGTAAAGCGCTTTTTTACACGGGGCACGTAGTTGCACAATCTGTTGCGTGTACAAACAAGCATTACGAATTGCATCGTGCAAAGCGGTGAATTGCAAGAATTCATGTGCATATGCATGAAAAAGAGATGGAAAAATAGCCCCTGCTTTATCTTCAATTGTTATTGCACGCCATACTGAGGATAAAATGCTGTTTTAATTAAGCAAGTTCGTGCCCCGCGGAAAACGGACTAAAGAATGGCGACGGCATAATTTAATTTGTTAATGAATCTCGAATCCGTCCAATCTACGTGCTTAGCAGAGTAAGTTTTTTATAAACAATTCTGTTATAATTTTTACGCTTGATGCTTCGGTTGAAAATACATCTGAATAGGACAATTTCGGATGGGAATTAACGACTACTGAAAAGCTAGTGCGTTGTGTTTCGAAGTTATCAATGCGCTATAGCACATGGAAAGATCACCCTAAGTAGATGAACTGGCAACATGATGCTAAATTTTAGTGAGCAACATATTTTAGAGAACATGTAGAAGTAATTCTTTCTCGGCCTTACTGTGGATGGGGATAATATTCGATGAGGCTTCCATTGGTAGACCTCGATCCGGTTATTAAATATGTCGATCGCCCAAGCTCAATTCCTCCTTGTATTGTCTGCGTCCGTGTGTCGTTCGTTGTTGTATTTTTTTAGGGTAAAAAAACGGTGACAGTTAATATCAACGAGGCCCTACATTTGTGTACTTGTTCCCCAACCATTTCCCTTTGACTCAGACGGGACGATTGGAATTACTTGGAAGTAAGACGTTTTTGGAACATGGATGGTTGGGCTTAAATTAAATTTCCACGCGTAAGGGAGCTTTTGGGTCTGAGAACATCCTGCATCAGTTTTTTTTCTCTTGAATAATGAAACTGTTTGAATTATTTCATGTCTGCAGACGGCATACGTGTTCCGTCGTCTTACGACATACACATTTATAATTTTTGGCTTTTATTTTTAATATTTAATGCTGATTTATTTCTTAATTATAATCATTGGTCGTTCAATCCTAAGATTGGTTGACTGCAGCCCTCCACCCTGCCCTATTTGATGCTAGTTGCGTTACTTCCTGGTTTCTCTTCCTTCCTATGTACTATCCTTTTTCTTTGGTCCATGAATCCATTCTTGGTTCTTCCTCTGGGGACTTTTCCCTCTGTTTTGCCTTCGATTACGCTCATCACAAACGCTGTATCCAACCCATTTGTATGTTGTTCTATATGGTCCTTTCCTCTTCTACTCTTCTGTAAAATTTGTCGTTTCTTATTTTGTCCGACAATTATATGTTCAGGATTTTTCCTTAGGCAGCCAAACTTTCGCAAAGCATCGTACATTGAAACATTTATCTCTATGCACGCCACCAAAAGTCAATTTCAACTTAGCGTAAGATTAAGAGTTGGGAATGGGGAAGAGTTCATTAAAAAAGTTTTCATATTGTCTTGAGAGAAGTTGGTTGGTATATAGCTGAAATCAATCACCTTCCTTTAAAGTTGATGGCCCAGATGCACTAACATTAGAGAGAGAGAGGTGAAAGAATGGTTCATGAGAATTAAAGACCGTTTTCACGGTACATTTTATGGTACAACAAGAGGATAATAGAATTTACTAGCACACGCGAAAGAAGATATTGAGGAAACGATTGAATCCGCGAGCGGTATACTTAACTGAATGCTCAATACAGACACTTTACTGAATACTCAATACAGATAATCCTATCCTCCGGTCAAGTCAACCAAATACTTTCATACAAAGCAATCAGCATTGACTTAAGGAAAATATTTGCTAAATGTTTTATTTGGAGTGTTGTGCCCTGTGGAGCAGAAACATGAACAGTCCGGAGGAAAGAGGAGAAATATCTAGAGGGTTTTGAAATGTGGCTATGGAGAATAATGGAAAAATTAAAACGGACTGATAAAGTGAGAAATGAGGAAGTGTTGGCAAGGATGAATGAGGAAAGGAATATTTTGAGATCAATTTGAAAAGAGGGCGGCGAACTGGATGGGATACGTCCTGAGGAAAGATTGCCTAGTGAAAAGAGAATTAGAAGGAAAGATCTAGGGAAAGAGTTGGAGAGGAAGACGAAGAAATGACATGTTGACGGATACCATGAAATCTGTCCTCAGACAGATTCGCCTTAGAAAAAGAACGACTCAAATGAGTAAAATCATCGATGGGAGTTGGAAATTTCCTTACTTCGGTCCGTTTCCATTTCTTACGTCATCCTTACTAGCTTGCCATATTTTATCCGGGTAATGTTTCAGGTTGAATATCTTAGGCCTTTCTCTCTCGCGGGATGTTAAATATTTTGCTTGATCAGGTGTCCAGCTCGGCAATACAAGATGAAAATGTTACAAAATTAAATTCGACGCGGTAATGCCGTCTGTAAAGTGAAAACTACACGAAATTTTATACTTGTCTGAATGGAGTTCAGACAATGTTTTATTTTCCGCTCAAGTGTTCCGGCAATCGTAAAAGCATTCATAGAATTTGCTGTTAGGGAGGGTGTAATTTCCCACAGGAAAGATTCAGTGCAAGAGCCTGTGTAAAGAAATGTACCGTATTAAAACGGCCTTAAGAGACTTAGAGTTGATGGTTTCTCTCTCGAAGTCGTGGATAGTGGAGAAATGAACGCATAAATAAATAAATGTATGATACATAAAATCTTAGTGCATATTCTTACGGTAGACTTACTTTTAGAACATCATCTTATTCACAGATACATGCTACGTCTCGTAAAAAGAAGAAATATCAAAAGAAATCTCATCTTTTATGCATTGTGCATATATCTCCAGTACCGTGGGGTGTATCGTGAAGGATGATATTTGGGGTTTTCCTTGGCTAGGCGAGAGTTTTTGCTGAGGCGGTCGATTGCTGTGGCTATTACAACTTAGAACATTTTTCTAGAAAAAGTCTTGTTTTGTATCGCAGCGTTGCGGATGTAAGGCGCCTACAATACATATATCCGCTCTTTATGCTGAGATTATTGACTCCTCCAAGGGTTACTTGCGTATGCGAGCGATAAAAATTAACTTGTCCTTCGTGTTTTTGCGAAAAGATGAAAAGATGTTTTTGAAAGATGCGGTAAATGATTCGAGGTGGAACGCTTGAGTTAAGGCTGTGCTAAAAATGTTCCATTTTCCGCGCAGTGGCGACTTTATATGTCGTTCAAATTTTAAAAACTTGTTCGTCTTCTAGTTCTTAAAAATTTAGTCGCATAGAAAATGTTACAGGGGAAGTTAACCGTTTTAGGCTTATCTTTTTGCATCAAGTAAGATTCAAACTTCGTGTTTGTTCTTCCAATTTTTTCCGTTTGAATTTTTTCTGATGATTATTTATAATTCAAGCGCCAATTTGTTCATCCTGAGCGTTTTTTCTCTTATTGATTTATGTAAATTCACCTTATTTGCGTTTATTTATTATCAGATTATAACCATTTATTACAACTGGAAAACCGGCATTCGGCGAACAAAATTTGGCCAACTCGTCTCTTCTCAAGGTATTTTAGGATGCATTAGAAATTAATTTCGATGGTTTCACGCTTTATATTTTGTACAACCATTAGGAGAAATCAAATTAAATTTGTATTTTTTAGCACAGTTTTATTTTAAACGACCGGTTTCATCGCATAGACTTCAGGTTTTTCTTCTCAAGCTTTTTCTCAATATTATAAAAACCCTACAAGAGCATCCGTCCGGTTTTCTTGCCTTCATTATTTACTTCCACTTGTGAAATCTGCATGTGAATGAAATGTGCATGAAATGTGAATTCAACGGGAAGCTTCTCTTCGTTTGATCAGAAATGTTAGATTTTGTTTGATTCTTACAAGAGTGTGTTTGCCTTCGACGCCTCACGTAAGTGTTTTCAAATCTAGTTCTTATTTTTTCGAAGCGTCTTTATTATATCGCTGGCTTGTATTATTTAACTCGGTATTGGCCGGTGAGTCATTTTCTCCCCTGCGTATTTTATACTATCCTCAAGATCTTAGTTCCTTCCCACCTTTAAAACGCGAAAGAAAAATGAATAATTTAATGGGAAACTTGGACACGAGGAGTCGGACGGAATTCTCTCAAGAATTGAGTTGGCCCTTTAAACTCCCATTTTTTATGGCGGAACTGAAAATGAGAAAATGGCATAAAGAACTCTCTCTGGCATAAAGAAGAAGTGTGTGTGTGTGTGTACACACATATAAATGTTTATACAGAAAGGTAGAAAAAAGTGGATAGGAACACACAAAATTAACAAACACATTGGTGGTGTGAAGATGGAAAGAGGGCCGATTCCAAGCTGAAAAAATTCGACTGGACCGGGAAATTTGGATTTCGCGTCCAATGCTCAGACCACCAAGCTACCCAGTCTTCTAAGAATCCACTGGAATCGGCGGGGGGTTTATAGGAACAAACACTCCCCAAGGCATGACCCACGAGAGCGGCCAATAGATGGCGCCAGGGCTGCTTTTCACCCACTGGCAGAGAGAGAATGACACACACAGAAGGCGAAATGAAAGAATAACTCAAGCACACAGACAGTGGTGAAAGATATAGAACAGGCGTTTCGGGGTACGCTAACCCAAGTAGGAAATGACCCGTTCAGGCCATACAATCGTTCGTTCATTCACTCAGACCGCTCAGCGGCGAATACACATATATAAATGTTTATACAGAAAGGTAGAAAGAAAGTGGATAGGAATACATAAAAGCAACAAGCACAATGATGGTGTGAAGATGTAAAGATGGCCGATTCCAAGCAGAAAAAATTCAACTGGACTGGGAATCGAACCACGGACCTATGGATATTGTATTTGCCGCTGAGCGGTCTGAGTGAATGAACGAACGATTTTATATACATACATATCGTTCATCGTTTTATATACTTAACAAAATCGTTCGTTCATTCACTCAGATCGCTCAGCGACAAATACACACAATATCCATAGGTCCGTGGTTCGATTCCCAGTCCAGTCGAATTTTTTCTGCTTGGAATTGGCCATCTTTACATCTTCGGTAAATAAGTTATGCAAATAAATATAAAAGATATGTTTCCTGCGACCGAATATTTTTATAAGGTTTATAACTTTATGGATCTCATAGCTATTGATTCCATAACTAAATGTTCTCGCAACCCGCCGTTAAATTTAAGGGTATTAGCCGTTTTCTTAGGAAATAAGAAAACCGAGTGAATATACATAATTACTTCACTATTGTAATTAGACTATCGAGGCAATCGATTTTGTGGAGTTTCAAATTTTTTTGGTATTAAAAATGTGTTATTTTGGAGTTTTCGGTTAGGAAAGGAGCTTAAATACATAGTTTCTACGGGGCGATTTTAAAATTTAATGGTATTTTTTCTGGTCCAGGATAATTTCTAAAACATAAAATAACAGCTTATATTTTACTATCGATCGATAAATTAATTAGCTGTCTCTTATCACGTTTTTGATCGTTCCTATGTTTCTTTCCGAATCAGTTTTTGATCTCCATTGTTGAATGAAAAATGTATAGCCTAGACTGTCCACACAGTGTGACTGGACTTGATGCAAATTTTAATATTGGTCACTCGTAGTCATTAAGATCATAATGAAAACCATTGTTTAAGTACAATTTCTTAGTTATCTACATCTATATCTACTTAATACCCATAAAACTATCAATATTGTGTTTTGCAAGGGGTGACTTATCACCAACATAAACTAGAGTGAAGAAAGTAACTTTCATTAACATGCGCCCTACAATCGGTATACTACAAATACTACAGGAACTGCTAAAATAATCTATAATTTAACTATATAAACTTGACTCAAGCGCCATGCAGGAAACATGAAAAACATGGTGTTAGCCCTACATCGGCAGATTAAGAAGCATGCATTGGGGTGCATTTGAATAAATCAGCTATACTACTTGACAACTAACCTACATCAAAGTATTATCGCAGTCGTTACGGTCTGTTATCGATCACGGGAAAAACGACATTTTAAACCTGTCCTACAATCCTACCTGAGTTTGTAAGATATTGATAATTTTGCACCCCGGAACGAGGTTATGAATTAAGTGTAACATTTTTTCCGCAGTATTGAGATGGAGAGTGGTTAGTTTGGGCATTTTCGTAATAGAAATATGAATTGGTAACTATGAAATTTTGCTGGAGATTGTTTGCTTTTAATGCAAGGCTGTCTTTTAGTATTTATATTCACTTATGCAACGTATTCTCACTTATACTCTGCCTATTTCGGAACTAATTGCGTATAATTGAAAACTTTGTTTGAAGAAAATTGCTATTGGTGGTAGCAGAACTTCAGGTGAAGGAGAGAAAAGGGAAGGAAAAAAATGTTTAAAAAATTGTATTTATATTCACTTATGCAACGTATTCTCACTTATACTCGGTCTATTTCGGAACAAATTGCGTATAATTGAAAACTTAGTTTGAAGAAAATTGTTGTTGGGGGTATTATCTTTACTTAGTAATTGGGTTTAGGCGCTACACGACAGTATCGTCTCACTGCTGACGAGATCGCATACAACCATTTGATTAGTCCAAATTCGTGGTCTCGAAACATCCATCCTGTAACCTAATCTCCTCCTCAACTAACTTCTAATCCCTTCCTGACGGCGTCGCTAGCCATACGTTAATACCAATGGTGTAGCCCAACTTACCTCCTTCAAGAAAGGAACACCTTAATTATACAACAACACTTGAGAATAAGACATTTAGCATATTAAACACATGCAAATGACACACTTTACATATATTCAGCTCGAAAATAGTACATTTAATGTAAAATCATGCTTCTTCAAATCAACAGACGCAATCAATCAAGAGTTGAAATGATATTGGGTCCAATTTACAATGCAGTTATATGTTTATTCTAATTACCAAGCAAGTTTTAGCCTTTGATTATTCAAAAGAGATCAATTAGTCACTGTAGAACCTTTTTTAAGAGAGACAGTGCACTTAGTACGAGATTTTACTGAAATTGAACTGATGGGTCTTATCTTGTGAGCTTAGACGGTTATTTGGGCGTGAGAGGTCTTTTATTTCAATTAATTTTGTACCACTAGTCGAAGTTTCACTTGTCCTGCTTCCGTTCTTGTAGACCAGTTTCGTCCCTCCGCTGTCGGTCATTTATATTCCTTCCCTTTTCTCTCCTTTACCTGAAGTTAGTTACCAACAAACTGTTGTCGCTATTTCCGTGGTCATATTACTTCGTCTTGTATGTCTATGTACCACCGTGCGCCGTTTTTTCCCGGTTTTCGCGCCTCTGTCGCCCGGCACGTCCACTCCCTTTCCTAACGGTTTTGTTATCTCCCTTGTTGTTCCATTATATTGTTTGGCATCCTTAGTTTCGTATTGTTAACTGTTTAATTTTTTCAAAGCATTCCTAGTTCCGGGGTGTAAATATTTATTTTCCTTGCGCGTCTGTAGTTTCTTATTGTTGGTCGATGGTTTTGAATTTGAATTTTATTTTAATTCCGATTTGACTGATTTCCCGTATCTCTGGATAATCTTTTTGTTACAATCCTTGAACAACATCATCATAAAACGCTAATAAAAATCTCCTTCTTTTTCGACACTAATCACAGTGGCTGTCAAAAGATCGACATTATCTGTGCCCATGTTAGCTTTCCTAGTAATTTGTATCTAGGGGAGACCAGGGCATAACGATCCCTCGGGGCAAAATGGCCACCCACAATTTCTGTGTGATTAATCATGCCATTTTGTTGAGATCAGTCAAACTGCGTCCTCAATTGCGGCTGAAACTGTGGCTGTAACTTGGTTTATACTGTGGCTTTCGGTGAAAATTTAGAGAAGAATAGGCAATTTCTAGCTCTCTTCATCTAGGGTGAGTGGGAGTTTGTAAATTCTTTGTTCCTAACTATACCCCAGTAATATAGGTAATATAGGTAAATATAGGTAAGTATTTTAAGTATTAATCAGTGAACCTAATGAAGCCTTTATTTTCATAATTCAAAATGGCGTTCTGTTTTTATGTTCAGATTTCTGAAGTCACTTCATATGGGGAAAAATGTTCCCTCTAAGTTATCGTAATACCTCGATGAGACCACAAGGGATCGTAATGCCCCAACGAAATGTTCAGCTGTTTATTTCATTTTTATTAATTAAAAAACTTTTGTAAACCAAGATAAAAAACCGGTTTTTCCCGTGTAGTTTGCAGTTTTTTCTTATTTTTGTAATTAATAGCATTTAATGACAATGTATTGCAGAAATAATTGTTCTTATTTATTTTTTTGTTGCTCATAAAATGCACTTTTTAAACAGAGTTGAAATTTTCCATGCATACCTGAAAAGGGATCATTATACCCCAGATACCCGGGGCATAATGATCCTTTGTATGACGTAAATAAATGGATTAATTCACTATTGGTATACGGTATTAAAAATTCCAAATAATGTCAATATCTGCTAAAAGAACCTTAAAAACACATATATGGTTTTCTTCCTCGTCTTTAACTTTTATCGCACTATAAATGTTAAATATCTTTTAGAGAGGTCATTTTGCCCTGGTCTCCCCTACATAACTATAAGTAACTGCTCCTCTTGGATTACCATCTGAAGTAATTAGAAGAAAATTTGTGTTTCAAAAAAATAGTCAAAGATTACCGACATTAATCGTATAGATGTGTAATGAATAATTTAAAATTAAATTTGTTTCTAAACTTTGAAATTTATATATACCTTACTAATAATAAGCTTTCCTCGCCCATATCGTCCTTACAAAGCTCATACATTAGATACATAAACAGATTCTCATAAATTAAAAATCATTTTTCGTATTTCCTCAATTTTTAAGTCCATTTCCATGAATATGAATACCATAACATTGAAGGGTACTCCTAATAGCTGAAATGTACTGGACAATATTGTGTTCTGGATTTAGTGTTTAACCTGTTAACTTGTTCTTTTATGTATATTTTAAATGTGTTGTGTTTAAAAGTGTTCTCTGGTGTTTTTTCTCCATATTTTAGAACTTCTTCCTGTGTAGTTTCTAGACAAGTGCTCGTGAATGTTCCATGAAACATTACAAGTTTCTCTCGACATGGAGGTACATAAAGCGTGATTGGGAAGATCTCCGCAAGAGGACTAGCCTATATTGTCCTTACTCAGTAGATAAATGTTATTTTAAGTGTAATACTCATAAATAAAAATTATTTTTCGTATCTCCTCAATTTTTGCGCATTTCCATGTGTATGAGTGCCATAAGTTTTGAAGCGTAATCCTAATAGTTGGAAAGTACACCGACAGTGTTTTGTGTTTTACCTGTTATATTGATCTTTTGAGTTTATTTTTAATATTTTGTCTTAACAAATGTTCTTGGGTGTATTTTCCCGCCATATTTCAGAGCTTCTTACTGTGTAATTTCGAGACAAGGGCTCGTGAATGTTCCGTGAAACATTACAAGCTTCTCCCGACATGGGGGCACATAACGCGTGATTGGGAGGATCTCCGTAAGGGGGCCTCCCCTAGGTCTTACGTAATACAGTCCATCACCGGCCATTTTGCGAGTCTCGAGCGTTTGCGGGATGTGAAAATTATGCGCGGGGAACGCGGTTAAAATGCCCATTTTCTTCCCCCATTCTTCTTTACCCCGCTGATTCTACCCTTAACGGTTAACGGCTTCGGCGGTTGCCAGGGCAACTTTCGCTAAAGACCCTCCACTACCCATAGTTCCCCCCCCCCCTCCGTCCCTTCGATAGATGGCTCTGCCCTCGTTGTTCCTCAATGTTTCAACCCCTCGGACGCGGGTCGGAGAGGCTGTGCTTAACCACCTTTCGCAACGCCTTTTTCTTATGCTGTTACCCCGCCTCTTCCTCGGGCTTTCTTAAGGGGAAACGAGCGCTCTGAGAGACTGCTTATTTATGTGTTAATAGATTTAAACACCTCATAGCTGAATGATATCGATTTCGTTAAACATATTAATCTAGGACTAAGACTATGTACGTATTACTGCAATTCAAATCTATGATTGTCTTTGTCGATTGTTGGAAACGACTTATCCTAACTTCCGAGTTTCTTGGATATCATCTCGCTTTTCCTCCTTAGAATGGTTTGCTATCTGATGTCTCTTAACCCTCTACGGACGGAATTATGATGCAGCATAAAAAGAATACTGCTACTACATAAATTTTATGAAAGTGATACTTGAGCATTAAAAAATATTTCAGTTTATTTTATGGTGTGACGTATGTGTATTGTATATATTTAATTTCAAATGATAGTTTACATAATAATAATCACTCAAGGTATGCCTCAAATTACCCTCACAACATACCCGTTTTAAACTTTCCCAATTTTGTCTTCATACGACAGCTTAAACTATTTATTTCAGAACTCCGTCAGGCTCGCCGTCGCCAGTGAATAGCGTCACACATTCATCTATTCAAATTGTTTGACAAACCGCCGAAAGAGACGCAACTTTTCGCACACTTGATCCGAAACGTTGAAATTCTGGCTAGCGCATCAGGTATAATGGAAAAGCCTCTCAGAAAGCAGATATTTCAATGATTTTAAAATATGAAAAATTTAACTCGCATGTCCGAAGAGGGCTAAATTCCTCGTACTAGGGCTGCCACGTCGACTAAAAAGCACCAAGTTGTCGATTTTTCGATGTTTATAGAAGTACTCACCACTCACTCAATTTTCATCGAATTGTTTTACTACTTGTTGTTTTCGATGCCTCGGCCAACAAACATCCAGCAATCCGATACATCGATGTCGATGTGGCATGCCTTCCACGTGCACTCAATCTCTTTTTATTTCGTTCAGAATATACTTTTTTCTCTACTCTTCCACGCTTTTCCACTGTTTTCCCATCCATTACCCTTGTCAACATGCCCTCGCCTCTTAATACGATCCCCCATCCGCCTTTTCTGCCTTCTCCGAAACTCTGCCACGGACTCTTTATTCCTCGGACATCACATGCAGTACCTCCTTGTTTGTCTTCCTCGCCATCGAACCTACTCTCTCCATTATTCTCCCTCAAACACCTCCTGTCAAAGTACGTCCTATATTTGCTGTGACCAAGCTACCGGTTCATTCAGCGCCACACTCCATATTGGATGTAATCTTAATTGTGTAGTTTGTCTCATCATCATTTTTTGTTCAATCATAAGATTGGTTGACTGCAGCCCTCCCCTCTTCCCTATCTCATGCTTGTTCCCTTTATTCCTGGTATCTTTTCTTATGTACTGTCCTATTTATTTGACCCAGGAACTTATTCCTTGGTCTTTCCGTGGGGAATTTACCCTCTATTTTACCTTCAATTACGTTCTTCACCATCCCATTGTGTCTCAGGGTGTGTCCAATCCAACTTTTTCTTCTTTTCTGTATGAAGTTCCTTATGGTCCTTTCTTCTTCTACGCTTCCGTACACTTCATCATTTGTTATTTTGTCCGTCCATTTTATCTTCAGCATCCTCCTCTATCACCAGGTTTCGAATGCTTCTAGTCTTTTTTAGTCAACTTTTACAATGGTCCATACTTCCGATCCATGAAGTTTGTCTTAAAAAACCCTCTATTTGCGCAAAATCAAAGTTTTACCGTCATTTTCTTGGTTTTTATAAGGAAATGTTTTACATATTCGGATGCTATACTTAAAGCATATGAATAACAGGTTCAATCAGTCGAATTATGAGAAATTCTAATATCCAAACACGTTGCTAATGATACAATAACAATTTCTATTAGTGATTCGTGAACTTTGCAGTTTAACCCTTTGTTGTTTTTTTATACATTTGATGAGGTGGCGAGGGAAAACTCTCATTTGACTGAAAAAAAACATGAATTGTTTACGCTATCCTGAAGTACGATATCCTAATTTTTTAATCTCATGTTTCACTATGACAAATGTAAAGTAATTTCTTACTACTTGTCGAAATATAATTATTTTTTTTGAAGCATTTAATTTTGGACTGCTGAAACATCATTGGGCGTCGGTGTGATTCAGATGATGGCGCCACTGAGCCTTAGAAATGACCTGACCTTCTCGTTGAAACAGATTTCTCTTTGCCAAATCACTAATTTGGCTCGTCAAAATAGCATGTTATATTTATCCATGATTGTCTCGTATTTTTTTATGTTTGAACGTCTGTTGTCGTTAACTCCCAGAGATAAATTAATTAAAATGGGGAAGGTACCTTAACTCCAACAGAGCGACGAAATTGGTCTTCATTAATGGCAAATATCTCAATGAAATGCGGGTCGACAATATGAGACGTTTTAATTTCCCGATCGAGGTCAGTGATAGTAAATAAATTGCTTATATTGATTAGTGAAAAATAATTCAGTGACCTCAAAGTTTTCGTTGGTCGTTATAATAATAGTAATTTATTCTTCCATAAACAAAGAGATTAATACATCCATTCACGTATTCGGAGGTTAGGTACCTTACTAGATAAAAAGACCTGTTTTTTAGGGTACCGTCAGTTTTATGTAGAATGCATTGCCGAGTAGATCATAAATGTATGTAAAAAGGCCTATTTTTTGGGGTACCATCAGTGTTATGTAACATGCATTGCCGACTAGATCATAAATATAGGAAAAAAGCCTGTTTTTTAGGGTACCGTCAGCGTTATGTAACATGCATTGCCGAGTAGATCATAAATATGTGTAAAAAGTCCTGTTTTTTAGGGTACCATCAGTGTTATGTAACGTGGATTGCCGAGTAGATCATAAATATATGTAAAAAGGCCTGTTTTTTATGGTACCGTCAGTGTTATGTAACATGCATTGCCGAGTAGATCATAAATATGTGTGAAAAGTCCTGTTTTTTAATGGTACCATCAGTGTTATGTAACATGGATTGCCGAGTAGATTATAAATATCTGTAAAAAGGCCTGTTTTTTATGGTACCGTCAGTTTTATGTAACATTAATTTCCGAGTAGATCATTAATACAATACAAATAGATACATGAGCGTATATGGGAAAAGAAATTTTTTAACAGAGAGACAAACCTCTTTTTTATTGGAGAAACAGCTTTGACTTTGGTAGGAAACAAAACAATCTCAACGAAGCACAATTTTGACATTGTTAAGACATTATTTCTCTAATCTAAGGGAATGTTTACAATTGGTTACCTCTTTTATTTTGTTCGATTATATATTCTTTATTTTTTTCATCATTTTATTTTTCTCTACATTCGTTTCAAAAGATACACAAAGGATATCGTGATGTGTACTTTATTTTCAACTCGTATCTCACGTGTTACAACTGACTAGCAGTCATCATCAGGTACACCTAATGACCTTTTACCTTCATTGTAACTTAGTTGAATTTAATTGTACCTGATGATGACTGCTAGTCAGTTGAAACACGTGTAGTACAGTTGAAAATAAAGTAGTAAGTACGATATCTTTTGACTATCATTTGCAGCTGCTGTTCTACAACATATCGCCTAAGAAAGTGTAATTTCTATTCGTTTATTTAATTACTTTGCTTGTCGTTACCTGTCCACGGTTACTGTTTCTTGTTGCTTGTTATTGAAATCTCCTTTATTCATGGAAGTATAGTGGAGGCCTTGTGGTTTCTCTTTCACTCTCTAGGCAACTGCGGGACCATGGCTTCCCTTGCCCTTGTTGGGCAACAATCTCCAATTTTTGCTCTGAGAACTTTTCAAAATCGTGTGGAGGCAATACGCGTAAAATAGGAGCCATGTGTTGTCAAGTTTTTATCTTTTTCGAATTTTTATAATATGCCCCTTTGTGCAAGACGACGTGACAGTAAAAACGTTTGACTTGACTTGAAAAAATGTGAAGGTGACCGCCTATGGTTTGAAATAAGCGTTTGCTCGCCTTGAAGGCACCAGGTGTTCTTGCAGTGCTCACAAACTTGCAAGTCCTACCTTTCTCCTCTTCAGAAACTCCCATATCCGAGCCGCAGCCTCCCAGACGAGCGCTTGTGCCCTTCTATAGCCCACTCGCCCCCCCCCCCCGTCCCCATATCTCATTCCCGAGGAATAAATTTGTCCGGCCGGGGCGATGGTGCCAAGGCTCTCTCTCTCCTCTTCCTTCGCATAAAAAAAGGATACCATCTCAAAAGAAGGGTACCTTCTCCTTCCCCACCACCTGATATGAGCAGTTTCCCTGGGTTCTCCCCTTTCAAACAATCCCTCCTTCGACCTCTCCATTTACCTTCTTCTCCGTTCGCCATTTTCCGGTCCGTCCTGCTCTTTCGTTTGAAGGGGAATGGATACTTTTCGGAAGACGCGGAAGGAACGTTCGGTGAAACGCAGAAAAAAAGGCTATCGCTATACGGGAGTGAGGGGAAGGCGAGAGGGAGGTAACATTGGGGGACTGCGAGACCCTTGAACGATAGAGTTGGTGTAACATGAGTCCGCCCACAATCTAGTTATACAATTTCGCGACAACAAATGTAGTAAACTTGTATCGCGGAGTCATATTTAACACTAGAAGGACTGAACCCGTCATTTTGACGGTTTACCGCTGCTTAATAGATCATATTTAGTATATTTATTTTTGTATCACGTCAATTTTTTCCCTATTTTAATGATATTTTATGTTACGTATCCTGCTGAATGATAAATTATTTTTTTCCAATAGAAATGAAATTATAATAATTTTTACCTTTTAGGACCACTACCCGTCAAAATGACGGGTTGCGTGTTTTCCTTTATTTTTGTGGTTCCTCGTGCTTATTTCTTCATGACATCACTAGTCATCGTCACTTCTGGGGATTTCAATGTTTTAGTTTGTGTAAGAAAGGATTTTATACTTCTCAAAATATTTTGATTGGAAAGAAGCCCCACATCTGCTATACCGACCCTGAAATATATCACATTTCGCGGAACGTCATTTGAAAAAGGCACACTTTTTTCTGAAATTTTTGCTAAATAAATAGTTGTAGTATTACTCTATCGTGTTTATAACTAAATAAAAGTGCAATATTTAACGATTTTATCAATGAGTTTGACCAAAAAAGAGGTAATATTTAATATGTGTCATACCCGTCAAAATGACGGGTAATGGTCCTTCTAGGTAGGTATCCAACCCCGGTCCTTCTAGTGTTAATGGTTACTTTTACTAAACCACAAAAAACACACAATAGCACGACCCGGGTTTCAATGCATACGTATCGACATCAGGTGCAGGACAAGCTGGGGAACTCGTACATATTGGGGAAAAAGGAGAGAAGGGGGAAGTGATGATGGGGGGGTGGGAGAAAGTCGAAAAGGGGAGGGTGGTAGAGAGGTGGCAGGTAGCAATGTGCAACTGCTTCAAGAATAGGGGAGGGGGAAAGGAACAAACGTTCATTGACAAAACACACCTCAGGGTCATGCTTTTTACTCAGAATTTCTAATTTCTCGATGGAATCTACCTCACGTGAATTGTCATAACAATGTAGGATTTCGGTTTCAAATGCAATGCTGTGACCGTTACACAATAGACGTTTGGCGAAGAAACTTCTATTTTCATTATTGTTTTTAAAAGCACTACGACGTTCTTTGGTCCTAACATTCAAATATCTTTGAGTTTGCCCAACGAACTCATTGGTGCAGTCATTACAATGTAGGGCGTAAACACCACTTTTCTTGTTTGGATCCAAGCGATCTTTACACTTGACTACCTAGTTCTTAAAATTATAAGGATTCTAAACAGATGGTATTTTTGTGTGTGTTTTTTGTGGTCTTGTAAATGTTACCACTGAATATGACTATGGAAACATACCTTCAAGTTAACAAAGTCATTGTTTTATTTGTCCACCATGACCACCATGTTAATTGTTGTCGCAAAACAATTGTTGTCGCGACTGTATATTACAGGACTGTGGGGAGGTACTCTCCGAGAGTATCGCATGACATCCGTCCTTATTTATCACCATAAAAAAAATTCCCTGAAACCAGCTTTCTCGAAAAAAGGCCAAATATATATGTGCAGCTCGGTATAAAATATAGCAATGCAATGTAACATACGAACGCAAAATTTTGAAATGAATTTCGCCGTACCTGTGCTGAGGTTATCGTAAATCATACCATGTTTCTCGAGTTTTGGCATGGTTGATTATACCATAAGTCGTCGAAATTTTTGCGTTGTAAAAGTAAAAAAAGAAACCGTAGGATTTTTAGGAAGAAAGGTACCAGTATTTCTATTTCGATCAAAAATAATTAACTCTCAAATATTGTCACTCATAATGAATGATACTTGGTTTTATTTCACTCTATTTAATACGACTCGACCATGGTTTCGTGTCCACCATGCGAAGCCGGAAACTATGTCTTATGTTCTCAATTATTGGCTCGAGATTTCCTATTAGTTATCTAAGATAGATGATCAGAAGTCTCCATTAAAAGTTTTGCTTGTCAATCGTTTAAATTTGCCGCATGCGTGTTGACTTATTGCGGAATATGAGCATGCGGCACCCGTAATCACGTTTTGGAGTCACGTTCCAAGACCGCTCTGCCAATTTGCATTTTTTCCCCTCGACTGCCTACTACGCGCCACCATAGAACGGAGAAGAGCTGGTGTCATTATTGAATTACCATCGTGATGTCAAAGGTAAAAAATATTCTGAAAATAGAATTTGGATTTTTGGTTGTCAAATGTTTTCGCTAGATTGAAGATTTGTGTGTGAACTCGGTCTTTAGCTTCTTTTCCTTAAAATTTTCAAGTTTCTCGGAGGCTTTCGTCTCGGGTTCTGTAGTTGGAGTATATTCTTGCCATGTATGACATTAGAGGTGAAAATTGCTTCCTTAATTTGTATCCATCGTATGTTTTCATATTCATCTTGTCTGCATAATCATTCGTTAATCGATGCATATCTAAAAGAAAAATGATAGACTGTGAATTTAGTGGAGAAGATTCTATAGAGGAGAGTTACTAGGTGTCTTATGAATATAATAGCGTGAAAGAAAGCAGGATCGGGTTCGTGTGGTGGCTAGAGTACTCGCCTACCACACGGGCGGCCAGGGTTCAAATCCCTGTTGAGGCGGATGTTTTTCAGAGGGAATCCGATCCATACTTGAGTGTCTTGTGGAGGGCACTTCAAGTACAGTACTCCGTCTGTCTGATGAGACGATAAACCGTGGTCCCCTTGGCGCCTTTCGTTAAGAGCAGGCTAATGCCGACGCCGGGTTTCCATCCACCCTTCCTCCCTTACCAATCCCCTATGGTGCAAATGACCATAGCCGTCGGTCGCCTCCCAAAATATCCAGTGAATGAATAAACACGTGCAAGCCTTCACTAGAGTGTGTGGCACGGGGTGATTTCACACCAGACATGTAGCCCTCATCCTAGCTGAAATCGAGTGTAATACAACTATTGAAGGTTCGCAAATTATACATTTATAATCAACACGCCTTTCCCTTTCGGTAGGCTAAGTCAAAGAGTTTAGTTATTGCTTCAAGGTCTTGAAAAATGTCTCTCTCTTTTAAAAAATCCTCTATTATGACCAACCCTTGCTTCTGTTACGATAAACATAGCAGTGTGCTAAATTGTTGAGGTAATATGCGACGAACTGCGCACGTTCCCCCGAATGCTAGGCGCACGCCAAAAGCAGTCGGGACGTGGTCAGATCAGAGACTAGGAGTGATATGTGGTAGAGCATGCTACCATGCAGTACACTACTTAAGATACAACTTCTGATTATAATTAATACGATCGATAAATAGTACTACAAGGTACTTAATCATGCAATTGCTGTATCCTGCCGGAAATTGCATGCGAGGTTAGTTGATAGGAACGATGTTAAGATGGTTAGCACAAGTGCAAAAAACTTTTACGTAGTCAAGGTGAAAGAATCTTAGAACTGATGTATTTCAACTGTTACGGTTCCTAATTGCACGTGGAAAAAATAGCATTTTTAATCTATCAGTTCTGAAGTCTATTTCCTAAATCTTATGCCTGTGATCGTTTCTATCATAATAGTTTGACTCTAGCAGAATATGTTCCAAGTTCTGTAAAAAATAGTGTACATCAAACTTTCTTAAAAGACAATCTACTTTTTTCCCTTCGATCGAATGGAGGGACACCCATATTACCTCAACAATTTAGCAACACTGCTATTTTTATCGTAACAGAAGAAAGGGTAGGTCATAATAGAGAATTTATTTAAAAGAGAGAGACATTTTTCAACATCTTGAAGCAATAACTAAACTATTTGACTTTGCCTACCGAAAGGGAAAGGCGTGATGATTACAAATGTATAATTTGCGAACCTTCAATAGTTGTATTGCAATCGACGGAGTACTTGTTGTGAACAACTATCGCATTGGTTATAGGAATGTATGCAACATGCCATGACTTCAGATTTTTAATTATGAACCTAAATGCTCCTGCATAATCTATAGACAATATTTTTTGATCGTTTCTGTGCGATAGCATCTAAGTGACATTAAATTTAATTTGGTGGCGTTAAGTGGTGGAGCGAAAAGATACAACTCATAATGAGAACGATATGCAATACCACTATGTTTTTATAGATGCCAACCAGTTTCGACGGCTATGCCACCATTCTCGAGACAAACCTTATGTTTTTCCCGAGAATGACGCTATAGCCATCGATGCCGGCTGACAGCTATAAAAAAGTGACATTAGTTTTAGGTTATGACTTAATATATTTCACGGCTGTAATGGTTTTTTTTGCAAGAGAGAGTAACTATTGCAATGTATTTGGTTTGTACCGTGTCAATGAATTACTGGGGAACAATGTAGACTAACTAGTTGAAACGTACCTAGGCAAGTCCCTGTATCATCAAAATTCGTTTATCTAAACTCGTGCTGCGAGTTGCCGTACAATAAGGATAAATCACCGCTTTCATTCCCAATTTATATCCCTTTAATAAAAATGTCCTCATTTTATAATTTTGATGGACTTATAAAATACATAACGAAGTCAAATGTGATTGCAATTTAAGTACATGAGTATTTTTACCGTGAAATTCTTAACTAAGAACTATTAATCATGAAAGTGATTCCTATCGAACCAAAATAAGGTAAACTTGCTGTAAGAAAAAAGTTCTGCGTCAATCATAAATCTCTCCTCCTATTTTAAGGGCTCATAGAGTTTAAATAATGCGTTTATTGGAAATTTTTAAGTAGCAAACGACCTCATCATGACATCATTAGTCTTGGCCGCATAGCTAATTTTTCTCATGAAGGAACTTTATTTGCCTGCCGAAATATATTGCTTTAATTAATTTGAAGGAGTGTATTGTATTGGAAAGTTTCTAAGAAACCAAAAATAGCTTTCAACGGTGATCTTTGCCAGGCAACAAATATTCTCTGGAATTCACCGTATTTTCCTACCGAAGTAGTACATTTTTTCCTTCATTTTTTTTAACTCTGCGTCACGTTTTAACCTTTCCAATTGTATTTGCGCTGGAGGAGTAAAGTTTAAGTGGGTAGAACGTGTAGATAGGAGGGTGACGTGGACACGCTTGTGGGTGCGTGACAATCGCAAATGAAATTTCGCAAAGTCGTTTTTCTTTTTTTTTTTAAACCCATGCGGCACGCATTCGTACGTTGATGAGATCATCCATTTATAATTCAGAATTGCTTCCCTAATTGCGAATTCGAATGAATCGGTCCGAAAACGGGTTTTTCCGAAAAGTTAACAAATTTCAACCAGTTTCGGTGGGAGTTCGGGTCTGAAGAGGAGGAACGTGATAAAAAGATTCAACCTTTTCCCGATAACACCTTCATGAAGTGCTCATTTCGTTCCAATAGCGCGTAACGAGCGTTTTAATTGGAATTGATTTTTCTCCCGGATTAGGTACGTGGGAGCGGCTGTTTTCAGTCCTCGGTAATTTATTCCGAGTGCTATCTTGAGAGTTCTTTCACCCCGTAAAAACTGGGACTGTAAAATAGTTCACATTTTTTTTCACTCACCCGACGATATTTTGTACTTTTCTGGAGGCTATTTAGAAAAGTGTAATTGCACACTCGTGATTTTGTTTTCTTACGAATGCTTTCATTATACGAACAACCAATTCATTTGCTCCTCCTTTTAAACTAATTGGCAAATTTCCTCTGACTGCTAACAGATTTGTTTCTACTTTAATTTTAGTGTGACACAGTGAAATATTTATCGATGTTTTTCTAAGCTCTCTGTTTTTCGAGACCTCGCAAAATATTTTCAACAGAATTCCGAGGCTTGCATATATTTCTGTAAATCAAAAACTCATCTAGCCCTCTGCTGAAGGATTGATTAGCTGCAGTAAAACAATTCTTCATTGTGAGTGCGCAATTCTATACATTTTCATTAATGTGTATTAGGTACTCTAATCCCGCTATAGGTAGTTTAATTTTCAAAGAATACCATTCTTTTTTGTTTAGTATTGATGTGATAGGAATCGTTTTTCAGAATAGGTCAGTTAGTATCGAAAGCTGAACTTTTTTCTGTGTTTTGAATTATAAATCAGCTATGGTAGTCTGTGAAGATCATGGTATTAACGCTGATGGTCCTAGACGATCTATAAAAGTCTGTTGGTTTCTTCCGAAAACGTTGAGAAAAGCCTCATCTGACGCCTATAAATATTATACCACAATGATCTTATGAAGGAGAAATCGGTTGAATTGGCGGTTTATCTCGCAAATTCTGTTAAATATTCTTCTATTCGTGCTCTCTCTTATAACGTGAATACGTCTTCCACCAGCATTTTCGGAGCTTTTAATCTTCGTCAATTTTAAAAGATATTTTAGGCCTCAAAACTCCGTGCATCCGTCAACCTTCCTGTTTGAAATATTCGGTCCCGCTCTTCATACTACACCTTGTTTTTCCCAAATTCTACCCAGAGTCACCCACGTAGGAACTTATTTTATTTTAATTTCGTTAACGATTTCTTCATTTCTGTGTTGTTCCACGAAATCAATTCGTTTTTGATTCTATGAGGCCTGATCAAGAAAGACAGAGACTGTTTTTGGTTTCAAGTTTCCTCATATGGCAAATAGCTGCGTTTGCTATATTTCTAAATATTGGCCTCTCGAACGTACTACCGGCAGTTTTCAACGACATTCGTGTAGTTATGTGACAGTGCTGTCCATTTTTTGAGCGTCGTGTTTTACCAGAGAGGAATGGAAGGTTATGAATGTCGATCAATCACTACACAGTGATAACATTATCCTCCAATTAGATGCGTTCGGCAGTAGAAAATGGTTGTAAAGCGGGCGCAAGGGTATGGTTAGCATTTATTATTATCTAATGGAATTGAGTAAAGAACATGAACTATTTTCTGATTCTCTTATGTCTTTGTTCACACTCACAAAAGATACATGTTGTTACATCAATCTTAACTTTCCAGCATCTTGTTACAACAGTATTATAAAATTAACGGCATATATAATACATAACGACGGCAGTCGTTCATCGGAAGGTGGTACCATGCATTTATATGATAAATTTGAGTATCAGACAACTCCAAACTACATTATCTGCTTTGTTCTACTGTCTTCAGATAGCCTAAAGAAGGAAGAGTTAAGCTTGTATTCATTAATTGCCGGTGCAGAATGCGTCTAATGTGGTAGTTCGTTAAGATTGATTACTGTAACGCATCTGAGGGAAGCCCTGATGATTTCAACAGGTATAAATAAAGTAATTCAGCATTATCATCTGCGAATGGTTGGAGTTTGTGGCAAATTTGTGTTTTTCGATCTATTTACTTCAGAACAAAAGCTGTTCGAATGGACACATGTAGTTAAGGCCTCGCTACACGGTACGCTAACCAATACGAGTTCATTTTCAAATGCACGAACGCATAACTGAACGCCAAAAATTCACCGTGTAACCCCAGCAACTTGTACTAATGTATGAATGCGGGAACAGGAAAATAGAACCTACTCCACTTGGTTCATGCATTCGTGTACGAACTCTTAGGGGTTGTTGTATCGTGTAACCAGGCCTTAAGGTACTGAAGGTTCGCTGATGGCGGAGATACTTGAATCAGTTTTAAGCCAGAAGGCTCGTGGTGATGTAGCCATGTAGTGATATGTGCGTTTTAGACGGATACAGATTTTTATTGCTGCGAACTGTTCGTCTCAGGTCACCTCCATTCTTGCCATGTGAAACTTGAGTAACATATATACAACTGAACAGCACTGATGAATGTGAATGCACTTGCGTCTGCTGCATGCTAGTCTTAGCCGTAAAATAACGCCCTTTTCCAATACAGGAGTTCAGCCATGTGGCATAGTATGAGAATTTGAGAATGAAAAATCAATTTCGCTTTCTTCATCTGCCATAGAGGCACGCCGCGGTAAGTTCCTGCCTAAATTTTTATGGTTGACTTATGGCCAGTTGCAGGGACGACACGTTTGTATTCTGTAGATTTATGGGACACATAATGGCAGAAAGATTCAATAAATGCATTGGTCTTATAACTTTTGGCTTGGAGTTATGAGTTCCATAAGTAGCCAATGTGACGGATGCGCACTGAACCGTTTGGAGACTTAATTTCTAGATAAAATAGTTGTTTTGAGACAAAAAACCATTTTGTTTACTCTTAATGACTGATAATTATGTGTATTAGCAATTATTCATAGGCTAAACATTTATGAAATTTATCAGGCGGAAGAGTATTTGACCAAATAGTCGAAGGTGTTAACTATTGGTAAATAAGTTATGTAAATAGTAGATGTGTTCCTGCAACCCGAATATTTTTATGAGACCTTTAAAAGAAACTTCTGGATGAAATCCAGGTTAGGGAGGGTAAATGGCTGAAGGGTGTTATAAAGGGCAATAGGTTGCTCAAGAATGTGATAGAGGGAAGGATGTAGGGCAAGCGTGGAAGGGGAAGGAAGAGAATAAGTTTCATGGTCAGGATATGAAAAAAAAAGCGAAAAAGGATATACTGGACGGGGGTTGGGACCCTGAATGGGTAGAGGACCGGGAGGAGGTTCTCTGACATTCAGTTAAACCTAACTTGACTGGTAGAATACTTTAAAAAAATAGATAATTTCATCATAGATAAATTTATAATGCACAAAATCAGTATGTTACGTAATTTATAATTCTCGAACAACGCTGTTTTGGCAAGAAAATTATAAAATTTCCTGGAAATTGTGATAATAATATTTGATGTATAGAAATTTTCCTTATGGATAAATTTATAACGCATTGGATCAGTAAGTTTCTTAGTATTTTATTCTTGGACAAGATTTTTTGTAGCCAGAAAAAATATAAAATTCTCTTAAGTGAAAATTGTTATATTACTATTCGAATCTCTTTTTAGGGTATATTTCGATGCATCGTATTTTCTACAACTCTTAAGTGAAAAACATTATATGAGATCTGTAACTTCATGGATCTCACAACTATTTATTCCATAACTAAATTACCTTGCAGCCAGCCGGAAGTGTCTTTCATAGGAAAAAGATCCTCGCTTGTTAGAGATTCCCTTTTCTCCTCTCTGAATCCCTCTCCGCCATCGTGATCCTCCTTGCCACCTTTCCGGCTTCTCTTTCTCCTGCGTTTACTTAATGCGACCCCATCCGCCTCTTGCATTCCTCTCCTATTAGAGGCGCAACCCTCACTCCTCACTGCGCATTTAGTTCCTCCTCTTCCTTCTGCTCCTTCCGCACCCTGCCGCCCCCATTCCCCCCTCGTTCGCCACCGGGAGCAATTAGCATTCCAGCTGGGCGTTCAAAACTCTTGATTTGGTTTGTTCCCTAAAAACAAGGATAGTTTCCTTCCTTAGCGGGGGAAAGGTAGGAGGAAGTCGACTTTTGAGCTGAGGGAGAGGGCGCCGTGTTTTGGCTTGGCTCGAGCGAGCAAGGGGAAGTCCACCCCCGGAGACTTAAAGTGGAAGCGTAGTGGTAAGGGGTGGATTTGCGGGGGAAAGTTGTTGGACGTCCCGAATCTGCTCGAGAGAGAATTTACAACTCCCGGCAGAGATGCGATGATTAACCGGGCGGAGGGTTCGGTCCTCTTCAAGGTCGGCGAGCCCTTGATATTCCTTTTACTTGCGATACATACGTGCATACAAGGTGGATGGGGCGCAGATGTGTTAAGAAAATAAAGGCGGACGAGTAAATATTTGAGGAAGCATTAAAAGTTTTGTCGCTCGGCGACCGATCTTGGGTTGGCCCGTCGCGCAATTCGTTCGTCTTTTGTTTGTTTGCTTCCATTTCTTGAGCGGCTCGTGGGCCAGCACGTCGTTGCTCGTGAATAGTATATTTTAAGCTAATTTTTGCTAAGTTTCCCACCGGGTCAAAAGTTCACGGGCCGACGTTACGCTGACCAACTCCACCATCATTTTGAAGGAAATTGATGCCAGTGTTTTGATTTTTCCTTGTTTTATACTTTAACCCTCTATGGACGGAATTTTAAGCAAAAGTTGAAAAAAATCATAAAGTGTGTTTACGTGTCCATAAAGAGGTTATTTAATCATATAAGAACACAAAACGAAATATGCGCAACTGTCTACTCATATAATCCATAGTGTTACAATTCTGCCTTGCGCGGCAAGTAAATGGGTAAGCGTCTCACGGAGAAGATTTTGCAATGTTGTTGAAACGTAGAAAATTAAACATGCTCGTCTACAGAGGGTAAAAATATGACCTAGGATGTTACAAATTGGCTGTTGAGACAGGTCGGCTCCTTTGCTCCAAACACAATTTCCCCGCTCACTCTTAATTCTGTTGTTAACAAGTTTCAGGGCTTATGTTTGATTTATCTAAGTCGTAATCCCACGACAGTTGAAATTCCATTTCTCCAGCCGGATATAAATAGCCTCCAACGTTAATAAATCTCAGTATCCGTTGGATCTGCTAATCATTGTTGGCGTATTGAGGATGTTCATGAGACTAAAGAAAAATTGGTTGTTTAATTTGATTGCAGTCAAGAGACTTACTTCCCCTTATAACGAAACTTTTTTGTTGTAGTATTCTGTTACTTGCGGCAAATATTGTGGCTATGTTTCATATACAATTCCCTCATGTTCTATAATGTTATTAGCTCTTGAGGAGGCTGATTAAAATTTGGAATATGCAGTAAATTATAATTAGACTCTCTGTTTATTCGTATCTTTACCACATATTCAAATTCAATGAAATATTTTTTCCTTCGTAGTGTTTGACTAATTTTGGCTCCGTCAAGCAGGTCTTCATATCATTGAAACTGTGTAAATACATTTGGTGAAACTTTACCACGTCTTTTCCTTTTCTGCTGTTATTCGTGTCTTCCAATGTTCCAAATTCCAATTTAATTTATGCATAATCAGTGGAAGTTCGTTGGTTTTTGTATATAAATTTCACGTACGTGGGATTGACGAGCCTATTCCGTATATTATCCCTTTCAATTGCATTTTCTGAAAGTTAATTTCCTATTCTGTAGCGTTACCATATTGATGGTTTAGCAGTGCTGTTGTTGGCTCTGGAATTTTAGAATTAAACTTAATTTCTTCTGAATGTTTGCGCCTACAGCGGAATGGAGATAATTTGGAATGTTCAAAACGTTACAGCACCTTATTGATTTTGGTGGGCGTCGTTAAATTGTGTGTTTATTTTCAATATTGGTTTGAGTGAGAATGTTTTAAGGGAGCTTCTTTTCAATTACAAATTAACCCACCGAACGCAACGTATCTCTGTATTTTCGTTCCTATCAGTTTGAGTAGTGTCTATGTTATAAAATGATGACAAATTTCCTTCTTTTTCAGACGGAGCGCTGTGGACCGCGAGTGAGCTGAATGCTTAGAGAAAATGAGTCCCCCCTAGGATGGATTGCGTGGAATTAAGCTGGCCTGCATTATTGGCGTTAATAGCAATCTGCATCATCTATAAAGAGTTGCAGTTGGGTGAAATTAATTACAGAGGTGGGAGGTGGTAGAGCTGTTGAGCTTCGATGCAAGTTCATTTAAGATTTTAAGATCCTAAGATTTCTCAATAATTTGAAGAGGAAATTGGGTGTTTTGTGCTGTATTTCCTGGCGATGTATCGAACGGCGTAACTGAGAGAGAATACTTTGTGAAATAGCCATCCGGAAGCAAAATTTTGGTTCGTTCAAGGTCTTATTCACGAGTTTTGCTGCCATGGATTTTACTTACAGCAAATGGGGCTGAAGGAAATTGTTTAGGGAAGGGACGGAGCGCTGTAGCAAATGCGACGATATTTAATTGGCGGACCAGCACTCTCTTGGCCCTGAGAGAATACCATTCGTAGAATCGCCCTTATCTACTTACTGAGGCAATACCAGCTGCTGATCTTTTTTGATGCCATTAGGCAGTAATAGCGGAATGAAATGGCGCTAAGAGGAGGACATCTGAAGCGGCAGCTACTGGATCATCTACTCTGCTAATGGAAATTGAAACCCAGGAGATGGAATAATACATAGGAAAGGAAAATGGAACACCTTGGTAAGATAATTATGGTTGGAAAGGAAACAAAACTCAAGGATACAGTCGTGGTTTAGGCACACATGCCCACATCAGATAACGTGAATGGCAGAGTAGAAGAAAATGTTCGACGGAATTGAAGAAGTGACTAGGAATGGTATAGGATACGAAAACCTAATGATTCTTAGGGAATGGAATGCGGTTGAAGGAGATTGCCGTGAATCTATGACAGTGGGGAAGTTAAGTTTGGGAAAACGGAACGATAGGGGAGAGAGGTTGATTGCGATCTGTGCACAAAGTCGTCTAGCTACTCGTTTAGTCTACTCACCCACCCGCAAAGAAGATGAACGTGGAAAAGGCTAGACGGTAGAAAAAGATTTGAACTTAAGAAACAACGCTCAAGAGAAACGATTACATGATCTTGCTTCTAACAATATCGGCACGTTTACAGTTTGCCGTAGATGAAATATCTGCTGAGAAACCTAAAGGAGTCAACCGAGTCTCATTCACTGGCCGGTGAAAAGATTGAAGAAAACAGAACACAGATTGGCTCATCGAAACATTTTTGGCAAAGCCGAAAAGAGTGGAAACCATTTGAAATCAATTGAAGAGGGATATCAAGTGATGAGAAAATAATTCCAAGTACAGATGACGTGAAAGAAGGGCGGAGGAAAACGGAGAACGAGAAGCCTTGGATTACACAGGAAGAAATAAACCTGTTAGATGAAACAAGGAAGTGAAACTTCACAAAACTGGGGTAAAACCACAGACTTTTGAAATTTTATGATGCACTATCAGCTGTGAAATAAGAAAAGATAGAAGAATCGGTGAAAAACCTATGTAAAGACGTGAAAGACAACCTCCCCTAGGGAAACGTTGAGGCTGCTTACGGGATTGGGTGGAGAACTTCAAAGAACACCCAATTAAAGATAATGATGTGGTGAAGAATGTGAAAGTCGCATTGATATTGAGGAAAAAGCAAGGAAATGTGCTTAATTCGTGGAGACACCTAACAGTGCCGAATTGGAGTAAAGCAAAATTCTAGTGGAATGACTTACTTTAGATAAATATGCATTAGTAATCCCCATATTGAAGTAGGAGATTGAAACTGCAGTGAAGAGACAGAGAGAGGGAAAGGCTCCTTAAATTGATAAAATTCCTTCCAGAAATACATATATTATGTATGGAGAAGAAATTTGCTCTCGGTGAACCTGCGACGGAGGATCAAGAAAGTTACTGTATGCAAGATAGCCCAAGAATATACGACCTACTGCTAGAAAAGGAATAGATAGACTCGTAGATAAACTAGGTGATAGCGAGACAAATGGGAGGGGAAGATGGCTACTGGAGCGACGGATATTGATTGGTGTATTCGGGGGACGACCGGAAGGTCGAAGCTGTAGGCATCATACTGGAGAAAAAATGGGGTAGAAGGTTCAAGCCAGCCTGGCAGTACAGCGAATGGATTCTGATGGTGAAGCTAGAAGGAGAGCCTACGGACACGATGATAAGGCAGTGCAGACATGCCGACATCTAGCCATGCGGAAGAAGAAATTAGAGGTGTACGAGAAAACTGGAGAAGTCTTATGAGTAGTTAAGGGGAAAGAGAAGCTAATCCTAATGGGAGACTGGAATGCAGCGGTAGGGGAGAGAAAGGAGGAGAAATGTGGAGTATATTTCGGACTGGGAAAAAGAAATGCCAAGGGAGAAAGATTGGTAGAGATCCACAATGAGAATGATATGATACTACATAACTCTCCTCAAGTAGCATCGGCGTAGGAGGTACACCTGGATGAGGCTAGGGTATATTACCAGGTACAAGATAGACTATGTAAAAATCAGAGTCAGATTCAAGAACCAAGTAAAGCTGTATAAGAGGTTCTGATGGTGAAATTAGTCTAGCAGTACACCGAGAGGATTCTGATGGTGAAGCTGGAAGGGGAGCCTACTGACACCTTGATGGTGCAGGACTACATGCCGACGTCTAGCCTTACGGAAGAATAGATCGGAGAAGTTGAAGAGCAAATGGAAGAAGTCCTTGGAGTATTGAAGGAGGAAGATAACCAATTCACAATGGGAGACTGGAACACAGTGGCAGGAGAGGGAAATGAAGGAAATAATATTGGTTATTTCGGACTGGGTAACAGAAATGCTAAGGGAGAAAGACTGGTAGAGTTCTGCAATGAGAAGAACATGATAATACCAAGCTCTCCTATCAAGCAGTATCGGAGTAGGAGGTACGCATGGAAGATGCTAGGGGATATTACCTGATACAAAATAGACTATGTAAAAGTCAGTCATTTACAAGAACCATGTCAAGCAGTGCAAGAGGTACTGATGGTGAAGCTGGAAGACTCCGGTGCGGATATAAAGATTTACTACAACCTAGTAGACTTGGAGATCCGTCTTCGATTCATAAAATTGAGAGAATGAAACCGGAACGAAGATGGGAAACGAAAATACTGGCTGAAGAAGGGAACAGAGAAAGATTGCCGCAACCTTCGATGACAAACTAGAAAATGAAGGAGAAATTGGGCCGAAGAAAAATGGAATGAACTGAAGAGGATAATCGCAGAGGTAGCCGATGAGAAACTTTTGAGCAAGAGAGCCTACACGAAGAAGCTATGTATAACGAAGGAGATTATGAAACTAATTGAAAAAGGAATAAAATACAAAAACCCCAGAAACGAAGGAGAGGCAACACCCCGCTATTAGATAAGAAACCAAGTCAATCGAGAATGCAAGAAGGTTATGGAGAATTGGATCATTAGCTGCCGCGAGGAAGTCAACGAAAACATGAAGAAGGGTGACACCGAAACAGCATACAAGCTCGTGAAGAAACACATCGGGGTGAGAAAAACGAGTAGATGCAACATCAGGAATGCGATAGGGAATACACAGATGGAGGGTGAAGACAGAGGTAATAGATGGAAGAAATGCATCGAAGAAGTCTGACCAGGGCCGACGTCTGCGGAAGAAAACCAAAAGAATGACTAAGAGCAAAGTTGACGAGAAAGATCGCGACCCACTCATACCAAGGAGTGGATTAATTTGAGCAATAAAATATCTCAATAAAAACTATGCACCTTGAGCAGACAACATCAATAAAAAAATCACCAAAGCGTTCATAGGTAAATCCTTGGACAACCTTTACAAAATAATCAAAGATAGCTACCAAAACGAAGACCTAGAGAGGAGTTTCAAAGGAGTGCAATGATAGCATTACCAAAGAATACAAGGACTAAGAAATGTGAGAAGCATCGAACCTTGAGTCTAGTGTCATACACATTAAAAATCCTCCCCCGAATTTTGAGCCGAAGGATAGAAAGAAAACTTGAAAACTACATCTTGGAAAACCAATTTGATTTAGGAAGTATAGAAGTACAAAGGTGGGGGAGGGCAGGAGGACAAAAGGGAGGGCATTGCATACTCTTGCAAAGAGTAATGGTAGGGAAAACAATACATGTGAACAAGCCGTGGTATGTCGCATTCAAGGACCTGGAAAAGACCTTCGACAACGTTGAGTGGAACAAGATGAAGTCAGGCTGCTGGAAAAACTCGGGATGAATTACAACGACTGAAGAATAATCTACCAACTATACAAGAAGCAAGTCGCAACAGTGCGAAAGAGAGACAGAGGACAAATAAAAGCTGAAATGTACGAAGGGGTAAGACAAGGATACGGCCTCTCTCCAGTACTTTTCAACATATTTTTGGTGGAGGCAATAAGGAATCACAAGAGATTGGACTAAACAGAATTAAGAGTAACGGAGGAGAAATAAACGTGCTCCCCTTCGCAGATGATATCACAGTCATAGCTGGGAATTGCAATGATCTTCAAAGTTTAATAATGTCATTGGATCTAGTACTTAAAGATTACAAAACGAAAATAAATTAGACAGAAAATTCACAGTATGAGGAAGAGAAAAGCTAAATGCAGAAGTCACGCTGAGAGGAGAGAAACAAGAGCAAATGGAATGCTTCTCCTATCTCGTAAATAACATCACGCAGGACAGATTAAGTACAACGGATAGCGAGCGAAGAATTGCCCAAGCTATGTGGGTGTTAATGGATAAAAGACAACTGCTGTGGTCAAAGAAGATTGGACTACAAACCAGGAAACAGTATGTGAAAACATTCGTGTGGAGCGTGGCACTCTATGGATTTGAAGCATGGGCCGTTGGAAAAGCTTGTCAGAACAGAATAGAAGCCTTCGAAACCTGGTGATGGTGGAGGATAAAACGAAAGGATACAAGAGGAATGGTGAATTTTACAGAAGAGTAGAAGAGCGGTTGACCAAATGGAACACCATACAGAAATAAAGGACCAGTTCGGTTTGATGCATCCTGAGGCACAATCGGTTTGTGTAGAACATAATTGAAGTTAAAACGGGGAAAAAGTCCCCAAAAGAAGGCCCAGGAATTAATTCATGAATCAAATTAAAAGGAATGTTCGTAGGAAGAGAAACCAGGGGGGTAAGGGAACTAGCATTAGATAGGGAATGAGGGCTGGAGTCAACTAATGTTAGGATATAACGATCAGTGATGACCAGAAAAGGAGTCTGCTGGCAGCTAATATATTAGGCCCTGACTTTTGGGGGCTCTTTGTCGTATTATATATTGAGAACGTTTTTTGATGCATTGATGCTTGGACTATGACAACTGCTTAGCAAAAGAGAAAGGAAACATTGGAGATTTTGTGTTACCAAAGAATGATGGTGATTTAACAGACAGGCACAATTCTCAATGGAAAGTCCAGCAAAGGAATTGAAATAGAAGTTGTGTACTTAAATCTCTGAGTAGAAAATAGAGACGTTTTTATTGTACAAGGGCTTCTTGAAAACAAAATTGATGGGGAAATGAATGGGAATAATTAAGTAGTGGGGTCAATAACGTTGGATGCGAGACGTATCATGGAGGACATCAAGGTGAAGAATAACCGACGGATGAACCGGTTGGCAAAGAGAAGGCAGAATCGGAGTGCTGCTATACACCAATATTCGGGTCGATCACTAATGATGAATATAAACAGGTAAGGAACTCTCTTAGGATTTTACTGATAAACATAAATATTGATGTATGATTTCATCCCTCTCATACGTAATAATTAACATACACCACTTGATTCTTAAATGATTCCTAAATAATACCATCGCAATGGTCCATTTTGCATATCCTCATTCGTGTAGTTTCATAATATTACTGAAGCTGATGTTTCATGTAACATTTTCTGTGATATATTCATGAGTGTATTTGAGGTGGGCATCAAACGGGACTGGACCTCCCCGAGTCACTCAGAGCCAGTGTTTTGAATGGTACAAACATACGTGCATAAAATTATCAGTTAACTAAATATTTTAAACATCTCTATAAATTTCTTGAAAATTCAGTTTTTTTGTTTTGATTGTCTGTTCTCTGGGGAGGGGGGAGTGGAGTTACACAACTAGGCTGGGCCGAGATTCCCGGTTAATTTCACGTATCATAAATATTGTAATGCTTCCCCTCTCCCCATGCACCCTCTGTGTCAAATTATAAATACGCCCCCTGATTCATTGAATGCTTTTGTGCTGGGAAAGAACGGTTATTTAAATTTCATGCTATGTTTAGATTCTGATTGTATATATTTATTAATGTCTGTGTGCACATAAGGTTTTATGAAGTGGTTTGGTTGTTGAATCGAGGTTTGCGACCATTGAAAATTAATGTTTTTGAGACATTTGTGTATTTACTTTCACCTTATTTTCTTTACATAATTTTCCATGACCCCTGTAAACGAGTCAATCCAATCTCAATGAACATTTTCTATCTCGTCTAAGGTGTTACATCAGAATAAAATAATAAGTAAAGAACTTATGGAATGGGCTCAGGCGCGGCATTTGGTATACTTCAACCATTTCCAGATATTGTATAAGAATAACATGATATCGAAATGCGGGATTTTTCATTACTAATCCCGTATTTGTTGGCATAAATGTATCTTAAAATTTTTCCTCGTTTACTTTATTTAATCATTGTCAGCGCCGTATTCTGCCTAATTAATGTCAACTGAAGCCAGGTTGTGATTTGTGGGAAAAATCAAGATGACAGAACCACTGCCAAAGTAGAACTGCGAGAACCTCCGCTAGTGGAGATATTTATTTAGCTAAGAACCAGAATGACACTAGTAATTAAGGTATTTACAAGAAGAAAGAAAGATATTTATTGTTCTAGGACTCTTGTCCTCTAAGAACAAATACAATTTACTTATACAAATTCTTAGAGTAGATTTAAACATGGAATTAATTAAACATAAAATCATGAAATGAACACAACTTACTTATTGTGAGCGATAAACTAACAGGAAAATATAACAAAAGAGTTCCATTTTACAAAGAAATCATATCATCACTACACTACTACAACAACAACATTATACAAAGAAAAACATATGATACACAACGTTCCAGTGACAAATCACAGAACCAACGAGGAAGAAGGTTTAGGAATAGCAATAAGTAACATAATGAAAAGAACAAACAACCAAAGAAATATAAGAGATACACATTTTTCTTCAATTTACAATCAAAGAAATATAAGAGATACACATTTTTCTTCAATTAACCAATAAGTTATTACAATAAGTTATAGACTTTTGCCTTGAACGATTTCAAGACCCGAGTATTTTTAACATCATCTGGTAGATTATTCCAGAGATTGGATGCTACAACCTGGAATGACTTCTGGAAAGAAGTTGTGCGATGAGCGGGATAGTAGATTAAGTTAGCATCTGATCTTGTAGTCATAATAGTATTTTTAGGCTTAGTTTTAAAAAGGTTATGTAAATATTCTGGATTTTTATAAAGAAACAATACGTAAAGGAACGCAGCGAGGAAATATTTTCGTCGTTTTTTAGTGGAAAGCCATCCGATTTCATTGAGGTATGGCGATATATGTACAGTGGCGGAAAAAATTAACGCAAAACTCATTGGCGTTTAAATGCGGCGTACACGGGAACTAATTGAAATCGCTTTTCCTTCGGCAACTTGACAACAATGAGACAGCATATGGAAACCGGGAATATTCAAACTCTCTATGAATGGATAACGATTTTACGCGTCATGTAAATAGTCATACTAATAAGGTTTAGGTTCGCGAGATCGTCTAGGAGTTGTAAACGTGATGAGCTTGCTTCGACCCGCACCCAGTCGAGGTTCCGAAGTCGTAGTTGATTATGTAGAGATGCTTACCATATTTTTTTTAGCTTTGGACCGTTCAAAAAAATTTTCTTGATTGAAACTTAAGAAACAATACGATGAAAGCATTGTTTGTTGGGACATAAAAATTTTTTACTCTCCAGATCAAATTCATTGACAATAAAACGTATTTCCTCGTGCAGGGAATAGCTGTGGATGAACATCGTTTTAATAGACCTCAAACTAATTCCGAGAAATATGATGCATTACAATTAACACTTGGGCGTATTATCCTGTGAATTTCAAGTAAAAGTATGGGAAATCTGGTTGAATAGAATGGTTTCCATGCGGAGAAAAGTTTTCTTTACGAGAATTTCCAATACCTTGAAACCCTACGTAAGTTTCCGCCCTCGTGCATCCAGGTCATCTCAAACACTTAAATTTCTTATTATACTTCTAACGTAATATTATTTACTTTCTGAAAACTACTTTCAAAAATCCAGAACATTTTATTTGGTCCAGTTTTTAAAGGAAACATTAGAATTCCCTTTTTTCGTTGTATAGTAAGAACCACTGGACGCGAATTTCGCTTGATCGATGAAGTAGCCTAGAGGGAGAGTGTTCGTCTGCGGCCAAGAATGCCCGGGGTTCAAATCCTGGCGTGGCCTCTTTTAGTGCCTTTATAATTAATGTACGCGATGTGACTTTATTGCAGCCAAAACTTCGCAGGAATCCACGGAAGGCCCAGGGCATGGATATTGACCTCAACCATGAGTGTGTGAGTTTTACGCATATTCGGGCTTTGTAAAAGAATCAGAGCGGTCTCCTTGGTCGTCGAATGAGATGTTTACTTCCCATTCTCGGGTACTCGGCCCCACTTGATTTCTACGTCCTGTCTGTCGTGTGATGCTCATATCCACTCATTCGCCAGTTTACCACTCAATGAAAAGCTATTCATGAAGGAGGGTATAGACCGGATCTCTGGTTGTGTCAGTTACTCGATTTAGTGACCTTACCTGATGCTACATTCACCTTTAAATTACTTTGAAATGATTTAGTAAAGAGGGCAATTATTTTTATTAGGAATTAGAGTTTGGTTCTATCTGCCGAACTTGTAAATACCGATTACTTATCTGAGTGAGAGACCAAACAAGTGTGGAATTTTTTTCAAAATATCTTGAAAACGGTATTTGAAGCTTTCCCAGCATTGCTTTCTAGGTTTGCTATGAGCAATACATTAACCGTGTAGTTCAACAGTTCAACTTAGAAGATGGAGAATAATACTTAGAGGATAAGGTAAATTAATGAATCACTCAAATACCATTTGACATATTCGCAGTGAAAAATGTTTGGCTAAAATTACGCAGTTAAATTTTATGAGGAGCATTTTTATACCCACGCCTTAGTAATACTCCGACAAAAATGCATCTCCTATCTTCCCCTGTGAAAGTGATAAAATACTCAAAATCATCTTTTCCATGTAGTGACTAAGCAGTAATTAGATATTTTCCCTATGGTCATTTGTATACTCCTCATAAATCCACAGAGTAGCCAATGGAGTGCAAATTAGGAATGTGTACCATCAAAGATTATACGATTGCTACGTTGCTAAAGAATCTATTCCTCTTCAAATGCGTCGCAATATTATTGCTTCAATGGAAGTTAAAGTTGTGAGTGCCCCCACATGAAGATATTAACAGACTTTTTACAGGGTCATATTTTCATTTCTTAGTGGTAATGTATTTTAACGGATGTTGAAAAGGGACACTATAATGCTTTATTTAGAACGAGTGAATTTAAAAATAATTCTCTCAATTTGAGCTATGTGTGCACATAATCACAGCAAAGGAACATCGAGAAATATGCTGGTATTTGCATAAAGAATGAGGATGTTTATTAGCCTAATAATCAATGCATCCCCCTCCATTCTCGATTTCCTGACCAAGTCTTTGTAACATGGAGTTGCCCACATTTTGGTATCATCTTACTGGGTTCATTTCCCATTCTTCCTCCACGATTTTCCTCAATGCATCTTAATTTGGGATTGTTTCGTTTGAGGGGGTCGAAAAACTTTTGTTTCTCTTATTTTTCTCATAATGAACGCTGCACTACGAGCAGCCCGCTCCATCTATGTTACATGATTTGTTTTGAACCATCTCCTAGATTTTTGACATTTGTGAACTCGTAAGTATTCCTAGTTGCGGACGAAAAATGAATATTGATATACATTTGATTAAACATAGTTCTTATTATAGCGGACATGAATTTAATGAATTTCGTTTGATAGTAGTTAGAAATTGTTTTTTTTAACTTTTAAACACCAAATAAAAGTTCAGTGGGTGAAAGTCGAAGGCGCAACACCTCTTCGGGTAATTTTTCGACTAATGTTTTTGCCTTTTACAAACCTACTATCCGATTCCTCCGCCTGGGAGAAAAATGAGGCATACTTAAAGACTAATGAGATATTTTTTTCCTCCAAGAATTTTGGGAGAGGCCGCTAAAACTTTGAACAGTATGTCTGCTTGCGGTGTCCGCTCTGCTTGTTCGTCTATCGACGCTCGTTTAGAAGTAGTGAAGTAGTCATCAGTAAACCTTGGCCAAGTTCCAGGTGGTGATGGTCGGGGTGGTTTGTTGTTGTGAATAACGCACAGGTTTCAAATACTTGCTGCACCAGAAAGAAAAGGCTCGTCGCGCTTCGAAAAAATTGGAAGCCCCCGTCGAATACTTTTAAGGGCGTAAGAGAAGTCAAATACCACTTCTTTCCTGTGAGTTAAACGCCTGGCGTTCAAAACATTATCTATGGCAGAAAAGGTATCGCTCGCAACACAAGGGGAAAGTAAGCTCTTATTAAAGGCATATTATTTCCCAAATCAATATAATGCGTCCTTCATACATTCCGATTTTGAATGGATTAGAATTGGTGAAGCTTTGTATAGACACGGGGAAAACTCTAGGGATCCTCAAGAGTCCTCCAAGATTGCTCGTTGCTTTAACACAGACTTAAGGTAGCTGGCCTCCAAACCCATGCATGAGGGGAACTTATGGCGTTTGATTGGAATGTTCTGGGCTGATGAGGTGAAATCTGAGAACTACTTCTTTCTGTTTGTATTCCTGGGAGAGTAGTATGCTTTTTCCTATCCTTTAGTTATTTTAAACGTTCGTAGACAATACCACCACTCATTTTAAAAGTAACTTAGTTCACAGTAACGCATTCGGACGCAAATAAATTCACCGAAAGGATACGAAACATCATCATAAATTCGCCTTGTCATAAGAAAGTTCAGTAGTTGTTACTGGGTAGCAAACCTGAATCGCAATCATGGTTCTTTATAATAACATTGTTTGAGTACGCTCATGATTTCTAAAATGTGATCGTCATCAAGAAAGATCGGGTGCTACATAGCAATGGAGTGCGCTCCCAGGACCTTATGCATTGCCCTACTAATGCGGCTTGCCTTTTGGATGACAATAACGACCACGAGAAGAAAAGAACCGTGATCCCACCCCTGGTCGAGACATTTTTGAGTTTTTCATTCTATTTCTGGTCGAGTAAAATTATTTTTATTCGGTAAATTTTATCTCTTTTGTATTTAAAAAATTTCATATTATCAGCCAGTCATTGCAGCTACACACTACATTCATTCATATCGCCAACATGAGGAAAATTATATAAACCTTCATTTGCGTTCATTAAAAATCGAACACGGACCACTCTTTAGCTAGCCAAATACATCTGACAGCTACAACATTAACCGTTACCTATTAATTTATCTCATTAATGATATTTTACTCCAAACTGAACTCATTTAAAAGGCTTTTTGTTAATTTCATATGTGCGGCGAATTTATAGCTAAGCATGTAAGATAGTATGCAATCAGACGTAATAGAGTTGTTTATCCATAACTACACCTAATTTGGGTAAACTTTTCTGAATGTTTATTCGTATATCCTGCATTTACTAGATAAAGCTTAACAGTGGACAGGTCGTCATCAAGCTTCCTGTGTTAAGATGAAAGAAATATCGGGAAAATATGCCTAGATTATTCGGTATCGATGCGATCACATTTATTTTTATTTAGTGAAATTATATACATTTACGTTTGTTTTCATAGTTTAATCCCATTCTGACGAACTAAGGACGAATTTATTTTGGGACAAGAACGATTCATTGATAAATATCCGTTTTGAATTTAATAAATATCCGTTAAAGGAACTTCGTCAGTCTACAAATAGAAAATCGTGAAAAATTACATCACGTAGGCTATACTTATTTCAATTAAATCTTTTTTGTATCGACATTTGGTGCGGATAAATCTCGATTTATATCATTTCGGTGAAAAAGACAGTACGCGTCATTCAAAAAGATCCTCGGAAAATCGACCACAACAAATATCCCTTGGTGGTAGAAGATGAAGATTTTAGCATATAGTATACTGAATTGGGTGGGATAGTGAATATTTTTTATAATCAGGCTTTCTGTTTAAATGATATCATTCGACGTAAGAACCATGCTGAAACAAACACAACGATGCACCGCGACTGAATGTGCGAATAATATGAGACGAAAGCTCAAAAATAAGGCGACTGATGACTAAGTTCTAGGCTCCGACAAATGTGAGCTGCAAGGCGGATTTCAAATATTTGCGGTAGACGATGTTTTCCTCAGTGTTGCCAGTCTTTGGAGTGTGTACTGCTCCTAGAAGTTCCAAAAAATTCCGCATTCTGGCGCGCGAAAAATTTTGCGTTAATTTCTTCCGCCACTGTACATCTCTTCGAAGGTTGAACACAAATCTTACACAGGAATTTAATTGGTGTTGAAGTTTTAAATCAAGTTCGTCTGGGATATCATTTTAAACTAAACAGCAGTAATCGAAATGCGGAAAAACAATGGAGGATATTAACATTTTCCTGGTTTCAACAGGTAACAGTTCTTTGCTTAGTTTTAATTGATACAAAATTTAACTGACTTTGTTGGAAATGTCATGGACATGATTTAGCCATGAGAGATTATTAGACATTTAAGAAGAGGGGTCTGTTGATATTTAGTACCAAAGGTATTACGGAATCTTACTAGAACATGCATTTAGAACATTCTCTTGTAAGGCTGTGAAAGTTGGGTGATATGAGCTGCAGATTTGTAGAGATTGGATCCAGGATATATTGTGTCACGGAAGGATGATGACAATCAAATGGGCGGAAAAAATCACGAATTTAGAAGTTCTACGAAGAGTTGGAGAACAGAGAATTTAATTGAATACTCTGCATTTACTGAGAGACAAAACTAATGGGATTCGATCAGCTACCCAACAGTCTAATGAATACTATTTGCGGGAATCTCATTTCGTACAGATTTTTTCTCGTGGCAGTTTATACATAGTTCACCGCCGTATCGGCTGTCCGTCCCTTAAGCCAAGCACGGCATTCTGTCTCATAAACCGAGCATGGCGTAAGTGCTGGTTCTGGATACAGCCAGCTGGTTGTGGCTTCCTTGAAGCCATCATCTCCCTTGCGTTGCCATCCTGGATGGAACGCTAGGGAATAAGACCTATTTCTCTTGTATCTGCCAAAAATCTTTGCGAGAATAAGGAAGTCTGGGTAGTGTTGTGTACCCAGCAAGCCAAAGGTCCGTGGTTCGATTTTTGGTTCAGGCCGAATTTTTCGTGTGTCAATTTCTACCTAATAGATACCATTTTAGAAAGAGAAGAACTGATCGGAAATAATTACCGAGGATGAACAAGAATTTAGGATAACCATGAAAGTCGTCTATGAAAACAATCTTGTAGGAATTATCATCGTCTTGGATTGTTCTGCCGCGTGGCAGGTTTTACTCCCAGTCGACCTCCATACCTGTCTGTTCCGTTCCGGGACTCATGGTTTCTTCAGATTTTTCTCCTATATTAACTATGTCCATCAGTATACACATCTTTCTCCTCTTAGTATTCTCTTCCCTTCCATCACTCCCTCAAACACAGTCTTCATCAAGCGCTCATGTCTCATACGATGTCCTTACCAATTCCGTGATTTTTCTATTCCAACAACTCATTCTCCATTCTATCCTCCGATCTGATTCCTTTCTTTCTTTATTCGTCCTCTAAATTCTTGTTATTTCCTATTTCCGCAAAGTCCATGTCTTCTCCGTACAGTACCACACTCCAGATGTAACACTTTGTCAGATTCCTAAGATTGCAGGTTTTCCCGGCGAATGCTTAGAATGTATAGCTCTCGGGTTTCCAACCGGGTGATGGTGGTTTGTAGTATTACAAACCACCCTTAGTTACAAACCTACGGTACCTGTAGTAAACTACAAAATATCATCACCAGTACTCAGCCTTAATATTACAAACCACTATCACCCGGAAACCCGAGAGCTTTTCCTTTCAATCTGCCGTTATCTTTCTCGGTTCCTTTTTCAAAGCTCCGCGCCGCAATTTATTTTTCTTAGTAAATCTTTTTTTTGACAATGCTTTTCTTCATTTGATATCCTTTGAACAGGACAGGTCGATGGCAATTTATTTTGTTATTCCACTGGCTGATATTTAGGATTTGACACAGCACTAACTTGAAGGCCTTAATTTCTGGCGTACCCTTCCGCATATACTCCTATGGATGTCTCGCAATTTGATCTCTCTTGAAATCCTTGTACCGTCTCCCTCTTCTTATTTCGTCCAGAATGCCTGTCCTCTTCCATCCTCTTTACCGCTTCCCCAGTGTTCTCCCCTCTATTACCCTCTTCAGTATTCCCTCTCTTTTAAAAGCATCCTCTATTCATCTCATCTGCCTCCTTTGAACCCCCGCCACTGTCTTTCCCTCCTCTTCAACCATATCCAATATCACCTCGTTCGTCCTTCTCGCCACCCAGCTCACCCTCCCCATACTTCTCCACAACCACAGCTTAAATTCCTCAAGTCTATGTACATCCTCCCTTCGCAGTGACCAAGTCTCCGACCCATACAACGCCGCGCTCCATAGTGTTTTCACCAGCCATTTCTTTACATCTACACTCAGACCTCCTCTCATCAATTTACCCCTTTTTGTAAATGCTTATTTAGCCATGGCACTGTCTTCAAAGATGACACTTTCCAAATACCTAAAACTTTACCATCCAATATGTTAATGATCCTTTCATCTTTACCTTCTATTTTTATGATTTTTCTTGCTAATTAATAGTGCATATTCCTTACATTTGGAGTTAAGATCTGCTGATATGTCTGACTTTTTGTTTACTATCAGCCACTACAGCCATATCACCAGCCACCCTGATGCTTGCAGGAATGAAGCAGTTGGAAAAGAGCGAGTGTGGCAGAGAGCTGCTGAAACCAATCTTGCTGACTACTGGTGATGATTTTGCACAAGATTAAATGAGGCAAATATCGCTTTTGTAAGCTTTCGTTTACGGTTTTATAATTTGAAATATTTTAGTCCCCTCAACGTTTTTATTTAGGAGGTGGTCAACGCTTAATCGCTGGAAATTTCAACAGTTTGTTCATGACCTTGTCACTGATGTTCAGCTTTAACTTGGATGAGTGAAATAGGTGAATTGAAAATCGATAGTGCTGAGGGAAATTTGTGGCTTAACTCTTGACGTCACTAAAATCTCGTCCATGTATGCCTTTAAAATATGCTCGAGGTTCGGAATTTAGTGAAACTAATAGCATCATAAACGCTGTCGTTCTGTCAATGATATGCTATTTCTACTCCGGGAAACAGCTTCGAAGCAATTTACCCTTCCAGACTTGGTTTCATATGATTGCTATCTCTATCATCACAGCAATGAGCAGTATGTAGGTTTGCTGTTTAGTATTTGCGGATGACCGTCGGAAATCTACCTATATTAACCCAGTTACAAACTGATGCGCATCCTTGGGACTAGTTGGCATTAGTTTTCTTGAGAAAGTGAACTGAATATAATTTTTTTCAGAAATACGTGAACCTAAAATTTCTCCCACATCACTGCAAAGTCGAGGGAGGTGGAAGGCTTGTAACAAAGAATTTTTCATTTTTCCTCAGTACTGGTTTTTTTTGGGTGGGTTAGGGGAAAAGTAGATATTGCGATAATTTTCCCCATTCCAAACTCGTTATTTATTCCTGATGATGTTGACTGGCAAAGGCAAGCTTGTGACCAACAAACAAAGACGCAGAAAAACCCGATAGATATTTTAGAAAACTTGAATTAGGGTCCACCTTGGAGACATACGGCGCTTTCTAGTTGCGCTAATGACCACATTTCGCGCCGCAGCCACGCAATTTCTTCCTTCCATTTAGAACCCTGCACATTTGACGGCGAACTCCAAAAAATATCACTGTAGAGATGATTTGCGCTAGATTGCGTTTGAGAAAAATACATCGATTAACGCTATGGCGATTGTTATTCCTTTGTTTATGTTTCAGCTGGACATGTAAAAATTGTATAATGTTAATTTTTTTCACTTTTTGGTTCAAAGGTTTCCTTTTGAAGAATCTAATTAGAATAAATGTTTTGGATACGGACCGAAAATTCGGCCTTGGCTAATGTGTACCTACAGATAGCCCAGCGCATATCTATCATGGATCCATTCATACATGCCAATACGTTCGTTCTTCGCTAGCATAATCACATTGACTGTAAAACTCCTTGAGGCTACTCGCCTTTTATGTCTGTATAAAATATCTAGAGTGGAGGAGGATGTTGTTGACATCGATTGCGTGAAGGCCAATCTGAATATTTAAAAATTCTTCTTCACAATTCTCTTACAGCTACTCGTATTTTAATTCTGTTACTACATCGTGTATGGGACTCAAAATTAACATATAATTACATGTAAAAATAGTTGTCCAACACGATGTGATTTTATGAAGAGATTATTTTTTAATAATTGGCTCTCTTCAAGACTGAATTGCGCCCTTGAAGCAATATTTGGTTTTTTAATTTTATTATTTCATTTTCATCGAGTTTTTTATTTTCAGACGTTAATCCTATATTTTATCGTAAAGGAATGTCCATGATTGGCTCTTATGTCGCTGGAATTCGCTTGGAATAAGTTTTCCTATGAAATTGATGAATTGTCAAAGGGGAAAACGATTAAAAAAATGTTTCTGCATGACTAAAGTTCTTTTTAGAATCGACTGTTGCGATCCTCGAGTTTCGTTTCGATTCTCTTATGTTACGAGTTTTATGTGGATATTAGGTATTCCTCTAGAGATATGACCGAAAGCTATTCTAGTAGAGAAAAAATTGTGACGAAAGAGCAGGCGATCATTATGTGAGCTTTATTTCGTCCTTAAGGCAGTTTGAGTGAAATATCATTTCACCTAGAAATCTAACGAATTTGGTCTCATTTTAAAGAGAAGTATCTCACTATTCCAATTGCACAAAAATATGAGCACTTACCTAACTACTTTCCGAGATTTTTGACAAATAATACCAGCCCTTTTACGTGGAAAATGGTAAAATACGCTCTCACGGGCAAGGATAATTTAAAAAATGAGGCATTTCTAACAGCTAGATATCGTCAAAAAATTTACAGGGTGTAGTTTGTAGGATTTCTCGACTATTTTTGAAAATAAATTATATTGTTACCGCAGTAGTTTTTTTCAGAATGGCATAAAACCTTCCTTTGTTAAGGAGTTTTGAACGTACCGCATAAAAAAATGAGTCAAATCAAAGACTTACGTGGATATTTTAAATAAATTACCCTGAATTTCAGTCGTATGCAAGTATATTATTGCACTAATAATAATGTAGTATTTAATTCATGCTTCATACAGCTGCTTAAATTAGAACGTATAAATCGAATATGGTCTCCATTATGACTAGGGAACTATCTCGCTCAAACTACCTTAAATACAGCAAATTGGGAGGCTGAGTTATTCATTTTACTCAAGCAGCGCCCATTAAGTGGCATCTAAATCTCGACACGTCATTAAAATTAGACTCGGAGGTAAGGTAATGTTTTTCATCTCATCCAGTGGCTCGTTAAAGTCAACTTTATCGTCATGCACGTAAGAGCGAGCAAGTTTTTAAGCGCCAAGTGTGCCTTGTACAGATTCCGCTACCCTATTCTTTTTTTAGATGGGCAAGACACCTCCTAATTACATGCTCTCTTCGATAGGAGGTGAAAAATGAAATTAATGGCATCCTTAATTTTCCTCTCCAGTGAAAACCTCCGGGGTGTTTAATAGTGGCTTCAATTAAGTGGCGAGGAACAGAAATTAGGGTCGGGGAATTTCTGATTTCGGTTTTCCGTCGCTCACTCCCGTGTTTTATCGTTTCGTGCCTCTGCGTTCAACGGGAAGTCTATTTAGCGCCGTCTGTGAGGAGAGGCCAATGGGATGTGGATAAATATGTCAATATATTGTTTGGCAACTATCTTAAGGAGGCTTTATACATTTTGGTTCCTTATGTATTATCCTCGTAAATACGTGCTCGCAAGTAGTGTTTCGTTATGTATGCTTGGCAGTTGCTATCAACAGTGGTGTTAATCTATATACTGTCGACCTCTTTTCGCGCTTCAACGACAAATAGACTGGCTTCTCTTTTAACTTATTTTGGCATTTTGATTCTGTGAGTACACCAATCGCATGATATGCCGCAAAATCGAGTTTACCTGACTGATAACATTGATTATCAATGAATCCAATCTGCTGATCTAACTGCCTAAGGAGAAGTTATTCTATAATGCGTTAAGTGTCTGTTATTGCTTTTAATAATAGGACTTGAGAACATTTTCATTATTCATATGCGTTATCAATGCACGTATATATCTAAGGTGATTTGTATAAAAATTATACGAGGGTCCGTCGGAACTGAAAAGTCCAACGCATCAATTGAAGAAATTGGACGCTGCAGTATGATGAAAGACAGACTTTTGTAGGCATATTAAGAAAGTTTGACGAAGTTTTCGCTCAGTTTTTTCGACTTTTAGTTTTATTTGTCATGATCACCTTATCGTTTCGGAGCGTTATCGTCAATCATGTTTCTTATCTTGAGAGGGATGTTTCGTATGCATCGAACAGCAGTCGCAATGAACTAAAAGCCTATCTTGACAACAAACTGTACCTATTTTGCCCTAAAAATGACGTTTTGAACCATTTTCAAGGTTTCTTTCATAAATTTGTGAATGGTTTTAAAAGAAATATGAAACTGTTCATGGAAACATCCCTCATGCATACGGATGAAAATTAAAAATAAAGTAATTTATTATAACGTGTATTGAAATGGGAAGGGTTGAGCCCATTGGGTTTTGGATAAGGGTGTACGTGAGGATAGGGACGTCCAGGGAGACGCCTGGCGGAGGGAAGTTTAGTTACAGAAGCGTGTGCGTTCGTGGGGGGAGGGCAGGAGAGGGAAGAGACAAGCATAATCAGAGTTTGAGCAAGTAGATAACTCGGAACATGGGTTTTCTCCCTGCAAGAAGTTGTTGAGTCGGGGAGGAGGGGAGTGAGGAATGGTGAAAGCGAACACGTAAGAGGGAGGCTCCGACGAGACGGTGGTGTTTTCGAGTAAAGGCACTAGATGGCGGAAGGCGGTAGATGGCGTAGTCGGTGATTGGAAGGAAGGGTGCATGGCAAAGACGGGCTTTTCTCAAGGTGGCCATCCCTTACTTGAAATCCTTGATTATAGACAAAACTACTTAAACATTAATTATTAACTCGTCACATTAATTTCAATTTCAAAAACAAAAAATAAATAAAATGAATAAAAGGTCAAAAGTTAAATTTAAAATAATAAATTAGAAAAATAAAAATTCACTCTAATTTCAAAACAATGTGTCGAGAAGGTTAAGGACAGGTGTTTTAATTTTCTCTAGTGACACCTCACTTTGAGTATTCCGTTAGTGTATGGGACACTTTTTACGATAAACATAGTAGTGTTACGAAATTGTTGAGGGTATTAGGGTGGGAACTTCTCTCCGATTGAAGGGAAAAATATAGATTTAGTCTTTTACGAAAGTCTGATGTAGATTATTTTTTGCCGGACGTTCAACATATTTTGCTTGTGCCAAACTATTATGTTGGAAACGATCACAGGAATAAAATTAGGAAAGATTTAAAAAATTAAGAATTAGACTGCAGAACTGATAGATGTAAAATATTTTTTCCAAGTACATTATGGGACCATAATAGTTGCGATAGATCAATTCTATAGGATACTGACTAAGTTAAATCGGTTTTTTAGTAGTGCTAAATATCTTAACATGATTATTAGCTACTACCTCGCCCGTAATCTCGTGCATGATATACTCTTACATGTCTTAGTACCTTGTAGTGCTATCTATTTGTCGCAATTATAGTACTAACCAGGAGTTGTATCGTGAGTAGTGTACTGCATGGTAGCGTGCTCTTCTACGTATCACTCTCCTAGTTTCTGGTCGGACTGCGCACTGTTGTCGTGACTGGTTTTAGCCGGCACCTGGCATCCAAAGGCACGTGCCTGGTGTGGAATCACCCGGTGCCACACCCTCTAGTGGTGGCTTACACGGTATTTGGTTGATGTAGATGAATAATTCCTGTATAACGTTGACTGTCAGTTGGCAATAAGGGCCTTATGAAGAATGATGTTACCAGGCCTACATTCTATGTGCTCTCCTATAGAAAGGCCAATCGAATTTTCCCTCACCTTCTTAAATGAAAATAATTTACTTTACGATGTAATGTTGGAATTTATAAAGAATATCATTTGTGCAGTTTGCAGAGAAGAGCGTAAGTGGGTTATTACAGTACTTTCTTGACTTGTGACATACTCATCAGTGAATGTGATTCTTTACTGCGAATGCGATTTTCGTTCTCTTGCTTAAGTAGTCTGCTATTTCCGACAGGTGAGCTTTCTTCCAAGGAAGCCAATCTTCGTAAAATTAACGAATGAACTCTATAGATAAGTAGAGGAAAAGCAAATATTTTTTGATGGATTACGTGGTGGATTACGATAATTTGCTACATATTTGCTTTATCAGTGGAATACGAGAGGATATCATAAATACCGCGATATTTTTTTTTACTTTAATCCGAATTCAATTTTTTGACTTAAATGAAATGAGGTATCACTTATATTTATCGTAAAAATATTTATTTATCAAAAATATCCCCTTTGATAAAGTCAATAAATACGACTAAGACATATTGCTCCAGATATACGATTGTACGATGGTAAAATTATATACAAAGCAATAAAGAAATAATATGCCTCATGCATTACTTTTTTTCCAGGTATTTAAAATTTCAGTTTACAATGACGATTGCCTTAACCTCATCTTCTCCTAAGTGCGTGCGACTACCGCCGAGGACAACCTGCTATATTCGACGGATAATCCCGCAATCTCCGTCTTTAGAAAATAACCTTTCGGAAGTGTGGATAGTCGCAAAGTTTTTCTGAGCGCTCTACATCTTCTTTTTCCCTGTATTTCCCATGACACGGGTAATCTGCGTGAATGCTACGCGAGAAATGTCTAAAAATGTCTGAATTCATGAAAATCCACATTCTCTTTCTTCGAAAACGACTATTTTCGTCTCCACATTATCCCAGATACCTTAGTAATTTTTGCTATTGGACTCAGTCACTCATTTTTCTACCATTACATTGTATATGGGCTCAATGAAACTGTAAAATCAATCGTAGAGTGGTGAAAGAATACTTTTAGCTTGACTTGAGGAGCTTAGGCTCTCTTGTGAAATGGTTACTGAATGGAAGACTCACTACTCATTACTCCTCTTCACTATCATCAGCAGTCATCAATCCGAAGCCTGATTTGCTCTAGCCCCCCGATGACCTACTCTCTATTACTTCAAATTACTTTATACTGTTCCTTTCAATTGCTCAAACAACGATTTGAAGGAATAGTTGCTTTATTCCTACAAATATTCAAATATGCTTCGGTAATATTGTCGTTATTATATTTATTTTTGTTTTCTAGGAAATTTTAAAAGCATATGGTTTTTGCGTGTCTCCATCGTCTCAATTTTCCTCAAAGAAGGATGGAGATGCTTTCTGCCAATCCAATTTTGCTCTCTTGACCGTCTGTAGACAGAATTATGAAACAACAGTGTGAAAAAAGACTTCTACTATATTAGTTTCTTAAAAGTGCATTTTAAGCATTAAAAAAATGCAATTCATTTGAAAATAACATTTATTTTGGAATGTGACGTATTCGTATTATGTATATTTAATTTAAAATAATACTTTGCATAATAGTACTTACACATGGTATACTTCAACATTACCTTCATAATATACATTTTTTTAAACTTTCCCAATGTTTTCATCGTATGACAGCTGAAACTATTTATTTCACAGCTCCACCAGGCATGCCATCGTCAGTAAATAGCGTCACACCTTCATCTATTCAAATTTTTCGACAAACCGCTGAAAGAGACGCAACTTTCCACACACTTAATCCGAAGCGTTACAATAATTCTGTCTAGCGCAGCAACTAAATGGAAAAGCCTCTGAGAAAGCAGATCTTTCAATGATTTTGCAACGTAACAAATTAGACTCGCTCGTCCATGGAGGGTTAAAATCTCACTACGACGACCACCCAAGGAAACTTTCTCGGTGGACAGTCTCTCAGCGATTGCAGTTTTTCTTGAACGCGCGATTGAAGTTTGGAGGCTTTCTTCTCCTTCTCGGATCTTGAGTATTTCCTAAAGCAACAGAAATTTCCGCTGCTGCTGTAGTGAATGAACGACGAGAGTGAACGTTTCCTGGCGTTTCCTCGCCATAGTGCTTTGTTGGAGCGCTCCTGCTCCCTGGCTGTTGACATGCGGCTTTGAACAGGCCAAGTTCCGCTCATTGAAACTTCGAATGCATGGTCCAATGCATCCATGGTAGTACTACTTAACGGTGCTGGCATCGTAATTTCTTGCGTTGGGATTCTATTCATGACAAGTCTTTCTTTAACCTTTTCTTTTGTCTTATTTTTCTTTCCGATGCCATATCTCTTTCAACGTCAGTCTATTCCACTGGGAGCGAAGGAATCCGATGTGTAGTGTTTTACTTCTTTTATCTACGAAGTTTCGGGAACATTTTTCCATGAAAAGCGATAATATTGTTGTTTTTTGTCAGGTACAGTTTTCTTGCTCAATTTATCTTCACTTTTCGACGATGTTTTATTAATCCTGCTCTTAAACTGTACAGCCGTCTAGCCGCGCATATAAAAACGGAAAAACTGAATGATAAAATTGAGAAATGGAATAGTTTTATGCTATTTGATACTCATGAAATTGAAATGATGTATTAATGAGTTATTTCGTTTTTACCCTTCTGAGTATATCAACGATTGTACTTCACATGTCACTGTATATCTTTAAGCACAAAAGGAATTATGCACGAATATTGGTAAAGTTGCCAAGACTGCACACTCACTCGATTACCCCAGAACAGGTGTGAATACATTGGTAGCCTCAAGATTCTACAATTTCGCGTGAAGCATACTGAATGAATTATTGCTTGTGCCAAAATAATGAATTATTTTGGTACAGGCAATGAAATCATCCTATTTTTGCGAAATGCTGTGAAATAAATGTTAGTGGAGAAAATGCTCAGTGACAAAACCGAACAACTTGCCGTAGATAGAGCAAGCTGATTCCGAGGTAATTATAAAGATTTATTTTAAGGGTGTTTCATACCTAGGCCGAAAGTTACCTTTTAGTTATGGCATCCGCCGCAGCCTAGGAGAGACCATCGCCTTTCCCATCTTCCCCCGGTCGGGGCGCCACTTATGGCACAGTGGAAAATTCCTTGAATGGGTTGATGAGGATCATCTTCGGTCGTCCTAATAATAAGATTGGTCGGCTGCAGCCATCCAGCCTATCCTGTCTGATGTTAGTTTGCTTACTTCCTGGTAGTTCGTGTTATGTACTGTGTTCTTTACTTGTCTTAAGTATATAATATACAAGATAGTTGAAGAGTTGACTTGGTGGAATTTCGACATGTTATAATTATAATAACTTTGTACTATTCCACACTGTTTTATTACTAGTAAACAAGCCTAACCGGTTTCAATGTATACACATCATCATCAGAGGCAAATACCAAAAGGCAAAAAAAGCCAAAATAGGCAAAAGGCAAAAAAAAGGCAGAGGCAAAAAAAAGGCAGAGGCAAAAAATAGTATTTTGCCTCTGATGATGACGTTTATACATTGAAACCGGTTAGGCTTGTTTACTAGTAATACAACAGTGTGGAATATTACTAAGTTATTATTATTATTATATCACTAAGTATATAACCCTTGACCTACCACTTGAGACTTAGCCCTCGCTTTTTCCTAAATTACACTCTTCACAAACCTATTGTGCCTCAGGGTGTGCCCCATCCATCTGGTCCTTAGAGTTCTGTCCTCGTCTACTTTTCTATGTACTACTTCATTTAATATTTTATCCGTCTATTTGATCTATAGCGTCTTCCTAAAGCACTAGTTTTAGTGACTTTTACTCTGTTCTGCTCTGTTATTCCTATGATCTACGCTTCCGATCCCTTGAGTGCCCCACTCCATCCGAATGTTTTTACATAGACTGTTTCCTAGTTTGTTGTCCTATCTTCTTTGAACACAGCAGGTATATTTATATCATGATCGCTTTCACATGTTCAAAAATTCGAATATGGTGTCTATTAGACTTTTACAGGGATTAAAGTGGGAGCCCCTAGAACTCGGAGGCTACACCATTGGATTAGTTTTCTTGAGAAATTCAGAACTGTTGTGTTTCAGGGAGATGCAGACAATATGATACCGATGCCTCACTACATCATACTTTATTTTCTATTCAATTTTTTCAAGTCAAGTTTTGAAAAATAATTTTCTTGTAACAAATTTTTCCTCCTTAGCCCTTACACCTTGTTTACATCCTACTTCTTCTTTAATTTAATTTTTGTTCAAAATGTAAAGGGAATGAAGAGAAAATAGATATGTATAGAGATACATACCTGAATGTTATCTTTCAATGCCTCGATAATTGCTGAGCAAGTTTCCATTATGATGAGTTCCAGAGTCTGGGGAGCAATGGAAAACATGAATTTCAGGTCTTCCATATCCATGGCAAAAGCTAGGTACCTTAATGTGATGGAAAGTCTCTGAGTTGCAGGAATCGCTTCAAGCATATTTGTATCCTCTTTCTCTATTTTGAGCCGTACTTACTTCAGTAAAAGTCAAAACTCTCTAGGTCCATTCTAATGAAGTTCCTGTAGTGTTCTGGTTCCGTATCGCGCCGAAGGTTAAGTAAATGTTCATGAGTGAAGCGGTTACTTACTTTGTACTACTCCTTGGACCAACGTCGTTTCCTCTTAACTTGTTTCTTCCGCTTGAGGACAACCAATGTCAAGGCAAGAAAGGCCAAATCTGTATTCGAAACAGGCATTTTCAGAGACACTTCACGACAGACACTTCACTTCCCGAGTCGGAAACTCAACAGAGAATGAGTTTTGATTAAAAGATTGAAGGGTTGATTGAAGCATGCGTCAATCGATGGACTGAACCGTTGGATCAAGCAGCTTACTCGTCTAGGGCCTACTTAAGTCTGACAGAAGCGATAAAATCAGAGAGAGATACTTTGCTGAACAGATAGGTACAAAAACGCGTTCTTTCCGCGCACAATACGCGACCACAAAAAAATTGAGCTCCATTCAATAAACACCCTTAACACAAGTCACCATTTCACCTCCCAAAACCTTACGTCATTACACGGCTGGTGTCCTAACACACCCTGCCACATGCCCAACCGGTGGCTCGCATGGTAGTATGTAGATGTAGAAAGCTCAATACGGAATTTTTGTGCCGTGTTTCATCATAATGGCGGCTTGAAAACATTTTCATGGGAACGATAAGCAAATTTCCGAGTTTTGCGCATTAACACACCGAACGGTGTGTGGTCAAATGTACATACTTTGTTGCAGATATTGTTAGTTGTTTTACCGCGCACTAACAATACAAATGGGTAAAGTTGTCGATGAGAGTTGGAACATTCCTTACCTCTGTCAGTATCTATTTATTATTTTGTCCTCCGTCCATTGCCGAATTTTCATTCAGGGAATGTTTCAGGTTGGATAACTGAGGCCTTTCTCTCTCGCGGGATGTTAAATATTTTGCTGGATAAGGTGTTCAGCTCAACACAACTACCTTAGGTACCAAAAACCTTGGTAAACCTTACCAAATTTACTCGGTAAAGCCTAGATTGAAAACTACATGAAATATAATACTTTTCAGAATGGAAATGGAGCAGGTTCAACTTTCCGCTTAAGCATTTCGGCAATCGTAAAATAATTCATACAACTTTATGCTTTACATTATGTAATTTTCCGTCACGTCACCGTTTCACATCCCTAAACCTTATCCATTACATCTTTACGCGGCTTTTGCCCTTTCACTCGCTGCCACACGCCTATGCGGCGGCTCGCAGGGTAGTATGTAGATGTATCTATATTATAAATGGGGAAAAAATCTCACTCAAACTACCTTAAGGGCTTTTGGCGGGTTGGTAGCATTGGTGAAGGAGGGAGTTGAAGGAGAAATAAACTAAAAACTAGAAGTTGAGAACTAAAATGTTATTTTCGGCTTAGGTACCTATACATCCCCCTGAAATTAAATCTTAATAATTTCCTTGGCATTAGCTTGCTCCCTATGTGGTAACGAATTCGGTTTCGTCACTAAAAGTATCCTCTATTAACATTTCTTTCACAGTATTTCGTAAAACTTGCGGTAATATCTATCGTTTTTACAAATATCATTCATTATGGAAGCTCCTAGAGACTCGAAGGCTACACACTAGGCTAAGCTTTCTTGAGAAATTCAGAACTGGTGTGTTTCAGAGCGACAGAGAGAATATTATCGTGACGCGTCAGTACATGTTTAGGTCTGGCAGAAACGATAAAATAAGTGAGATAAATAGCCGAATAGATAGGTACAAAACTCGTTCTTTCCGCGCACAATAAAAACTGTGCCCCCCTCAAATACACTTCCATGATACACGTCACCTTTTTACCTCCCAAAACCTTATCCCTTACATCTTTACACGGCTGGTGTCCTAATACACCCAGCCACACGTGCATGAGGCGGCTCGCAGGGTAGTAGGTAAACGTAGATGTACAGGGTGCGGAATTATAACTTCCTTTTTTCAAAACTTAATAAAACACATTTCTGTTTGAGGCTTTCGCAGCGCTGGATTGCAGTTCTCTCCGTTGTTTTCGGGTTAGCTGCTTCAAGTTTTATTCAGATGACGTTTCGTGGCCTATGCTGGCCACATCTTCTGATCAGGTCTGAGTGTCGGCACTCAGACCTGATCTGAAGATGTGGCCAGCATAGGCCACGAAACGTCATCTGAATAAAACTTGACGCAGCTAACCCGAAAACAATGGAGAGAACTTAATAAAACACATTTGATGAATGAGAATTTTTTATATTTTTTATGATGTTGTAGGTACATATCTAAAGTTTTGCGTTACACATTTTTGAAAATCATATGAGGTAGGTGACGTCCCCCATTGTCCATACACTGAATAAGACGATTTCTGGCGTTTCTCATGACCCTTACCAATACAGTAGCTGATTTGTTGGCAATTTCTGCCCAGCTGTTGGCCTTCAGGTCTTTTAGGGTTCTTTAAACGGTTGACATGAACTTGAACACGAGATTTCACCCAAAAAACCCAAAAATGTTTCTTTTCCCCCCGAAAAAACCCAAAAATGTTTTTTTTCGGGGGGTTGACACAAATGGGAGCAGGAATTGCCAACATACCCGCTGCTATGCTGGTAAGAGTCATGACAAACGCCAGATATCGGCTTATTCAGTGTTTGGACAGTGGGGGGCGTCACCTATCTGACATGATTTTCAAAACTGTGTAGCGCAAAACTTTAGATATGCACCTACAGCATCATGAAAAAAAGCAAAAAATTTCTCATTCATAAAATGTTTTATATTTCGTTTAAAAAAAAAGGAAGTTATAATCCCGCTTTCTATATTATAAATGGGGAACAATCTCACTTAAAATATCTCAAGGGATAGGCTTTTGGCGGGTTGGAGGGCGTTGGGCATAGAGGTGATGGAGGGAGTTGAAGGAAGCTTCTTCCTTCTCTTAACCCCCGCGCCAAGGTGGGCGGTCAGGAAGAAGGTGGCGTAAGCACGAGGAAGGCCTCAGCCTGTCTGTAAGTTTGTATGTGTGACGGAGATCTCGTCCGCACTGCAGGTGTTCCATTGATCCGACTTTCTTTCTTTCTCTCACGGGAGAGATAGAGGAGGTTCGGCTGTGTGTCCCTCTCCCTAAAAGGAGCCCTCCCTCCCCCACCTTTCTTCCCCTCCCCTCGTCGCCCTTTTGATCCCCCCCCCTTCTAACCAACCCCCACTCCTTCCTTCGCACTCTTCAGTTCTTCCTTTTTCCGTCTGCCGTCGCCTCTTCATCTTCTTCTTTCGCCTTTGCGATATCGCTCTTTTTCATCCCCGACACCTTCCGGGTGCCGGCACGGGTTCGCTGTCCTTGTGTTATCGCTTTTCATTTTTTCCTCAATGATTTTTTTCAACTTTTTTTAAAGCTGAAAAAAAAGATGAACTATTATTAAAATGTGAAGAGATCTTTTCATTTTGGCTTCTAACGTCGCAATACATGCGCTTTTGCTTTCGATGCCAGTTTTCCTTCTTGTGTTTAATAATTTTCCACCATACGCACTTAAAAAAAATAGGGATCGGATTTTGGGGAGGCGACTAACAGCTAAGGTAATTTTTACGCCGAAGGGGGCAGCTAAGGGAGGAAGGGTGGATAGAAACCCAGCGTCGGCATTAGCCTGCTCTTGACGAAAGGCGCCAACGGGACCACGGTTTAACGTCTCTTCCGACAGACGGAGTACTGCACTCGAGGTGCCCTCTATTGATTTCCATTTGACTTTTATTTTCTTGTCTTTGATACTTTTCCACCGTACGCACTAAAAAAATAAGGAAATGAATTTTGGGGAGGCAACCGTCAGCTAATTATCGCCATAGGGGACAGGTAAGGGAGGAAGGGTGTATAGAAACCCAGCGTCGGCATTGACCTGCTCTTAACGAAAGGCGCCAAGGGGACCACGGCTTAACGTCTCATCCTACAGACGGAGTACTTGAAGTGCCCTCCGCGAGACACTCAAGTACGGATCGGGTTTCCCCTGAAAAATTTCCTCCTCTGGGATTTGAACCCTGGCCACCCGTATGGTTAGCCAGTACTCAAGCCACCACACCAACCGATACCGTCAAAAATAAATAAGTCAAAATAATCGTTAATGTGCACTTGATGGGAATATAACTCTAGTCAATGCATACGCGGTTTATTTTGGGTCTTTCTTAAGTAAAAAGTCCTACATTGATGCATTAAACTTCTTCATTACTCTGTGGTATGATGTTTCCGTTTATAAATACTTATTAAAGGTCACTCTACCACAGGGTCACTGCCCTTGTCTCATTGCTTTTATTTTGTTCCGCTAAGATTTTAATCCTCATCAAGTAAAAAAGACGAATAGGAATATAAGATATGGGGAGCTCTGCAGTCATTTCCTCCGCCAACTTGGCACTTCGCAACACAGAAGTACTTACGCTTTCCATTTGTTTCAGAGTCTGCTCACTTATTGGATTGGATATTTGGGGAGGCGACCGACGGCTAAGGTTATTTGCGCCATAGGGGATAGGTAAGGGGTGAAGGGTGGATAGAAACCTGGCGTCGGCATTAGCCTACTCTTAACGAAAGGCGCCAAGGGGACCACGGCTTAACTTCTCATCCGACAGACGGAATACTCCACTTGGAGTGCCCTCCGCAAGACACTCAAGTTGGGATCGGGTTTCCTCTGAAAAACATCCGCCTCTGCAGGGATTTGAACCATGGCCGCCCGTATGGTAGGCGAGTAATCTAGCCACCACACCAACCCGATCCCCGTCTGCTCACTGAGCGGAGGATTTTTGAATAGATCAAAAGCGGAGTTTACGTGTGCATGGAGTATGTTTTGGATGAAAATGAGCGTCGTTGATCCCACCCGAGGTGTTCATTCACGATGGGACTCAGAAGGCCGTGATAGAGTGAAGGAGTGATAGACCGTCGGGAAATGAGAAGAAATGGGTGGAAGTATGGACGGAATGGGGAGAGGCAGAACGTGTTCTGAAATGAAGAAGGAAATCGCTTAAGGAGTTACGGAGATGTGTCTGTAAAAATTATTGTAGACATTTTCTCTAATCCATTTTAACCTGTATCGGTAGATTATTTTAACAACTCAACATTATTTATAAAAGGTCAAATGGACAGAGAGAATCATCCACGAAGAATCCCCACGTAGAGATGGACTAAAATATAGATAATTTAAAGTGTGGGAAAAAAATGAGAGGACTAATCTGACACATTTTGCAACGCATTAGCCTATTGAAAACGATAATGGAAGGCCAAATTAATGGGAATCATTCCTGACGAAGATAAATAATAGAGTACATCTAGCTTTGTACTTATGAAGGCTGTCAAAGCGAAGTATTACGGTACAACCTGTACATTAAACGACCACCAACGGTTCCGCTGAAAAACTGTCGTGAAGAGGGGTGGTCATTCGACAGGGGTTGTTTCTAGGACTACCTACTTATTATGCAAATGAACGGGCGGCTGATTTGAAGAAAATGGAAAACTGATGAACGACGGGTTTGTTAAAAACTGTACAGATGGCGTTTATATTCTCATAATTTAGTTGTTTCTGGGTAATTTCATTTCATATTAATTGGATGTACACGTACAGTAAAACCTGAATTAAGGACCACCGACGGTTCCGTTGAAAAATGGTCGCTGAGAGGGGTGGTCGCTTGATAGGAGTGGTCGTTTAGAGGGGTTATACTGTTTAAGGACTCAAATGGAGACATATTTTAACTGAGAGAAGAGTGAACTTGAGAGCTGCGGCAAAGTAATCTCCGGCTGAACTTGCTGTCGATAAATATAATATCCCTTCGTTACGGTCCTGCTCGATATAAACAAGTAATTCCAGAACTAATGGAGCCCTTTACAACAAGCTCTATACTTAGGTATAGACATGTCGTCTGATCATTTTCGTTCGAAGTAATTACTTTCCAAAATTCTTCTAATAAATGTCTATAAATGTCGACGTCGAAGAGGAGATTCCGGTACCGTAACGTCTCCACCATTTCAGTCCTCAAGACTCTCGGCTATCGTCATGGGACACAGCTAGATTAGACCCCCGTATCAACCTGATCCCGTCTCATAATAGAAGAGGGGTGTTTCAGGGCGAAAAGACCAGTGAGACTTTTTCAACTCATCCACAGGAGATAAAAACGGTGGGAAGTTGAGGATTTTCGGCAGGTTTCCCTAGGATCCTTTGGGAGAGAAAGGCGAGGCGTGGTGGCGTGGCGGCGGATTACTCGTGAGAGACTGGAGTTTGGATGAGGGGACGGCATAAAAGACGCTGTCGGTGGAAGATTTTCGCCCGGCGATGGAGACGTCGCTTTCTGAAGGTGACTTTTCGGCGACGACACCGGTGGAAAACACGATAGGGATTTCGGGGTAAGTTGGGGGACAGGAAAAGCCCCTTCGTCGCCTTCGGTCACGCCAATTTGGCCTCCCGGGTTCGGGAGAGGCGACTGGAATTTTGAGTGTCTAGGCGATAGACGTCAACGAGCAAGTGGAGAGAGGTGGGGAGAATAGAGATAGGTGTGAGAACCCGGCTGGTAGTCTCAACGTCTAACTCGAGGATTTTGTCTTGTCGCCAGCATATTCGACCGTTTTCCTCTAAATTCCTTGCTAACTCCTTTATGTTAAAAATAATTATACCATACATCATTTTTCAACATCGGAACTGTCGGCTTCTCATCCTTAATTTTTCCCAGTAATTTCCTCATGAATATTTTGTTAGGGAGATTGGAAAAATTGTTCTAAACTATGACCGACGGCTAAGGCCATGCCGCAAATTTACAGACATAAAAATGCTATCCATTTAGGTAATTACATATTAAGCTCAGTTTTTCTTTATCATGTTAACTATGTTGGGAATAATTTGGGAAAAAAATAAATAGACTTTCTATAAATGGTTAACCGCTTGGAAGATGAATATATCACCAATCTTTTGAACTGCCCTCTAGTTCGCTAATACCCTCTGTGATGGGAGAGTTTAAAACACTTAGTAATATTCCACGAAGATTTATTTTCCCAACTGGTTTCAACGCTGTCACGTCATTTTCAAGGGTACAATTCTAGGGTACAAGGGGAGAATTGTACAGTTGAAAATGACGCATCGGCGTTGAAACCGGTTGGGAAAATATACCTTTGTGGAATATTACTAAGTGTTTTAAATTCTCCCACGATATGTTATTCCACCAAGTAGAGACGTCTGCAGTTGAATAAATACCCTCTGTGATTTTTGATAATTTAAGTCTTGTACGCGGTAGGTACATATTCACTGATCTTCTGACTCCTCAAAGGCTGTGTTAGCTATGCCCTTCTTTGTGATGAATGGGGTCTTATTTCATTCCCCATGTATTTTTCGTTGATAGCTCTTTCCATTGGGTTCATGAAAAGGTAGTGTTTAACTATTGTAGTTCTTGTTTTATTATAGGTTTCTGTTTTCTGGGCTTTGCGTCATAGTTTGAATAAAAAAATTAACGGAAAGATTTTATTTTTTCGTTTGCTTTTTTACTAAGTATGTAGGAACATTTTTTTTTACTTGCCCTAACTTTACATACACATCCATTATTGATTTGAGAACGATGAAAAATGACATAAGCTATTTTTATGAGAAGGTGGAGGCCGTAGCAGTAATCTTAATGCTCACTATTGGATTTCGAGAGAAAGAAAATCGTTAACTTATGACCCTGATGATTTGAATCAGTTATGGAATCAGTTCAGGGCGTCAATGAATATTTCATTTTTTCTAAATTATATTTTATGCAATATCCTTTCCTCCAGGGAACTATGAAGGATTTCCCCATCCTGCTCAATGATCCATCTCTCTAGCTGACCAAAACTTGTTCGCCTCTTTTCGCCCACTTGTCAATCATAACGCCGTAATTTAAACGGTATCTTCACTGCTGTGTAAGCTTCCTCGCCGGAAAAGAGATTGATCAGTATCAGAAGAAATTATTAATGGCTCAACATGTTTTCTGGTGTAGATGGTTTTATCTCTTGTGGATGATATAATAAATAGACTGTTTTTTAAAGTAATGGATTATGTTGTAATTGCTTGATTACTTACATATTTACTCTCCATAAAATGTGAAAATCCATGTGTGTACTTAAATTTCCATTATCTTTCCTTCTTGAGTTAATATTTTTGGTGGCAGAGGGATTGGCAACGGCAGGAATTTGATGTTGAAATACAGCAAGAAAATTGAAAAAGAATAATTGGTGGGGACGGTTAAAAGAATCTTCTTAGGTAATAAGGTTTAGCATAAACCGTATGAGAATTTTTTACTCATTTAGAGGCTTAGGTAAGAAACAAAATTATTAAATATCTCTCTGCAATTTTCATACCGATTATTCGATACTAATTAGGTGTAAGATTCTTGGGCATAATAATTTCCCATTAAAAATCTCAGCTTCGGTTTCCGAGGATTTGTTGTTGAGCTATCGACGAAACTGGAATTTTATATAATCAAAAGTGCTACTGTTAGGAAAAGCCAGGGATTAAAAATATTGAATGGAAGGTTATAAAATTTAATTTTTTTCAGTTATCTGATGGCGGAATTTACAACTCTATACCTCGAGTATTAGTGTATGCAAAGAGGCCAAGAAAAGAAATCCCTGCAACCAAGTCATTACTCTTCATAAGGGACTAAAATACGACATTTGAAAATGGGGTAAAAAGCTATTTTAGTTGTTGTTCGCTGGTTTAGTGATATTGTCCGTTCGAAGTTGAGTCAAGACGCTTATCACCGTCAAAATTCAACTCCGCAGGTTGCCATGGATTTGGAGCTGCGTCAATGCTTGTTCTGTAAAAGTATTTGAATGCTTGTGAACTATTGTAATTCTTTTACGAGTGATGTAATTTTTATTTTGAAGTTAGTACCTCTTACGCCCGGGCTCTCTTGGCTAGGCAAACTATTGGCTCATAGTATTGTCACTAATGGAATTACTTTTCTCTAGGGCGAGAAAATAAGCCATGTTTTGAATCTCGCAAGAAATGCTTTACCAGTGTGGAATCTACTTTTTTTTCTGACCTTGTGATATATCGCTCGGCCTCTTACCGTCCCATTACGCTGATTGCTTATAAGAGCTTAAACGAAACTTGAGGAAACGTTGTTTTTCTGTGACTGATTTTTGGGACTGCTGAATATTTCAACGTTGTGTTTATTGCTTTTTCTAAACCGTACATCTATATATTACTCTGCAAGCCTCCTCGAGGGTGTTTGGCAGGGGATGATCACTATGATGTTCCAGTATTATTCGCAAATATGCACTACGCTATAGATATGCTACCAATGCAACAGAAACTGTTTGTAGGATTACATTTGGCCACTACAATAATGAGGCATGAGATTCAGTCGGGAATCTTGCGATACCTGGTGTTAAAACTACGTTGCAGATTAAGAAACGAGCATTAGGAACAAATCAACTACTCGGCTACACTACCTCGTGACTAACCTACTTCAAAGTCAAATCGGCAGCCATTATGTTTATCGAGTTATGGTTATATGGCAGCCAGTTGTCGATCGCAATAAATTCGACATTCTAAACCTGTTTAACTAAGTAACTAATAAATGTTTTACTTGTGTATAATCACTGTATTTAATGATTTCTTGGGTTCAGAGTACTGACATTGCGTTCGTTGGCAACGTGTCGTACTTCAAGTATTCGGTTCACTCTGCTCACACCATAACATCCAATGATAATTAAAAATGTATCCGGCTCTGCGACCCGTTCATTACCCATATAAAGTTAGAAAGGATCGGAAACCGTGTGATCTATTTTAAAAAGGCTTCTAATTTTTCTGCAGCTCCCAATTATCTTGAATGAGTTTTGAATGCAATAAATCATGATTAAAAACATGATATTGCAACTCACGGAAGGAGTATGAGTGTCCAATTAGCAATCATGAAATTAACAAAAATTGATGGCCGGCCGAAAATAAACCTCAATTTTGTGTCATGAAATTTTCATTTATACTTCTGGTGGTGGTTGTCAGGTGCTATTCGCCAACATGCAGTTCAGCTTTATCTCCCTTTCATCTACGGTACTGTTTCCGCGATAACATTAACACAAAGATACGGAAAACTTCCGGAATGCCATTTTACTCTCATGGCCATGGATTCTATTAGCTCGTTAGTAATATGGGGTCTATGGAGAGAACTTTTTCAAGTTTCTTAGAGAAAATAGTAGAAATGAAAACAGCGACGGTTGCATCCAATTACCATGTTTCGCTTGTACAAATGGGGAGGAACTTCACGCGCTAATTTTTTTTTCTTTTTTTCTTTTGATGACTTTGCATCGCGCCACCTGGAGTCCATGAGTGTAATTATCTCACCAAGAATTGGCGATCAATCAAATCAAGCGTACAACAATGTGATCTGGTCACATTGTCAGTTTTTAGAACCTATCGTTGTGGATTACTGTGGTAAAGTTTCATGGTTACTATTTTTTGGAATGTTTTCTCTCTTGGCTCAAATAACTATCTAGTGGAAACGTCTGGGCGCCAGACATTCATATGTTTTAATAATGCCCCTTTAAATGCTAAATTTGTTTTAAAGTTTATCTCTGGTACTTATTCAGTGTACGTACAAATCAGCGCCTGAAACACCGAGAGGCTTTCACAATACAAATTTATTAATACGCGGCGTCACTGTTTTCGACGTAGTCTAAATTGGGAAGAAACATAACCGTATTCTCTGTTAATGATTCACCAATGACAGCCCTTGCCATGACTCATTTATTAAATTAATTAAATTAAACTTCGCTGGTGTTCCTTGAATTATATAAATAGGATAGGGTAATAGTAATAATAGGATTAATAGGATATAATAAATGGTATTTTACGATTTTCCTAAAAGTCTATCACGCTCGCAAAATTAATACCTAAATACTTTGCGGTTATGTCCTCCGCTCAATTCAGCCAAATTATTTAAGAAGATGATTCAAATATAAATTTAAACAATAAAGCATCAAGTCTAAATAAGCAATTAAATCAATTGATGTTTTGAGCCTTTTGAAAGTAAAATCTTACTATGCGTCAATGGAACTTAGCGGCGCTTATTCGGGAGATTTTAAACTGCGTTTATGCATAGTATTCGCAGTGGGTGTTTAATGCGTTTATATTTAACAATTGGCGATTTATCAAGATTTTCTGATACATTTTCTGTTAATCTGCGGCTAGGCGTTACTGGCTAAATGGCTTGAACGTTTACAAAAAGTACTTGAGTGATATATGTGAGCATACGTTTTTATGTATACTTTTGGATAAATCAGTATATTTCAGCTCCTGGTGAAATTCCTATTGAGAACTATTCATACCTGCTTCCATGCCAGGGCATAGTGCCTATTCCACTATGCTTAAAGTATAAGTTTCTAAAGGTAGATTCTACTATATTTATTTTCAAGCCGGTAATATAGCCACCAGATAAACGCTTGCTCTTATCAATATAAAGTACTGAAATGGGTGAAGTATTAATGTGTGTTAAGATGGCTATCATATTAAATTATATAATGAATGTGAGAAATTCATCATAATTTGTCTTGATGTTTCAATTACGCTATGGCATTTTTTCAACGTTAATTTTTGGATATATTTTTAAATGGAATAGGATTGCACAGTATGATTTTTTTAATCTCCACAGTGCTCAGTTTTCGTCTAGGTTACCTTAAGTAGTAATTGGTTCAGAAATTCAGAAATTAAATAAATTCTCTTAGGGTAGTCTTTAAGTAACGATACCTGCTCCATAAAACGATCTGACCATTTGCCAAGTCTATATTATTTTGAAAACGTGTTAAGCTTGAGTGATGTAAAATTTTATAATGTTCTTTTGCATGTACTCATTTCGTAAATTGCATAGCACTTGAATGGAGCGTTTTCATAAATGTAAGTCAAACAGCCGTGGAGATTGATGTTCATTAAATTCATTTTTTGCATATGCTTGAATCTTTACATCTCAGCTACTTTCAGTATAAAATTTATAATATAAATCATTCATGTAAAGGCAACGCGCTGAATAACTTAATCACTGGTGTTTCAAAAACTCGTTAATTTTATTCTTAGGTAGTACTCTGATTAATTCATTTCCATTCAGCTGTACAGTAAATGACACTGAGCTTCCGTGAGTATTCTGCTCATTTCGTAAGTTGCATAGCTTCGATTGATCGTTGTTTTTAAAATATAATAATAATTATGCTTGTTTATCACTCCGAAAGAGAAATCGTACAACATAATATATTTAGTTAAATCTGGGAGTAACTTTAGGTAGCCGTGAAGGTAAATTTAAATTATGGCTACCATCGTTTAAAAAATAGATTATGCGTACATATATAAACGAATTACATCATTTTGAAATTTCAGTACATCTATCGGATAGTATTGCAGTTACAAGAAAAAATCCTCTTGATTTTATTTAGTGATTAACCAAGATCTTATGCTCTTCATTGTTGTGCTTATAATTTTTGAATTAAAACAATAAACAGATAATAAATTATACTTTTGGTCCTATATACAAGAAACTTCGTTTGAATAATGTCATGTTTGGCTTAAGCAAGGAAATACGTGCCCTACGTAGGGAGAAGGATTGTACAGTAGTAAACCAGTATTACCACTTCTTAGGTAAAAACGACGTAAAACTTTATAAAGAAATAATTGTGTTAAGAGTAGCAACCCAAGACAACAAAATAGAGGAAATTCAAACACAAGTCATAACACCAGGGTTGAAATTCGCTATGAAAAAATCATTTGACTTGACCGGGATTCGAACCTGGATCTCCCAATTGCCGGAAAAGAGTAAAAAAATCATAGCCATAAGATATAAGCCAAACAGTCGTCGAAACTGATGTTCATTGCATTAATTTTTTGCTTATGCGTAAGTATTTGCATCTCACCCGCTTTCAGTATAACATTTGTTATCTGAATCCAAATGCCAAGACAACGCGCCGAATCGCTAATTCACCGGCGTTTCAAAAAGGGTAATTTTTTTCGGTAGAGTTCTGATTAAATCTTTTCCATTCTGCTGCACAGTAAATTGTATTGAACTTTAATTGAGAAATGTTGATATCATATGAGCCGAACCGATGCCGAGAAGGAATTAAATTCTCTTTTAAGGTAGTTTGAGCGAGATAGATCCCTTGTCATAATGGAGGCCGTAATCGAATTATTCGTTTAAATTTATGCTGCTATATGATGGACAAATTAAATACTAAATTATTAACAGTGATATCATATACTTTTATATGAATAAAATTCTAGGTAGTCAGAAAAAATATCCACATAAGTCTTTGACTTTGTAGGTAACATAAGTATTTGACTCATGTTTTTTCACGCCATACGTTCAAAACTCCTTCACGACGGAAGGTTTTTTGCGATTTTGAAAAAAAACTGCTGCGATGACCTTATGATTTTTTTCTAAAATAGTCGGAAAAACATACAAGCTACACCTGATACAAGCTGATAATTTTTTGACGAGATCTAGGCGTTAGAAATGCCTAATTTTTGAAAAATAAGGTCTCTCTGGAGGGCGTAACCTACCATTTTCCGTGTAAAAGGGCTATATTTTTGGCTAATGTCTTGGAAAGTAGCGCAGTAAGGGGCTGATATTTTGGTATCTTTGGAGGAGGGGGATATTTTTCTTTAAAATGAGGCTAAATTCATTGATTTCTAGGCGAAATGATATTTCGCTCAAACTACATTAAGAAAAGGACGGTAAGGAAAATTTACATTCGATTGCTTTCGCAAACAATTCTCTCTCTATCTCCAACGGCCACCACTCATGCCCGGTGCATTAACTCTTAAAACTCTTCCGCATCCCGAGGGGGAATATTTTTTCATTCCTTAGCCCCTTTAGAATCCCCCTTCCCCCCGCCTCACACTCCTCGCAGGAATTCCAACAGTTCTCTTTTCGCTGCGCGGGCAATTTAGGAACTCTTGGCATTGTATTCCTCCCATGTGAGACACGTGCTACGCAGCAATCGAATCGAGGACCCGGCTCGTAAAAATCGCTTTGCTGCATCTGTTTTTACAGCTTGCAGCGCCTATATATTTGAGATTCGTGCATAGAAGCAGGTTTTTCTCGATTTTATAAGCCTCCTCCCGCCCATCCGCCTTCGGAACGCCGCCGTGGCGTCGTTTCTTACGTGCCGCAGGAGCTTTCTTGATGCGATGGTGTGGAGGGGTCGGAATATATTTTATTTAATTTTATCCTTTTTGCTATAAGTAATTATTAAATTGGCTTTTTTAATTTTTACATTGGCGATGAGTTTCTCTTGAAAGACTACAAAATATTCTTCTCTAAATGTACTTGATACCTTACTTATTGAAATTGACATTAGTAGTTCTCACTTTGTTGATACTCTGAATAGTATTCATAATAAAATGATATTATTAGCGCATTGTTAATAGTTTAAACTGTGGAAGAGTGCCAATAGTATTCATGAATTATTGATATGTTAATTATTTATAAGCTATTCTTGACATGGTTACTAAATGTTTTGCTCTAAATATACTTATTTTGCAAATTTTGCTGATTCAGGGAATCAGCTCTGTTAATAAGAGAAATAATGTGACTGGGTATTCATGACGGGTGACTGCGTTATTCATTTCTCTTATCAAAAAACAAAGTATATTTTGCTAATTTCCTATTTGACCAAGTCAATTGAGCCGTGTTTGTAACCATCTTTCTTTCGAATAAAATAAATTTTCAAGCGTAAACTTGGTCGTATTTGGATTTATAACTGCTGACAATGAAGTGAATGTTAATCGGTTTACTCTCGAATGCGGCAGTAAAGCCTAGGTAATAAAATATTTAGGCCAAAGGAGGTGGGAACCTATGGAGATGTTGTGAACATTTGGAGATGCTGTGAATATTATTGATCAAATGGACAGAGAGAATGACTGACGAAGCAGTCTTAAGTAGGGTTAAGGATAGAAGAAGAATCATTAAAAATCTGAGAAGAAGAAGTGAAACACTTAATGGACAAAAATTTGCGACTCAACTGACTGTTGAAACCAATAATGAAAGAGGTAATCAATGGGAAGAATGTCAGAGGAAGGAAAAGAATTGGTCGAATCTTGGATACATTACATGCACAATGGAATATGCAAGTAAAAAGGGTGCCGTTGTAAAGAATTAAGAGGTTATAAAGCGTTTGTCGGAGATGAGAGTGGGTTGGAGAGCTGCGGAAAACCAATCATCGGATTGATGGCTACCATTGAGGTGTATGGAGAGTGCACTACGTCATCAAACTGTAGCCTGACAACCGAAATAACATCCATATTGTTTTACTCTGCTCTCTCTCCTTGCTTTCCCATTGTAACGCCTTGCTGCGTGGTAGCGCTATTTATTAATATAGTTAGTAGACAATTTTCTTTTTCCAGACAGAGGAGAATTAATTTCAGTACCCACGTTCGGACTCGTTACGCGTCTCTCTCTCTTTTTTCAACAATCAATCTCCACTAAAACCAAGTACTAAACAAATCCTTAGCAGCGTCTAAACAAATAAATAAAACCACAAACTTATAAAAATAATTTAAACAAAGAAGGAGTTTCGGTTAATACAACCAACATAAATAATATAATAAAACTCATAAATCGAACACAAACAATAATTTACAGGAGAAAGATAAGCAGGAGCCCTGCGTTATACCATGGGTAGCACGACGGAATGAACAAATTGCCTAATGGATGTAAAGCAAGATGATCGATCAACCATCTGTTAGAAATATAAGCCAAGTAACTTATCAAACATATATTCGCCACGCACACTATTTTACTCTAGTCTTCAGCAGGATTTCAGATGATTATTAATGTCAGTAAATAAACGAAATACGAAGAAGAAGAATTCTTGTTGAAAAGGTGGGTGAATTCTGATTTATAGTAAATTTTCGATGGACAACGTCGTAAAATTGCCAAATTAGCGCGTTAGCCCACTAGCACATAAGGATAACGAGGGTCAACGAAGATGGCGGACTGATTTCAGCTTCTAGCATTGCCTAGCATAGCAAGTGCACTTTCCTTATACCTCAATGATGACCACTGACCGTTGAGAATTGCTTGATAAATTCAGACCTGATATTTTTCAGAGCGACACAGAGGGTATTATCATGACTCCTCACTACGTCTCTAGGTCTGGCAGATGCTACAAAATAAGAGGGATACACTACCGAACATATAGGTACAAAAACTCGTTCTTTCCAAGCATAATTAGCGACCACAATAAAAATTGAGTTCTAATAAATACACTCCTATAATATATGTCACCAGTTCATCTCCCAAAAACTTACATCTTTACACGGCTGGTGACCTAACACCCACGGCCAAACGCCAATGCAGCGGCTCGCAGGGTAACATGTAGATGTAGATAATTTGGTTGGAGAGGACGCTGGCTAATGTGGCCAATGCTAGAAGCTGTAACGTGGGCGTGGCCTATCCGCCATCTTCGTCGAATCCGATTTTCAACCGGCGCTTGCGGGATGAAGCACTAATTTTACAATTTGATAATGTTTTTCTACTAGAAATTAGCATGCATTTACTTCTTTGATGTAAACTATTCTTGCATATATTGTTTTTTAATTTGAATTGAAAATAATCCATATTCCCGGTGAAAACTATGGTAAAATCTCGCGTAATTCTTTGCTTGAAGTAGCTAATAGATATGTATATTTCATGAGTAACTTGCCTTAGATTTTCAACAGACGGTGTATATTGTTCACATTCGATATCTCGTCCATTCTATCCTGCTATCCATGGGAAAGTAAGGAAAGGGCAACCATAATCAATAATACAACAACTTAGGCGAAATTATTTCCGAAACTGTCCATCAAATTCCGGATTGTAAGCTTAAACATTTATTTCAACAACAGCTGCTTGAAATTTGGACGCACTCCTCGGGACGTCAAGCTTAGCACGAAATCCGCCACTCCCTCTGTCATGGCTGCCTTGAAAGCTGCGCAGAAGATTTGGATAAGAAGTGAATTAAAGATGGTTCGCCATCCGTGACTCTATCCCATTGTTTGTATTTTCTTCGCCTATATCTGGTGAACTCCCTGTGCTGGGTTGAGTGGTGCTATTTTCAAGACCGAGTGAAACATAACCAATAAGGTTATTAATTTGGTTATCAGGCTGCAGTTTGATGACGTGATGCCGTCTTCATCCATCTCAATGTTTCTGATCATATGCTACGATAACATCTCTCTTCTTGACTGCAGTCACGATTGTAATTTTTGGCGATTGATGCGCAAGTCTAGGCATTCCCCTCTAACATGAGAACGGTGCTAGAGTCAAGTGCCGAAACGTCGGTCATCAAGAACCAACTAACCTGGACGGAAACCCGAGAGAACTAGGAGAAACTGACGAAATTTTTTTGAGTTATCCCGTTTATTTCATAAGTTTTCGAGACTGAAGATTATATACATAGCACTCTTTGCTAAATTAATTATGAATTTCTCTGTTTATGCTTCGTTTTTTTAAAATATGAGCTTCTGACACCATGCCATTCCCCATGCAATGCCAATACTTTAAGGGGGAACTCAAAGCTGTCAAAATTCTTTGTGATAGGCGTGAAAGCTTTCCCTGATGGGGAAGCGCTTGTTTCTAGCCTTGTTATTTAACCCATTTCCGACCGCCGTCGCTACACACTGACGCGCCGAGTGTGTGAAGCTCTGTAGGAGGAACCGCGAGCTTTATCGCAATCAACTGGTCATCACTGCGTCGTTCAAGGTCACGATTACCACATAATTTTCATAAGAACTTTAGGTGGCTGTTGAGCAAAATATCGAAAATTCATCAAAATCGCGAACAAAAATTTTTCTGGATGGAAATGGGTTAATAATTTCCTACTTATTGTCCAGGCCATGTCCATCCCCGTTGTTTCTGTTAAAATTATCCATTGACTCATACGAGACCTCTCGTTCTCAGGATTCCCAATATCCCTTATCATGATGGTATAATTGGATCCTTTGGATATTTTTATTACGTGATGACGTGGTTTATAATATTAATTTGCTTCAAGCTTGATAACATTTTTTGATGATGGTTTCCTTACAAGTGTGTGCTTAATAATTTTACTCATACTCCCTGGTGGTGACGTAGCTTGTAAATAGTCTAATTCACTTTTAGAAAATTTCACAGCCAAGGCTGTAAAATAGTTTTCACCATTTATGATCTTTCATAAAGGTCTTACGTCTCGCATGAAAGCTAGTATCACCACGAGTTCCCGAGTGTCGCCGTTTTGTTGCTAGACGCATTTCATCAGTGCGCCTTTCACCAACGTGGATATTGCCGGCATTAAACTTTTATTACCCGCAGGTGTACGGACGTATACAGCGTTTAGTCAGTTGCTCTCAGTGATATTCAGTGTATGATGACTTTTTCAGGAGAAAAACAGCTAACATTGAGCTGTAAATCACGGTATTAGCGAAGAAGGAATGGAGTGTATGTACGATTTCATTCGTGTTCGTTCCGGCATTGCATTGGGGGGGGGGGGGGCATTGTTCCTTTTATTCCCCGCTTCCTCGTGAGGTTTTCGCGCGAAAGTCTGGCTCGTTTCGTTGTTTTGCCTTCTTTTCGTTAATTTTTTTCCTCGCCGAGTAATTCTTCCGAGGAACTTTCCTCTCTTATTGCCTTTTCCTGGAAGTCAGCGGGGAGAAAAATACCGGGGCCCGTCGCCTGCCCCCTTGCCATCTTGTTAGGCAGCGGAGGAAATTCATTGCGATAATAAAGAAATAACAACCAAATTTTAATCCCCGAACCGTGTGTTTTTGTGTGCTCTGGGAAGATGTCTTAGGGGGAAGGGACGGTGGCTGGTGTACTGTTGGGGTGGTATGGCTGCACCCATAGAGGGTGCCCGTCTATTCAGCAATGGTGCCAACTGATAAATAAATTCAGTCGCTTAATTCAATTAAAAAGTCGCTTGTTTTATACTAAATGGGGAATGGTGGAAGTCAATAGTTACGTAGCTGGAAGGGAATGAACTTAATATATATTTTATCCTTACATCATAAATTTAATTTCCTGATGTTGCTCTTCCTGACTTATTGAATTATATTTAACTTTTCGAAAAAAGTTTGGGCCTTTTTATTATTAAATAACGAGTGTAAATTTCTCCATATCCGACGCTCCAGAAAATTTATTTTGCTTCATCAGGGATGTTTAGATTCACACTTTTCTTGGACATAGTTGGTAATTAACCATTCAAATCTAATAAAAGTTAAAATAGAGAGCGCAGTTCACAATACATTTTTTTCAAAGTCATTACGTAGGAATATATTAGACAAACATCGTTTGTGGGTTCATTTTCTTATATTAGTTAGAATCATTGGCTAAATGACACTTCGGTTGAAATTAGTTTTTTAAATTATATGTTAACTCTTCCGTGGTTTCAAACAATAAAAAATCAATTGACACTATAACCATATTGAAGGAATGAATTGTTACTATCACCTAAAAATATTAATGTGATATGTTATGAAAAGCTAAAAATGAACTGTAATTTTTTTCTTTAACTCACCAGTAGCGAGCTTAACATAAGTATCGGTGTAAATATATCACTTCGTAATTTATTTGATAGGCATGAATTGATATCAGCACTGCGTTGATTTTTGGGACTAGTTTTCTTGTTTTTTTTTTGGTTTATCTTTAACATTGACTGATACAATCCCTTATATATTTTTACGCATTCTTTAAAACCATCGTGGATTCTGGATCAGTCCAATTTGTAAAAACACCCTCTTCCTTCTCATTGCCACAACCTCTGGCAGAAAAGGTTTTGACCCTTGGATTTTTATGGTAACGAACGTAAGTAATAAATTTACGAGCAATAAATCTGTAATAAGCTCTAATCTCTCAATCGAATATAACTCTGTTCAAATCTGAAAGTTAGGACATAATTTATTTTGGACACTCTGGGTGCCAATGCATCGTCTAAATTATAAATTATATTGTTACCAATGCGTTTTTTAAGGAAAAATAAGTTCTTCATCATGTGTTTTTTTATTATATTATTGTGAATTTCTGAGGAAAAAAAGTGCCTGAGAGACTTGGTTCGCCTAGCGGATTTTACAAAATTTGGTAAAATAATTTGTAGATTCTTTTCAGAAATTACTATGCTCCTTTTCGAGAATAAAAATGTAAAATGGCATGGGATGAAAAGTGTTTTACGAAGGGAAAGGCTAACTGCAGGCTTGTCAAACAAAGAATCCTCCTAGGGCCATATGGATCTCTTTCGTGTTGTCATGATGGCCGCGCGTACAGATTATTTAAGTCGTACAATAAAAATTGTCGCTGAATATTTTTATAACTTAAACTTAGAAAAATTGATACGCCTGGAAGTGCCTGGCCATATTCATGAATGATAAGTAAGGAAGTAGTTAAGCAAGAGAAAAAAACACAATTTTTTTACTACATTATAAGACGTGAAGGCAACAGCGATGGATACTTTAAAAATCACTGGTGAATAAACTGAAAAGAAATTAAAGCCGGCTGATGTATCCTGTGTGTTGACGGCATCATTGCTTTCAAAGGGCTGGATGCAGGCCGTTTGACATTTCTAGTTTTAAGCTACGAGATGATAAAAATCAAGTAATATCTTTTCCAAAAACAAGTTGGATATGTCGTTACGTACGCTAATATTTATATTTCGCTGCCAAAAACTTGGCAAAGTCGCTAGTTTGGCAGCACTGCAGTGTTCGCTCCCTCTAGCGGGCATTTCAAGCATCTCTCACCGCCCTCCGAAACGTGAAAGCGCAACGAGACATATCTCGGGTGAATCCTCTGTCTCATGCCATCAAGAAAACTTATTCTTTCGCCGCCCGCTCACCTAATTTCCGAGGAGCTCATTGTATCTTTCATCTCCGCCCCCTCGGTTGCGTCTTCTCGTTTCATTTACCTCTGCCCCCTCCCTCTTTCCACTCTTCTTCTTCCTTTCTTGTTTGTTTTCACGGTGCGTCCCCCCTCTTTTGAAAGTCTTCCACCCCCCCCCCACCCGTCTCTCGCCTACCAGTAGGTATATTTTCTCGTACTCCGGGACGGAATCCCTAATTACCTCTCCGGAATGTTCAAGGCTGGGTCTCATGCCCCATAACACCCAGAAGACAGGGCGTGCGGCTTGGTGCGTGTTTTCACCCGAATTCCTTTAAAAAAAAACGAAAACAATTTGTATTCGAAGTCCCATCTTCGTCACTTTCAAGCAGGTTCCTCGAGCGACCGTTCGAGTCAAAACAGACAATATGTCCAACTTTTCCGTTTCACTATTGAAAGATAATTTCTTTTACGGATGTCAGTCTTCAGCTGCTATGAAATGAGATAAAAACGTGAAACATTCCGATTTTTCGACAACTTTATTTTCAATGAATAGTTGTCCTCGACATGTGAGCCAAAGGAAGTGTTATTTCTATCGAAATAAACCATTTTGACTTACGTTGCTGTGATTATTTTCCGATAACTCTGAGATGAGTTTTTTACCTCTATTTTACTAAGGTTTCATTTTCCGGCAGTATGTGCTACCAAATGACAGTTTTCTGCGGAAACGATATTATTACTAAATAAGAAAAATTATAATTTTAATTACATTTTCCACATTATTTCCACATTTTAATTTTCTGCATAGTTTGCGGGAAAAGTGCTGTGGAAAGGTAGGGATCCGAAATCTTTCAGTTGAATTAATCGAGATTTTCCTGAGGTCTTTAGGTGTTTATGTTCTTTTAGTAGTTTCCTTAATTCTTTTAAGTATGTACCTCAGAAATTTTGAGAATACCCTGGAAGGTCCCGGTCAAGATCCCTCACGTTTCCTGTGAACTGTTTTTTTTTTTAGAATTAGTTTCTCATCTCGTGCAATTGAAAGAGTATATACTCGCCGAAATAATGAAATGATTACATTCGCGGGGTAGAGGAACGTATTTTTTAGACGCATTAAATATGAATATCCTAAATATCATATCTTAATTATTGAATACCAATTGTTACGTCAGTCTGCTTTAATTATCATAAAGGGGAATGATGTAGGCTTATCATAAAGGGGGAGCATTGCTTCTTTCCCAAATTGAAAAAATCAGACATTCATCCGAGTATTATTTTCTCGCATTGGGTATGATTGGTTGATTTTTCGAGGAACGTTTAAAAATTAGACATTGGTGCCAATTAGGATAGGTTGGTAGGAGGGTATAGGAATAGGTTGGAGATAAATCCATCTTCGACATTACCCTTATTTTTACTTCAGGTTCCGAAAGATGACATCCCAGCCAGCCAGCGGCGATCCAGCTGTCCAGCTGCCTCGCCGCGCCATCCCGATCTTTGCTCATGGCAAACTCTGTAAAGAAAGCATATTCTCAGGCTTTCGTACGGTTGTAGTTTCATTTTTGTTGCTCGGATAGAAATTTAATTTCATTTGGGAACAACTAATGTGAGCGTTCCAGAAGGTATTCATACTCGCGGCGAAGTCCTGTTATCCAAAATAAAAAACGGAATAAATTATCCCTCCGTGGTGTAAAAAATGTCTTACAGTTAGTTGTTTGAAGCAAAACTCAATCTCAAACTGCCAGGTAGTGATTCGTTAAGAACAGTAAAGTAATTTTCTGTTTCGCTTGTTTCGGTTCCTCTTATTCGGCGTATCCCAGCACTCCCCTCCTTATGTTCTTTTGCCCCGAAAATCTACGATGTATTCAATCCACTAAATCCACCCCCGGGTGGTCCGTCCGGTGAATAGACCATATGGAACACTAAGCAGATAAGAAAAACCGGATGGATTGGACACACCCTGAGACACAATGGGTTTGTGAATGTATGAATGAATTTATTACTCCAAATTACTTCAATGTACAAATTTTGTTACAAAACAATGAAAGGAGCTTTAGGTAGCTTAAATGGTTAAAAAAACAGTGTGGAAGCTACCATCCTTAAATTTAATGGGAGGCTAGTTACACAAAAAATTAACTTTTTTTTGTTTTTATAAATATGCATAATTTAATATGACACGTGGCAAAAACATATCTTGTGAAAACAAATAAGAAGAGGTAAATACAAAAGAGCAAACAAGTTTTTTTTTTACATGCTCGCTTCATAAACTGACAATAAACAAAGTAAACATAGTACAAGGATATAATTGAAGGAAAAATAGAGGGAAAAGTCCCCAGAGGAAGACCCAGTAATAAGTTAATGGACCAAATAAAAATGAAAAGTGTATAGGAAGAGATACCGGGAGGAAAGAGATGACTAACATAAGATGGGGAAGGGTGGAGGGCTGCAGTCAACCAGTCATAGGATTGCACGACCAATGAATGAAATCCACCCCTATAATCATCTCTTGTAAAAACAAAATCATATCTTTCATATGTTTCCAAACGCCTCCACAACCCTTTCCCTGTCCCAAATGCGTGGACCTACCCCCCCTCCTACGATGGAGGCCCGGACGAACTAAATCTTCCCCTACTCCCACCGCCAACCCCAATTCAACTCTCCCTTTCCACGTTGAGTCTCGCGCCTCTATTTTAATTAACGGAATTAACTCACAAACTTCGTCCCTGTGTTTTGCTCGAGTCTTATAAGAGAAGCGGGTGGGATAGAGGGAGGCAAAAGGCTGTTCCAAGGAAAGCGAGCTACACAGCATGGGAGGGGGAGGGGCTGCTGTGGGGGAGATGAGTAGTAAGGAGTTTTAAAGGGGTAAAATAGGAGGGCGTAAGCGGAATAAGAAGAGAAGACGACTCTGGACGCGGAGTCAGACTGCAAGAGACGCGGAGAAGAAAATTTGTTGTTCAATTTTACTCTAGAATCTTGAGTTAAAATTTATTAATGATAATGTTATTTCAAAAGAGGAAGCACTTTATTCAAGCATTTTTCTGAAGCATATTCTTATACGGCTCGAAAACCGGGAAATTTAAAGCTTCAGAACAGAAGGAAATGGTTGCAATTAGGTTGTATCGAGGGACGATCAGTATGGTGGAAAGATTTGAGAGATTTGGTGAAAAGATTTCTCCTAAAAAGTAATGAAATACAAAGAAAAGCTGCACACACTGTTAAAAACTGCTACGGGCGTGCCTATCGTGTTTTACAGCTTTTAGAGGGATTAAGGTGGGAGCTCCTAGAGACTCGGAGGCTGCACGTTAGGCTTAGCTTGCTTAAGATATTCAGAACTTGTGTGTTTCAGAGCGACACAGAGAATATTATCATGACGAATCACTACATCTCTAGGTCTGACAGAAGTGATAATATAAGAGAGATACATTGCTGAACAGATAGGTTCCTACTAGAACTCTTACAATAAGCGATCACTATAAAAACTGAGCTCCAGTAAATACAATCCCATAATACATGTCACCATTTCACCATCCAAAACCTTACTTCTTTCCACGGCTGTTGACCAAACACTCCATGCCACACACCAATGGGGCGGCTCGCAGGATAGTATGTAGATGTAGATGAGAGAATCACTTGCGAAATAGGTCTCTGAGAGTTAGAATAGAGAAGAAGTTGAATGGGAGACAAAGTCATGGGACACACTACCAAATAAGGCAATTAAGGAAGCAAATAAGCGTATCGTAGAATAAAATCTAGCATTTCACTTTACTCCACAATGCCGAATATACATTTTGAATCCTTATACTATGTCAAGAAAGGTAGAACTTCATGCAGGAATGTATTTTTAGCATATTCTTATGTGGCACTTCATCCACGATCGTATTTTGCTCTCTTTTCTTTTTCATCATACTTCACGTCTGCTTCATTTTATTAAACATATATATATATATATATATATATATATATATATATATATATATATATAAATCCCGCTATCATTTTGGCACCCGTTAATGAGCAAGTTGCATTTGATCTGGCGTCCGAGTGTAATTTGGCTGCCGTATACCGGACGCCGGATTACAAACGTGTAAAAATCACTGGAATCGACTATTTACATCATGTAGACCCCATTTCCGAAAATTAGTATGGACGCCAATTTGTTGGCAGTATGTACAAATTTCGTATATTGTTAGTTCAGCATAATTCCGGGCCGAGTGGCGCTGACTGCGGCGTATAACTTGGTCGCGGTTATCTCCGTTCAGTATGCGCAGCAAGTGGCGTCCTCGGTTTGGCAACATCGCTCTGCCTCGCGGCTTTCTGCAATTCTCTCACCCAAGACTCTTTCGAGTTTTGATACCTCGGAGGAGTGCGTGGTAGCGGAGTTATCGTCATCCGGTGCTACCGCTCCCGTTTTTATTTGGTCCAAAGCCAATTAAGTAGACTTGAACAACGGTAATTTCAATAACAAACTTATTGTTATCATGGGACTGCAACAGGTTGGCGCTAGAATAACTCTTTCAGGTGATTAAGTAGAAAAATAATGGATTGTGTATCTGGAAAGCCACCTTTTTTATATTAATACTTTTTGCGGAAATTCAAGAATAATGCTAGAATACGACTAATTCTTTCTTTAAACTACCTCTACTTTCGACAAAAAGTATAATACAGTACCTTTGCTCTCAAACTTGTACTTGTAACCACTCGCAGATTTTCTTGACTAGTTAAATACGAATACTTCGTTTTTAGTTAACAATTAATGTAATGAACGATGGTAGTCTTTCTAAGATGAAACAAATATTTAGTTTTTATCAGTATTTCAAGCGATATGGAAAGAATGAGTGCGGAAACTTTTTATCAGCGAATGGATTATTATTTCAACATTTGCTGCTCGTTTAAATATGATTTTTCCGTATATAATTCTATTTTTCTATTATGAGACAAACACTTTGAAAAACCGAATTTGAAAGTAATTGTATGTACTAACCCTGGCGAAAATGAGAGCGTGTTCTGAGCGTTTAGGAACGAACCACGGAGGTGTTCATAAATTGCGAAGAACGCGCTAAGAACACCATCCCAGTGTGTTCTCGAGCGTAAATGTGAATGCCTTGGAGTGATCTCAAACACACTACAGAGCGTTTAGCTACGTTCTCGAGTGTTCGTGAACGCCCTGTGAGTCACAATGTTCAGCGTTTCAGAGCGTTCACGTTCATTTCAGAAAATCCTGTCTAGGGTGATGAGAGCGTTCATCAACATAATGTAATACGAACGTTAGGCACTCATCTTGGAATTTGGGAATTTGTCATAATAAAATTATTTTCATAAATAAACTTTGTGCCCTTAAAGACCTTTGAAGTTATTATTTCATTACTTCGCATGTATTTATGCTTTATAAAGAGTGTAGTCGCTTCGTTAGATATGGCTCTGCTCTTAGTACTCGATTTCAACGTAGCTGACGTTTATGACCTAAGGCTGATGATTTATAAGCTCATATCTGACGTCAGGGATGCACATACGGCTTTTATTTATAACACATTATTATTGGCTTTCTAATATACATTATTTCGAAGTAGAATTGAGAAAGAAATAAGATTGACCCAATTTTCATGCCACGTTAGGCCACACTATGGATGCTATTATTAATTTATTATCAATATAGAATATGTATTTGGGAAACTAGACACCCGGAATTCACGGCTCGCAAGCGGCGAATTTGGATTCTTGTGCTGTGTGGGTTGGCACAAAGAAATAGAAAGGATGCATTTATTCCCTTGAAGACTACCGGAAAGAAAACGGCTGTGTTTTCACTAAATGCACAGATGAAGATGGACCGCTAAAAGATATCCATTAGATGTCTATTAGATATTGATGTTTGAGGATTGGGTGCGCTTTGTTATTTCTCAGAAGCTTATTCTCACAATAAATTTGTTAGTGGAGTTGAAGTTATTCTCACAATGGATTTGCCATCAAAATAATACTACTGCATCATGGCTTTTGGAGCGTTCCAACATGCTTCAAAACATTCTCGGCAGCGTTCATCTGCGTTCCATGACAGCTCAGTCGGACAGCGTTCTTGAGTGTTCCAGAACATAAATGCAAACACTCTCAGTAGGCATTTTCTCGGGCGTTTCAGACCTAGGTCTTCGGAACAGCGTTTACGAACGCATGAGAATAGTGAGGGAAACACAGATTAACGTGGATGAACATCGACAAACACTATGAAAACGCCAAAGAACGCACAGGAACGTTAAAAGAACACCTGTATACGCACTCCAGCAGCGTTATCAGCATCCTTCATTTTCGCCAGGGAAATTGTTAGATAATTTTTTAGAAACATTTTCCAAAAAAATTTTTTCTGTTCTCGTCAACGTCAATTCCGCATGGTATCTCATGGGGTGTAATGAGGGGGTGAATGACGAATATTTAAATATCCTCCAGTCGACCGCTAGATCTGCTGTCACCCAATTCACATTGAAAAGGGCTGTTAACCAAAATTTACATTCATGATAATATAATCTATCGAATTCATAAATTTTCAAAGCTCTTCCTTGCGAGTCCAAATATCTTGTTTTATAATTTGAAAATAAATGGATCGCCTTGCACTCATCGCCCCACTGCAGAAATAAAAAAAACAATTAAAATATGCTCAAATTGGCAACATATATCAAGCTTCTAAGGGACGAATTGGGGCCTCCCGTATGTAGTCCTCTTGGTGTGAATCTCGAGTCATTTGTATCGAAAAAAGCCACGAAAAAGTAATGCAATAGACGTGGGACACGAAATTTAAACGTTTCCATGGCTAAGGTTACTTTAAGAAAATCAGGCATTGAAGGGTAAACAGACCGCACGTTCTCATGGTAAAATAATTCGCGTCTCTATAAGTGGAGTGAGATCTCACTTCATTTAATACGAGAACTGCCTCCATGAGTAATGCGATAGCCATGAAACCCGATATGGAGACACTTCCCTGGCAATATAAATCAAGCTTCTACGGGACGAACTGGATCCTCCCGTATGTAGTCCTCTTGGTGTGAATCACAAGTCATTTGTATCGAAAACAGGCACGAAAAAGTAATGCGATACACGTGGGAATACGAAATTTGAACTTTTCCCTGTCTAAGGTTACTTTAAGAAAATGAGGCATTGAAGGGTAAGCTGACCGTTCGCTCTCATGGTAAAATAATCCGCGTCTCTATAAGTGGAGTGAGATTTCATTTCATTTTATGACAGAACTCCACGAGGACTCCATGAGTAATGCGATAGCAGCGGTAACCCGATATGGAGACGTCCTGATATGGAGACACATCCAAGTTCAAAGGCATTGCCCTCAACGAAATAGACATTAATTAAAATGATGAGATCCCTATTGAAGATGATGGAGGTGAAAAAGATGATGATGATGATAGGAATATGAGCGATGTAATCGATGATTCATTCTCAAGTTTCGAGCTATAAAAAGGGAATGAAACCAGATCACCTAATATTTCCCCTTGTACTTCGAAAAAAACTTAAAGGATACTCGTCCCATGGACAGAGGAGCAAAAACATATTGTGGCATCATGTTTTAAGAAACACATACAAAAAAAAATACCCCCGAAGAGAACTTGGTTAAAAATTAAAGTTTTTATACAAAACATTTATAAAAAGATGGATTAGTTATGTACAATGATATTGTAAAAGTAAATTTCAAAGGCAAAATAGCCAAAGCAGAGTTTTGAAATACTAGTTTAACCCAAAGTGAGTTTTTGTATTGCTCAATTTTTTTAATATATCAGTACATTTTTTTTAAATCAAATTTTGCAGTTTCTTTGCTGCCTCATAAAAAATTGTACCACTGATTTTGATCCACAAGACCAGTTATTTAATTTGGAAATTTCACTGATCTTGAGAATTTTATTTTAAGTCTTTAATTCTAAATCAAAGGGTGTTAGCTTTTTCCTCAAAGTGGCATATTTAGTTGATAATCCAATATAATATTGCAGTAGTGATGAAATAAACTGCATAACCCCTTCAATGACAATGTATTTATTTTGAATATTGACAAAAATTTTCCTCTCTGCAGAAGTGAAACCCGAATTAATTGATACTGCTTTCCAATGTTTATCCTCATAGAAAGGTGACTTTAATTGATGGTATTAAAACCTTTGGCTCAATTATATGTACAATTTATCCTAATCTTACTTCAGCCAATAAGGTTTGAAAACTGCGTTACTCTTCACTATCCATAAGTTCAGGCATCGGTAGCTACGGAATCCGAGAACAATTTTCCAGCTAAAGATACACCAGCAACTGTGATTTTAAGGAAAAGGATGTTGGTAATGAACCAAATAATGGGGGTAAAGTAAGTGGTTTTTAAACTTTTTTCTAACGGAAATCTGTAAAATTTACTCAAAGATACCAACTAAAAACCGCCTTTACCGTGAAAATAATTATCTTTTGTCAATTTTTTCTTTTGTGCGGAATTGAATCTTCTTTATTAAAGCCTCGGCAGTAGTTTCGTATTGTTAAAGTTTACCAAAGCCTTAGTATCTATATTGCCTAACACTTATGCAATTATAAAATCTTTCCCCCGGATTATCTCCTCCCGCCCCACGATTTTGTGGAAATGCGTCTGTAAGCTAATGCAGGAAGTGGATTTTTAACGAGATTTGGCACCCTATTGCATTTTAAGAGGCAGTAGGGCAACAAATAAAAGTTGTTCCTCACCTCTCTTTAGCTTTTCTGCTTTCAGCATCCCATTGTTTATTATATTTTGAAATTCAGGGCCTAGGGTTATCTTCCTGTTTTCAGGTCCAGTAAAAATGCTTTCCTTTAGAGGTTGCTCTTCACTATATGCTGTGAAAATATTTCCACTTAGTACTAACAACCACTTTCATATTTTCTCAGCGTTTTATCAAAATTATTAATCAGTCATTACTTGATAAGCAAAGGAGGGAGAAGCATTTCCTTCGGACCAACTAAAGGATAGTAGAGTAAATTGTAATTTCCTAGGTTATAAATTCTTCTTTAAGCCACAGTTTTTCAAGGAAGAGATATTACCCGTCTTTGCTGTCCCATAAACATTAGAATAGTTATATTTTTTGTGCAGTCATGGAAGTTGTGAAAAGTGAAGTTAAATTTTGAGCCCCCACCGTAATTATACATGTTCTGATTCGCGGCCCACGTCATCGCGTTGTCATCACGATGAACACGTTGTGTCCTTGGCTTTATAAAAAGCAAGGGTTTTGGCATTCTTCTTCTTAAATGAAGTTTAACTTACTCTTTTATTGCATTTATATGGAAAAAGAATATAATTTAGCATTCTATTGACTCATGTATTTCATGGTAACATTTTAATGTGTTTTAGTGATAGAAGAAATGCCAGCAAATATCAAATCCCTTTCTAACTTATGAAGATTAATTGACCCCTTTTTCAGCCGCTTGTGTTTCATTTTTTTATTATTTTTCACGTAAATTATTGTATTTTAATTAAATTGAACAAATATTCTCAACTTGAAACGCGAAACAACTGGGATAAGGATAAAAACAGTTTGAGAGTCATTCATGGATATCGCGTGTCCACACATAATGAAATAAAACGGCGAAATGGTGGAATGTGACATGATGGAAACTTATTGATTTACAAATCCTTATTAGAATACCAAGTGCATTGTGAGAGAAATATTTGTATGCATGTTGCTTAAACCGTGTCGGCTAGTTTTACTGGAAGAATCTTCGTGTAATATTGGGAAAATCTTCGATCTTTTCCCTGCAAATCGATTTCGTGACACAGTGCTGCGTGATAGGCTTACCTAGTTGACTGCGCCAGTCAAATTCCTCTCTCGCTTTCCTCTAGGCGTGTTAATAGCATACCGAATAAACTGAAATACAAGAATGAGGAGCAAAAAAGATATTGATTTCAATAAAACTTGGCTAAGTATGCTCCTAGTGATACAATGTTTACCCCTATGCTGATTATAATCGTTGTTTGGCAGTTGTAGTACATTTAGTTAATAGTAGTTAATATTTAAGTGCAACACGTTCACCCATTTTATGCAATAGCAGCTATAAACTGCAAAAATGACAAGCGAGAGCGAAGTTTCCATGATAGATAAATTTGGTAACAGCGCAGGAAGGCAAAATGATATTGCAGTGGTAGTAAATATACAAAATGGATTCCAAATTGATGCTCAAATGTAAAAAATATACTCTGGACGCCATAATGATTGGTTAAGAAAGGATGCCAAAATGTTACCTGTCTGTACGGATTCAAGGTGCACGTATATCTCCTGTAAAAAAATAGTTGTCGCAAAACAAAATAGTACACAAGGGCGGAAATCACTCGGTTGTTCAACATACGCGATAAAATAGAAATATATATAAATATTTCTGGTGGATGCCAAAATGTTGCAGAGTGTAAGGAAGGCAAAATGATAGCGGGATGTATATATATATATATATATATATATATATATATATAATGTGGTTGGATGAATTTTTGGTGATAGGTATTTATTATTTATATACCTCTTATGTGATTCCTATCGTCCTGTATCACCTAACATTTTCCATGAGAATCTGCGTCTGAAATGGTTAATGAAACTTAGTTACATCTCCTGGTAAAACCTATGTGCCTCTTCGCTGCTGTGTTTTCCTCCCCGCCCGCTCTCAACTAATTAACTTCCATTTGTCTTTTCCTCGTTTCAATCCTTCACCGCTCCCCATCGTTTCTCTCGAAAGACTCAACAAATTATTCCGTGTAAATTTTCTGAAATCCAGAGCACTAGTTATTATTCTGTAGGATTTAATATTGCCAATTTTTGTTGGATGATCAGCGTTAATTAGTTCCATTACATGAATTCAAAAACCCTTAGTTTATTGGAAGAAGCTCGCAGAGTTACATCTTACGTATAAAACAACGTACAGGCAACTTTATATTTTACTGTATAAAAAAATTAACTTAGAACTTATATTTAACCCGTAATATACGCCGGATTTTCACAATTTCGTTTGATCAATCTTCAGTACGAGTGCATGAATGGCGAATCATGCAGAATATTTTATATTCACTCAATTTTTGGCCAGATATAGGCCGAATGGCCTATGTCTGGCCGATAGCAGCGGCTCTCTCCCCTGCCGGCCACCGAAGTGTGTACCTCGTCCGCAGGCGTCGTTCGTCAAGTTTCGGCAGCTAGCCTGCGGGCCTCGTTGTTGTGTAATCCTAATTGTAATTTAGTATATTAAATATAGTGTGACTGTTGGAAATCATTCCGTATTGGTCATTTTGACTCCTTTCCCACTGTGTCAATTCGTTTTTCCGCGACGTTCGTCGCAAAATGGCCAGGATGTACTTAATTTTTCTTACTTTTCTTAATAAAAAAAATAATACCTTTCTCACATGCTTCATCTTTCTTCATTTTGGTTGTAAAACATACTAACATCTTATAACTCTTTTCTAATGACTTAATGAGACTTTAATATCCTGAAGTAATCAAAGAAAAACTAATTGATTTAAGAATCATATTAGCATTCTACATGTTTTTGCGATTTCTTTAGCGGTTATAAAAGTAAATTATTTTCCCCTTTCCTGTAAAATACAAATTTAAAAGGTAAAAATTAAGGCTTAAGAGTTTAAGGCTTTAATTTCCCTTTCTTGAGGCATACTTTTCGTCAAATATTATTGCAGTTGTAAAAAATATTTGTGGAAATGCATTTTTAAGCTTCTTAAGTTAGTAAGTACACAGTTCATACATCGTGGCAGAATGATTTAAAGCAAAGGGATTACATTTTCTGCAAACATATCATTTAATCCGGGAAAGATTCCGCATCTCCCTATTTCCGGTCAGATGGCACACAATTGGAAGATACAGTCCGAATTCCGGTTAGATTTGATCATTTTTTCACGTCGAATTTCTCCCCTTTATTAATGCTTATTTCACGCGCGCAAGTGGCTGCCAGGTATATTTCTAATGTATTTTGCTTTGAGTTAGAAATTTTAAAATAATTGTGAAAGTGTTCCCTTTTGGGAGTAGGTTACAAATTTTAATGAGATGTTTGTAGTTCGAATTTAAGTGAGAGCCTTTGTACGCAATGTAAGAGTAATATATTCGTCATTTCTAAGAGTGAGCCTCTACCGTTGGATGTGTGTGCGAGTATATAGTATCTTGTTAAAAATACCATAGCGAAGTGGATTGATTTCTACTGATTGGCATTCGCGAGATTTTCCTCAACCGTTTTGCTTCGAGTAGACAAATTGATGAGGCGGAGGACGGAGCCAAAAGATCATTCTGGAAGGAAAAAAGGAATCGATTGGCGAGGAAAATCAAACAGTCGTAGACCTCTAAGAGTTAAAGATTGCCAAAGGAGGAGGAAAATATGGAATTTTGAAATGAAGACGAGGGTCAGATAGACGAGACGAAGGAGACGAGTGGATGGGAGAGGACTTATAAGATTGAGTTTACGCTCCTTGGGAGGGATTTCTGGCGAGAATCGAATAGAGGGGATAGGGGGTGGGACGCAATTATTGGGAAGAGCTTTTAAGGGGAATGAAGTCCGGGGTAGCGTTGAATGAGATGGAAAAGCTAGGACCTCCCCCCTTCTCCTCCGAATGAGTACCCCCGAGACGAGTTTTTTTCGCATATGGCACCCTTCTTCGTCTCGGCAGTGGCACAACCTCTTCGCTTGGTAATTATATTGAACTCATAAGGAAAGGGAAGTTGTCAAGGAAATATTATGATTTGTGGGAGTTGAGGAAGACGGGAATGCCGTTTCGTTGGATTAATTCCGTTACTCCAGGTGATACGATTAATCTCAAGTGTCTATATAGGTAATATCTATTAATCTCTGTATGTTTCCGCTGTAATTCAAAAATATTTGTTTATCCTCAAATTGAATCGGCGAACTTCACTAAAATCGTATTTTTATATTACTAGGGAAATTATATTCAATAAACTGTTTGCGTGCTTCTATCTAATGTTATATTTTTAACGGTCGATGTAACCATACGTAGTATTTTCTTCTCAAAACTTTTGCCGTATAAGGACCGCGTAAAATAAACTGGACCATTTGATTTATTCTCTTATTTAACTTATTTTTTCCAGATAATAGCTCAAAGCAATCTTCGTGATTGTGCTCTAACGTTGCTCATTTAATTTTATGTTGGTTTTGCGAAGTAATATGTATTAGGCGTATGTTTCTTTATTTATTGAAACATGTACGTACTCTTTATTTATTCTTTTATGCATTCTTTGGCTCTTTTCTCTTTCTATCTTTTGTGTTGGTGTTGTTTATTGCCTTCTTTTACTTCTTCCAGAGTTTCCATTGAAGGTTTTTTGGCAATCTTTTAAATGTAGTTTTATCCCATAAAATATCTTCCGTTACCCATATCTCGCCCATGTCTTTCTCTGTGGAACCCTGTGAGTGCAGTTATAACTCTGACACATTCAATCAAAGTGTCATTGAGAGGGGATTGGCAATGTAAACAAGGTCCAAGATTATTTATATTTATTAACTATAGCTTTGATATGATATAATTTTTGTTAAACGAAATTAACAGTGTATGAGTCAGGGTAAATACGATAACAATCCGTCTTTCAAGTTTTAATCATTGTAATATTTTTAAGAATCAATAGAGTTATTGAATCATCACGAGGTAGTTCGGGTTATCATTTTTGTATCAAGTTTAAGATTTTCATGGATTTCTCTATTATGCTTCCATATTTTATTGGCTTTGGGTGACCTCAGTAAAATTCCATTATTTTGAGCGTAATGTTACATTCATCTTCCATTCCAATCATTACATGATGGGTTTTTAGACAGATATTGTGAAAACTTTCCCTTTTGGGAGTAGATTACAAATTTTCATGAGATGTTTTTAGTTCGAATTTAAGAAAGCCTTTGTACGCAATGTAAGAGTAATATATTCGTCATTTCTAAGACTGAGCCTCTGCTGTTAGATGTGTGTGTGTGGGTATATATCGTCTTGTTAAAATGACCATAGCGAAGTGAATTGAGTTCTTTTTGTACTCAAATTATGTTACTCTGATGGAAATGGACTTTAGTTATTAGCGTGGAGAACACTTTGCCGCCGTATATTTTTGCCCCTTGATGTTCTCCAAGTTACCTGATTACTCTCTTACGTTGCTTACTTGATTTTTTATTGATATTATAAAGTAATATTCATTTGGCATTAAATTATTTTTTCTAGGAGACTTATTTTTTCTACATTGTTTATTAATGCGTAAAATGATCCTATTTTTGCCTATGCAGATTTTCTCCGTTGATGATTGTTTACTTTCCTCTCTGTTTTATTTCAAAATTTCTCATCTCATTTCGCAGTCTTCCTAATGTTTAATCTTGGTTTAGATTTTCATTGTTTTATTTTGTTGGTGAAGGTTATGCGTCACCAAATTCATACAAGCTAAAGTAAGGTGAACATTTTTTCGTCGCACTTAAGAAACTTTCAAGTCATTTACTCCGTTTGCTTTTTTCCAGTGAAGAAAGCTTCGCTTGTGCGAGAATAAGGTAGCATTGAAGTTGGGACTTTTTCTTGCAGTTTTCCACGTTTGACGTCGTTACGCCTGGCTGTCCAGCTTTACGGATATAACAGTTTCTCCAAGTGTTCAGCAAACGTTTATTGACGGCTTTACCCGGGAAGTTTTCTGTCTGGGTATGAAATGCCCGTCGACTTTCGTCGAAAACTTCTTTCCAGGTACGTAATCTTGTAGCCTACACTCAGGAAAATATGTGAACATCTCCGCTGCCTGAGATGTGTTTCTGTCAAACATGAGGAGAGTTTGTGTGATTCCCCGTTGCTAGAAACCGTATTAAAGAAAGGGAGTCGTTTAGATACATGTTTCGTTCGGATTCGATGCTCGTTATGTTTCGAATTCCGGTTAGATTTGATTATTTGCTCATCACACGTATTTCTCCCCTTTCGTAATGTTTCTATTTTCACGCGTGTGAGTGACTGCCAGCTGTCTGCAATGCATTTGCTTTATCATAGAAATTTTAAAAGAATTGTGAAAATGATCCTTTTTGGGACTAGCATACAAATTTTGATGAGATATCTTTAGTTCAAATTCTATTAAGAGCCTTTGTACGCATGGAACTTCATTTTGAAAACTAAGCCTCTCCCGTTGGATTTGTGTGCGGGTAAAGTATCTTGTTATAATTACCATAGGAAAATGGACATATATTTCCACTGATTGTCACACAAAATTTTTCTTGTACCGTTTTGCTACTAGTTAGAAAATTGACGAGGCGGAGATGGATGCATGATTCGTCAACGATACCTTTTACCTTTCTACTGTTATTGGTGTTATTTTGTTATTTTTATTTTACTTTAAACCATATCTTGTAAACCACAAATTAACCTAATATCATGCTGACATCAGTGTTGTTAAACGAACCGAAAAAGTGTGCTGTCACAATCGTTCGTACACTGTCGTTGTTCTGTCATTGTAGCATTTTCATCAATGAAAATTTCATCAACCTGTCGGGGCGTAAATATGGGCCTGGAGTTCCCCTCTTTCGGGAAACGAGTTGCAATGAGTAATTCTGGCTTGATTTTCCTTGTTATTTGGAAGTTTAAGCTCTCTCCACGAAGTAGGAACAATACACATCAGTATTAAAATGGACGTACTCTCGGGTCATTTGCTTACCCGCGATGATTTTTTTAGCGCCTCCATGGGAAGAATTTGAGATGAAACTTGCTGGCTAGATGTACCCACCAAGCTCTGTTTTTCGACATTATGTGACTTTTAGCCGGGAGTACGTTCAAGATAACGGCACACGTGACGGTGGGTAACGCAGCCATTTAGTAAATCCGCCCAATACCATTTGGGGAAAGGAATCAAGTGAAAAAAGGAATTATGACTGTGGCCCATTTTGTAATCATACGATTTTTGCAGAACAATATTAATTTTTTCAGGGCAAGTCAATATGTTCAAGTTGCGCTATTAATGTGGTTGGATTCTAATCCTTAAATATTTTAAGCACGAGATCCTAAGGGTACGAGTACCTTAGATTGGGACCCGCTGAAACATAGCATTATTCCTCTCGTCTTTTTACAGCTTCATTACTTTTGTATACTTAATTACTACCGTATACCATGTTAGAAACTGTTCATTTTTTGGGTGTTAAAAAAGAACATCATAATTATGTCCAGAGCGAATCCGACATTTCGCTCCAATGAGTGAACACCTTAAGCGTTTATTTATGTTTTTCACGACTAACCTAATAGTTTTGTGGCTACCTCATTAATGAATATATGATTCTTTATTTAACGGTCTCATGCGAGAATTGTGATATTGTAGCATCTTTCGTATTCACTGGTTATTAAAACTGAGGAAAAGATGAATATTTAGTCTCCTAGTATTACAGAGAGAGACCAGATCTTTTAAAGATAGATAACTTCGAAACTCGCGTTGAAGATACTTTTCAGTTTGAAGGAGCAGTCGTTGATGAAGCAATGATGGTTGAAAAATTAATTTTCATTGATATTAATTAGTCATCAAGTTAAGTTTTCGCCTCTTCCGGTCGCAGTCTAATCGTACAGACCTGGACTCTGTGCTGCAATTAGGCGTATTTTGTAATGGTCGTTTCTGATTTTCTCCGAACGATATTCACGCGATGGGAATGTTATTCACACGGGGAATGCCGCTGCAAAAATGACTAACTTAATTCAGCACACGTTCAATATTTGTTTCGAGATACCTTCTGTGTACTGGTTTTTTGGTAAGGCGCAATGTTTCATAACGGTAGGGCAGTGAGTACCGCTTCGGTTGATGAGTAGAAGGGGCGACGCACTTTGAAACGGACAAATTTGGTTGACATAGTGTGCAGGGTTAAGCTATTCCTTTTCGTTTACCAATTTTTGTGCATGAAAAAACCAACAACGAAGCTAGTTTTGCTCACAAATTGGAATGTTTCGCCGTGTGATGCATTTTACGAGGCAATTGGCTATAAAAAAATCCCTACACGACTGACTCAGCGATGCTGCTTTAAAAAAACACTATCTTTATTCATTTCCATTGCGTCATTTCTTTCTCTGGTTTTATATCAGGAAAAGTTTTTTGACCACTCCTTTCGTCATGGAAGCATTGTATTGTTTTTACCGTTCCTCAGAGGAATCTTGCTGACTGTGATCGTAAAAGAAAAAAAACGGCCTTTTCAGAAAACATCGTCATGCGTTTGCAGAAGAGAGGATAGGGCTTTCCGCTACTATATTTGTAGCTTTGCATCGGAAGTGCGTATAAAAATTGCGATTTCGAAGAAGGCCAGTCAGTGCTCTACCAGAGTTCTTAGAATGACCAGCAAAAAATCAATGATTTGGTAAAAAATGCGTACTGAAGATAGGAACAGTCAGCTATAGTCTGCTAAATTTATCGATGCGCTCATCTCGGACCAATAGTCCCTCAATCCTAGGAATAGTTGCCTGCATTCCTTCAACCTTCCCTTTCTTATGCTAGTTTCCTTACTTCCTGGTAGCTCTATTTTCCTCTTTCATTGGTCCATGTATTTTCCTCTATATTTGGTCCATGATCTTATTCTCGAGTCTTCTAGGTAATTTTCTCTCTATATTATCTTAAATTGAGTTCCTTACAGACCTATTTTGTCTCAGGGTGTGTCCATTCCGTCTGGATTTTCTTTTCAATATGGTGTTTCATATGGTCCTTTCCTCTTCTACCCTTCTGTAAACTTAATCATTTCTTATTTCGTCCGTCCTTTTGACCATCAGTATCCTCCTTCCACACCAGGTTTTGAAGGCCTGTAATCTTTTCTGTTCAGCTTTTCCAATGGCCCACACTTCCGATCCTTAGAGTGCCACGCTCCATACAAATATTTTCACATACTGTTTCCAGTTTATTGTCTAATGTTCTTTGAGCGCAGCAGTTGTCTTTTAACCATGAATGCTTTCTTATCTTAGGCTATTCTTTGCCATCCGCGGTACTTCCTTAGTCCAACGTGATGCTACTTCCAAGATAGGTAAAAGTATGCACTTGTTCTAATTCCTCTCCTCTGTGTTTCTTCTGCATTCAGTTCCTATCTTCCGTATTCTAGCATTAGTCTTAGTCTTATTTATTTTCATGCTGTATTCTAGGGTAACTTGGTCAATGACGTTAGGTGTGCGAAAAATTTCTCTCTGACGAAATATTTTTCACAAGTTTTTGCCTAGAGTGATGGATTTCTGTTAACATTTGCAACAATACGCTTTTGCAATCGGTCTTTTAGAGCCTTTTACCCGTTGCATTTACATCAAAAGTCCCTTGCTGCAAATAGATTGCGCAACATACCAGTATAAACCCACATCCTTGCCAGAAAAAAAATACCGTCTACCATGAGCATTACACGCGGGAGAGAACCTAAAATAAAAGGACCTCTCTCATCCACGCCGATCTCCAGAGGCCGTTTTTCCCATACGAGAAAAGAAGGTTGCTCTTCAAAATTTCGAATTGGGTCTTCACGGAAAAACCAACCAGATCAGATCACCCATGACAGAAAGGGAGGCTGGAAGGAGGAAGAATGGTTAGCATTAAGGGAGGAAAAGTTGGTGCATCGTTACTTCTGACGTGATGGTGTCGGCTGAAATGCTGACAGTCATAGGAAACGGATTAACGAGTTCTAAAAACGGGAAAATGTTCATCACCTGTACACATACACTGATGCCCTTGCATTAGTTGAAAATATGGGTGCTCACATAGGAAAACTTAGAATATTTAACCAGAGAATGGAGTGGATATTTCCAGGAAACCAGTTAACGGTTTGGTGATGCTGTATATGTGAATGTGTATTATAAATTACTGCTGTCATCGCCAGTGATAAGTCTGCTGCACATCTCCATTCTATTCTCTTTTTAATTTGCCGCCATATACCTTTATTCTTTTGTTTTTCGATACCTCTCATTGTTTGCTTTTTGCAATCTGTTGCTTCGACCATTTATGCATGCATGTAGTTGCGTAGGAACCAAATTGGTAGTATGTAATTCTTTTTATAATCTATACATATTACTAATGAGTGCATGTACGTAATGTTTCGAACAAATCTGTGCGTCAAACGACATCGCTCCAACTACCTTATTGAAGTTTTTATTTTGGATGTTGTTTCCCAGAATGTGTTCAGTAAGATTTAATCTTCTACTTAAAAGAACTTTTTCTATCTTCCCAACTTTGCGTTGAACTAATTATTCGGTGATTCTCTCCTTCTCCATCGTATTCTCAACACTACTTTAGTATTCCGCTGATTTACTGCTTCCCAACTCCTTATGTGAAGCGCGATTTAAGCATAGTACACCGTCCGTCGAATAGGACGGTGTACAATGGACTATAAACTACGGACCCCTGGGCGCCTTTCACCAGAAGTAGGCTAATGTCCATGCCGGGTTTCTCTCCATTCTTCACTTTCTCCTCTACACTCACTCCTTCTCGCCCATCCTAGCAGAGAAATTAATCATGTTTTCATCGCTAAATTGCGAACCATTCAATAATCTCTTTCTTGTTTTAATTTTTGCCTAATGTGCGCGGCTTTAAACAATATATTTTATACGCATTGCTATGTGCATGGGAGCAAAAATAACTACTCTTTTTACGGAACACTCTTAACACATTTATTTCACCAAAAGTGTACACACCGTAAATTTCAATGTCACTTGCTAAGACTCGCTTTTTCGAAACATCCTTGTTGATTCCTCTTTCTCGTCAACAACCAAACGTTGCCAAGGCTCTGGAAGTTTCCCAATTTCAACCGTCGTTTCCATGTCCTCTCGAAAATTCCTTCGCTGGAGTATGTTTCAATGAATTGCTTCTTTAATCCAACACTTTTGCTACTCTGATCAGTATTATCTTTCTCGAGTCTTCCGGCACTGTTGGTGCTACTTCCCATAGGACGAAATTGTCAACCTTACTTGTCAAACTTGTTTTTGCTTTCCTAGTCTCACTAATTTCCGCTAACCATTGTTTTTGTGTCCTTGCATTATTATCTTGCATTAGTATCTAAGACTCGTTCCCTCGCAGTTTACTCCAACTTTATTTTTTTTCTTGTCTGCTTGAATTGGTGTGTCACCATTCATCACCAATGCGAGGCGTAAATGTCTTTCCGTGTGAGTCCTCTTCAGTTAATGTCTTTTTAAATTTAATTTATTGCTATTATGTATTGATTTTCTGCTTTTATGTTTGATTTTTCTTATTTATAGATTTGATCATAAATTGCCTGATAATTCTTTCAAGTTGTACCGAGCATTAACTTTTCATCTGACTGTTACGAAAAAAATCTCTTGCTCAAGAATTTGCTTTATGCATGGGCTCTCCGAGATGGATATTAGAAGGATAATTGTGTTAGCGGTAAATTCGTACAACCACAGAGGTGTACGGAGAGGGCACTTGATATGATGGCCAATGCTCGAAGCTGAAGCCAGTCTGCCATCTTCGTTGACCCTCTTTTTCATATAGCGCTTGAGATTTTAATGAACTAATTTTGCAATTTTGCTGTTTTCCATTGGTAACTTACTGGAAATCAGCAATAACTTACTTCTTTCTTATGTATTCTCCGTAAATAAAGTATGTATTTATTAAAATTGTTAGTAATCCGCTTTCCCGGAGGAAACTAGTGTAAAATATAGTAGAATCCACAGCACAAAGTAGCGAAAAAAATGTGTTTCAAGAGTTACTTGCCTTAAATTTCAAGCAAGTGGTTGATGTTCTTACTTTACATCTGCAAATTCGTCCATTCCGCCGTGATATATGTAGGAAATTAAGAAAAGAGCAGGCTTAAACCTTATGGTTGTTAAATAGCTTGTCGGGCTTAAGTTTAATGATGTAGTGCCCTCTCCGTATATCTCAATGCGTACAACAATTGGAGGGAGTTGGTGATAAGGATCTTTGATAAGATTGCAAAGCAAAAGTTGTCTTTGAGTCTAATATGATTCGTAGCGATGTTAAGTACAGAAAACTGGACTTAGTGGATAGAAAACGATGATTTTCTGCTGGCTTTTGAGATATGGGTTTGAAGGAGAAGAATAGAGAAAATGCGTTGGGTGTAAAGGAGGATGAACAAATTTAGTAGTTGGTGTATGGATGATGGTCGGAAAAAGTTGTAGGAGATTACAAGGAGGCAGAGTAGTCGTTTGGAAGAGATTGGAAGGGGCGGAGAGATCCTGAAGGCAACGATTGAGTGGGGTGAGGAAAAAAAGAGATAAGATTTTGATTGGAATGAATGAAGTTAGAACGTATGTTGAGATGAAGAGAGTTTCTATGTTAGGAGATTGGAAGTAAAAGTAAAGTAGTGAAGCCAGTATAAATCTAGTGAACATTTACTTAAATATTAAAAACTGCCATTACCGGTAGATTTACCAAATCATCATTGGTCGTTCTATCCTAAGTTTGTATGGTTGCAACCCACCGTCCTTCCCTATCTAATGCTAGTTTCCTTACTCCCTCATAGTTCTTCTTATGTATTTTCTTATCTATTTGGGCTATTTATGCATCACTTAGCCTTTCGCACAGGACTTTTCCATTTATGTTACATTCAGTGCAGTTATGTTCTTCATAAATCCTTTGTACCTCAGAGTGTGCCCAATCCATCTGGCCCCTCTTTCCTGTAATCTGTTCTGTAATTAGGTCCTTTTTTCTTCTACCTTCTGTGTACTTCTTTAGTTGTCACTTCAACCGTCCATTTTAATACAGTTTCCATCCTTAACTCCAGGTATTGAAAGCTCCTAATCGTATCTGGTCTGATATTCCAATTGCCAATTCTTCCGATCCATTGAATGCCACGCCCCACACGAATAATTTTCAAACTTTGAATACTTTGAATTCCTCACGGACTTTCAACTGACTGTAGACGATGATATAAAAGCTGGTACTACCACTTAGGACGATTGCAGTTTGACCAGTCAGCAGCACTCATACACCAGATCCAGTGGAATGCCGGTTAAGAAATCATATTCATCATCGTACCAGATCCTTCACCATCAAGTCCGTCATACCTTATGGATAAAGATGTTGTATCTCAAAAGATGAGGTGGAGTATATTCTTAGTGACAGAGAGAATCCTTTGCTAAATTCTTCCACAATAGTGGGAAACATTTTCCTGTTACATATCTTTATATAACATTGAGTATAACTTCTTTTCCTACGTATTTGAGTTGAATTTCTTATCAGTCCTTATCTTACCAGTCATATTCATTACTATGAGCATACTCAATTATTACACATTCGGCAAACGGAAAAAAGGAATTAAAAAAAAACGATTTTCGTTTCTACGAGTAAGTCGTCTTCGTTGACGTCGCAGTCAATTTTTGTGTCAATTCTCCTTGTCTGTATGTGATTTGAGTGTTTCGGTGATATTTATGCATATGCTTCGTTGCTTAGACGTAGTTAATATATTTTGTGCTATTTTAATGATTATGGTGGCACATATTTTCCTCTCTTCATAACGCACTGCGGTCCCGCAGTCACCTCGCTTGAGCTGACGTGAACGCCGGATGAGAAGTCACGTCCGTCAGGAATTCAGGTTTCGGGAAGGACGGGGAGAGGGACAGGTGAACTCCCAGTATCACGACTCCCACGAGGGATAAGGAACTTCAACTTGGGAGGAGAGGAAGGGGGAGGAGGAAAGGTGTCGGGAGAGGGGTTGAAGAAGGAAGGCACATACAGACACTCCCCCTTAAACCCCCCCTCACCTTTGGCTCCGACAGGCTCACGCGTCTGTACCCCCTTACCCAGAGCCTCTCCCCTTCTCGTGTACCCTTAGGGATGTGGGGAGGCTGTGAGGGGGTTCAGGAAGGGATAAGGAGTAGGGTAGGGGTTTGAGAGCGGAGGCCTAAAGCAGCGCTGTGAGGCCGGAGACGGTATAGCAGTGGAAGGGGGGCGTGGCAGGAGTACGAGAGGCGACCACCTATAACTCCCTCTCCTTTTCCAACACACACCCCTGAACCCCTAAGACGCCGTTGGAAGAAGTAGAAGGGAAAAAAATAAGGATCTCCCGGAGTAAAGGCGTCGGTCGTAATACCTTTATCGTCCGTGTTTTGTTATTTTTTTATCCCGTCCGTTTGCGCTCAGGAAAAGCGGAGGGGAGGGTTAGTAGAGGGGGAGGGGCGTGGAGAGGGTTATGGCTGGGGGAACCCTGAGAAAGGGATCCTTGCATCCTCCTCTCCGCCCCTTGTCTTTCTCTCACCAACCGTCCCTTGCAATTGCGTCGTAGGGCAAGGCAAGAGGAAGGGCTCAAGGCGGGTCCGGCTGGGCTGAGGATACGCGTTGGTCATTTTGTAATAGCCGCCAATATATGAAGCAAAAATCATGATGGCGATGAATCTACCTAGTGTTTATTAAGCCTCAGTTCTACATTATCAAGTTTGTACGCAAGCAGTTTAATTTGGAGATACATCCCCGTCATAGTGTCTGTATTTTACGTCACAACCCTACATTTTAGGAACTGTACACTTTAGGATGTTAATGATATCACGAGTTTACCTCGGTCCTATTAGGGCAAAATACATATGAGGGCTAAATATATATTTCTTGGTTAACCTCCATGCCCATTGGTTAACGTCCAATATATATTTATTGGTTAACCTCCATGCCCTGTGAGACATGATTCCCTTGCTTGCAGAAGGATTCTGTGGAATGGAAAAAAACATAACAGCGTTCCTAGCACCTCCTCATGCGCTTATTCTCTATAAGAATATTTAAGGTAATCGTTTTGTCAATTGTCATGTTATCGTTTTATGTCACTTCTCCTCTCTTCTCCAACTTAAATAATTGAATCATATAGTGATTAAATATTTGTATTTTGATGGTTTTTTTCCCGTTCATCCATCTCAATCCGCCTCTCAATTCTATTACTGTTTTAGTCTCTTGAAAAAATAACACTGCCGCATTATTTATCAAACTCTCTAGTCAGAAATTGTAGTATCTATGAATACACTGGATTAGCAACGTCCAATACTGATGCTTCTCATATATCAATTTTATATATTCCTTTTAAGATTCTGTTTTGCTCAATTATTATAAGTTATATTGTAAAACGTTTGCTATAAGTAAACAGATTTATTAATACGGCGAAAAGAAATGCTGAAAAGAAAGATATGAAAGTTGTTTATTTAAGTGTGATTTTGAGTAGCTATCCTATGGTGTTTGTTTGTCGAGTGATTTATATAAATAATAAAATACACAAAAATATTGTTGCATAATATTTTTTTGTATTTTGTGCTGAGAGAAGCTATTTTCTGGAAAGAAGCCAAATATTATTTCCTAGCATTACACGGAATAGTGTGCGCGAGTATAAAGCAAGAGATGACGATGGAGAGAAATAGATGGAAAAGGAGTCAGAACAGGGTTTGATCGACTAGTAATGTTTTAATGATTGAGAATTGTCCTCGGCGTCTGTGTTAATTGAAAGAGATAGGTGATGGGGTTGCCATGTGATTACGTGTTAAATTCTGAAATCGAGGACCTAAAGTTTGCACGACCACCAGTGGCGGTAAATATTTACCTGATTTAGAAAAAGATTATTAAGTTACTATGATACAGATAGTTCCCTAGTCCTAATGGAGACCATATTCGAATTATACGTTTTAATTTAAGCAGCTGTGGGATGCTTGAATTAAATGTTGTGTCATTAATGGTGCAATAAAACACTTTTATTCGACTGAAATTCATAGGAATGAAATAAAACATATCTACTCTCAAGTCTTCAGTTTGGCTAATTTGTTACGCGCTTCACAAATGAAGGTTTTTTGCGATTCTGAAAAAAAATTGTGGTGACAATATGATTGGCTGTAAAAAAATAGTTGAACAAATAGTCAAAAATACACACTTCATTTGGTGACGACATTTAGACGTTAGTAATTCCTCATTTAAAAAAAAATAGGTGTCTCTTGAGTGCATATACGCACTATTTTCGATGTTATAGGGCTGGTATTTTTCGACTAAAATCTCGAAATGTGATTCGGCGAGGGTATGATACTTTGATATCTGTGGAAGAGTGAGATGTTTTTCTTAAAAATTAGACCAAATTCATTGTTTTGTAAGTGAAATGATATTTCGGTCAAAACTCGCATAAGGCGGTTTGGGCGATTTTCGTGTGTGTACAGATTTGCGTGAAACTTCCATGCATGTTCATATCGGCAACATGTATAGATAAAAGGGAATAACTGTAATTTACCGATTTTGTATATTCGGAATTTAATGCTATATTAACACGTAACCATAGAGAACTTGACAGATATTTCCAAATAATTCGATTATATTTGTACAGATTTTTTCCGTAACACGAAATTATACATTTTTCGTAATTACAATGGTTGTTATTATAATGACTCATAATTAGCGCTCCAGCCACCTTAATTAAACATATTATTGAAATTATTGGTAATAAAGAATAATAATATTTGTAATTAATAACCGGAGCTCGGGTCCCGATGATGTTTTATGAAGTAATGTACCCTCCCAATTGCTACATTTTTGAAATCCTTTGTGTTTGCACAGGCATGATATCCATCTTATCATGTTTGATGTTGATGTAATTTTAGCGTCATTACATTTTTGAATCTAGTGTCGGGAATTTTTTTGTTCCTTAGTTAGGGAATTTCGTACTGGAATAATTTTCCAGTGATTCCAATACAATCCATTAGAGTAGCTATAACAGTATATGAAGCTAGGTTTGCACCTCTGTTAGGTATGCATTTTAAAATGAACCTCAAGTGTCGGAAACAGATGAAATCTTCTGAAAGTTTCCTACTACGAATTTGTAGCAGTAACGGAAAATGTAATACCGAATAATTCGTGAAGAATTGTTCAAAGGTGTTTTTATTATAGCCTTTTATTTCAGAACCTGCTGATTGTTTAAGTGCTTTATAGGAATTGAGTGCTATGTTATTTTAATGGATGGATTGTGATGTGCTGAACGTTGTTTTACAATTTTCCTGTTCAAGTTAGTTCAAGATGTTTGCTGGAAAACAGTTGTCAGTATGGAACGATGGCGTATGAATGTATGGCGAGTTGATAGGGCATTTGAGCTCCGAGCTCTTTGGAATTAATCTTGGACTAGATGGCTTATAATTATTAAGATTATGAATACTCTAGTGGAAAGTGACCAATTCAAAGATAATTACATATCAGACGCTTATTCGGGCCTGATTTTGTGGTTAATTGCGGCGATTTTTGAACGCAGTCAAAATCACTGAAATCTTACTTAGTACCATCCTCGCTAGAAGTTGCTGCCGACCAAATTTTTAGGCCTTTTAAATCTCCCTTTAACCATACCTGTCCATTTCACCTCAGTAACGACAGTAAATTGCCCGTTGAGGTATATGGAGATGGCACATGGTATGCTGGGTAATGCTAGAATCCGAAGCTAGTCCGCCATCTCCGTTGTCCCTCATATTCCTAAAGTGCTTAAGGGGTAACACACTAATTTTGCAATGTTTCCTATGGTATCATTACGTATTTTGTTTATTTAATTACATTAAAAATCAAATGCATTCCCGATGAAGACTATTGTAAAATTTAGTAGAATTCACGATTAGAAAAAGTAGAACTTGGGAGCCAATGTATGTTTCACGAGACACTTGCCTTAAATTGCAAACAAATGGTTGATATACTCGCTTTCGTCCATTCCGTCATTCTATCCACAGGAAAGTAAGGAGAGAGCAGGAATAAACTATATGGCTGTTATTTTGGTTGTCAGGCTTCAGTTTGGTGACTTAGTGCCCTCTCCGTGCATCTAAATGGAATTGCCTAAACCATAGTTGATAATAAACCTTAGTCTTAGTTACTACTTACTGTTTCTTTTCATAAGTAAACAGCTCTTTTTGACGTATCATAATTTTGCATGAATGGTACCTGGCAATGATGAAATAATCGGTTTCAGTGCCGCATATTATCCGATTATATATTCCGGGATATTTGGGCGGTTTGTCTGGAGAGAAGAGCTCTCTGTGCCCTCTTACTGTTTCATTTTATAAGTAAATTCCTTTTTTGACTAATATCATAATTTTGTATGAATTGTCCCCGGCAATGATAGAATTACTCACGGTTTGCTGTGCCGAATTGAACCGAATTATATATTCCGGAATATTTGGGCAATTTGTCTGGAGGGACGAACTCTAGTGTGCCCAATTTTGGAATTCCGGAAAAGGCTGCAACATTAGTTGGAAGTGAAGGGTGGCGGGAGAGAGGTGGATAAAAAACGGCAATGCTAATGAAAGGGCGGAGGGTGGGTTTTTATGGTAGAGGTTAAGGGAAGAGCTGGAATGTAGGTGGAGAGCAAGTAGTTGGATTTTGATTCTCTTTAGATGTCTTACGTGACCTCCATTTGTGATTCGAGATGCGGAATCTGAAGGCAACAGAATAAAAAGAGGATTAGGGCCTGGAAAAATATAAAGCCAAATTGTTCCTAGCTTGTCTCATTGCGTCTGTTTTTTTTCTTTTTTTTTACGGCCAGGGACTCTCATTTGCTCTTGTGCCAGTGATCGGAGAGTGTCTTGTCGATTTATTTGTCGTCGTTGATAATTTTGCGAAGTCGTGGATTTTTTATTTTCTTTCATTAACTTATTTTTGCGTGATGTGCTACTTGGAAACTTGCATGGTGGCTCTGGCCTATGAGAGTCGGAACAGAGAGCGAATTGCATATTTATATTTCTTTGGTTTAAAAAATCCTGATTTTTCTCATGAAATTAAACCGAAATTAAGAAAAACCCAAAAACTCAAGATATGCAGATTATTGCACCCACATATTTTTAATGATCGTATTTGTCCACCAATAGGAGCCGACTAGTGTCAATCGTATTTAGACTTCAATTACTTAAGTTAAAACATTGGCGGTGATGTGCCTATATTTTGATTCATTCAATTTCACCGGACCACTAGCTTCTTAGATAGCTTTAAATAAAAGCTTGAATATCCTTTCGCGTTCAAATTCACGTTTTTATGCTGTAATCTGAACATTCTATGTGAGAACCCATTTTAAAATCTCCACTTTCAAGTCTGTATTACAGTAAAATTATGAAACGAAAGCTGTGACTTAGCAATTCCACACAAAATGTGTAAACGACCTATGTTTCGACTTATGAATTCATCGTCGAATACATGCATAAGAAAACTGCTCACACAATTCCCATAGTTTCGCCTGACACAACCAGTCACAGGGAAATTAGATTGGAAACCCTAATTTTTCTTTAACTCAGTTTGTAAAATGCGATTCAAAGACGCTCTATTAAAGTTTTCAGAATTTATGGAATGCGTGAAATGGATACGATGAGAAGTAAGGTGCCACTCCTGATAAAACAAACACTATAGAGTACTTGTGCGAAGTTAACGTTTATACTTCCGGAAAAGAAATCTCCGACATATCTTCGTCTTTGCCAACATATTTAGGCTTCAGACCTCTGAGCGATAGGCTGATTTATGTCCTGCTGTATGTATCTATATGCTGTCTGTAGCAGTGGGGTTGAAAGACCCCTCTGCCACAACCAGTCTGAAAGTTTAATAATTATTAAATTTTTAGTTAACAATAATATAACGGTCCCACGGCTATCTTATGGCATTTGCTTGAACTTATTCTAATCTGAAAGAAATGATCAATTGTATTTATCCCAAATTGAATTTTATGGCAATTTTGGGATAGAGAAAATGAGCATTCTAAATGCTTGGACAAATGTTACATGCCGTCTAACTTTGCAAAACAACTTGTAGAATGTGGAAAGGCCAGTGATTTTATATTGCTTTGTATCCTCACATAATGCATATTGAGTGTGATGGGTATAATTTTAACTTTTCTGAGATGTTGTTAATACTTTCACTACGCATTAGTAAAATGAACATCTATGAGAACGCCATTCCTAATTGCTTCCTCGTTGCCTTTACTTTTAAAGGAGCTGTATTCCTCTTATGCACTCAACTATCCTCCTTGATATTTGGATGGTGAATGAAGAGTGCCGTCATTGGCCAATCTCTTGATATGTGGACAGTATTGTTGTACCGTGCATGAATGAGCATATTTGGTGCGTTGAAACTAATAATGCCAGGAACTGTGGAGAAAGCATGAGAGTTAAATATACTTAATGATAATAAAAAGATTTTTTCTGGAGATTGTAGGTCATAATTCATGTTTAAACTGTTAATCTTTTATATTAAAAAAAGAGGTCACGAAGAAGAATCATCTAAATAAAAGATTCTTTAATATTTGGTTAATTTAATTGCTGGTTGTTTGGGGTTGTTATTTACTTCGTTACTGTTCAACATTAAGCTCAATAGTTAGTAAATTTTTGTTTCTTCAACTTTTGTACTAACTTATGTATAATAACTGATGTATTTCGCTTTGTTTTTTGTTACAAATCCCTGAAGAAGATACCAAAATATTTGGCGAATCGTTGGTTATGAGTAGAATGTATTGCTAACCAAATATTCTAGAATTTTATTATTATCTATGATTTATTGGTCGAGAAAGTTATAATTGGTTAAATATACTGTTTCAAAAGCTTACAAGGTTACCTAATGTGTCTTTGTTTGGTGGCTAGCACGAATTGCACTCAGGGCAGTCAAGCGGCGCGAAATCCATCTCCAATTTGGGCAAGTCCACATATTGTGCCTCAATTTCACTCATTGTTGATGGAGCGTAGGAACAATATGCCATCGGAAAGGAAGCTCATTTTCGTTCATACAGTTCTTAATTTTATTGTGAAAATTAAAAAATACCTCGAAGTTAAGTCCAATACTAATTCAATAATTGTGTCTTACTCGGTTTTCATTATTGTAAAAATGAAAATATGCCCCGAAGTTAAGCCAGAGACTAATTCTGTAATTTAGTCTAACTCGGTTCATAAGCCCATCTCACTTCGAGCCAAAGAGTCGACGGTGAAGGAGTCGGATAGTTAAAAAAAATGGTAGCTGCGAATTTTTTTTGCAAAATCCGACCCGATGAGGTGAGGTGAGTTGTTGTGGGAAAAGATTCCATCCACACACCCGAATCAAGGACGCGAGTTATTTTTTCATCCCTCGGACTCAATTGTTTTCCCTACTTATTCCATGAATCGAACACCTCGACTGCCTCCTTTTCGTCCCTTCATCTTTTTTTATATGAACGCCTCGCCCTGGATAAACGCTCCCAAAATGCCGGAGAAATTGCTCCCCCTCCCTTTCTCTTACCCCTCCCTCCTCCCCTTGGGAAATGTGCAGGCGGACTCGGGAGGGGGATGGCGGAACGGGGGAGGGAGGGGAGGAAGAGAGAAGAAATTCATCTCCTATCTCATTCACTCCGGCATTCTTCTTCCCTTCTATTTGTTTATGTTGCCCGGGAAACCCTCCTCGTGCCTCCCTCATCCCCGCTTCTACTCCTCCCTGCACAAACACACGTGGGTCGCTCTCCCCATGACGGTTCATCGTCTCCAGTTCCAGTATATCCACCCGTGGTGTTTTCTATTAGGGTTGAGCTCATCTAAGCTCTATGATACCTGCTCCTGTTTATAAAAAAAGACTAGTAATTTTTTTAATAAAACGCGAAACGCATTGAGAATGGAGTACCCTGGAAATGCTTTTGACTTAGGTATCTACGACTACGCATTTCCATGCGAGCCGCCGCAGAGGTGTTTGGCAGGGTAGGTTTTCTTGGTGGGAAAAATGCATTATTTTTAAATTTTCATTCCTAAACCTTATCGAGCCTACCTTCCCTGACTACCTTTAATATCTAATAGTAAGAGAATTAAAATGAATTCTACTTGACTTTAGACCCTATGCCGGGGAATATACATACAAAACTAATCCGGCATAGAATTTAAGAAACTATGATTAATTTTGTAAATACTAGGAACTTTTCTCGTAGAAATTAATAACGAACCTTGCGGCTTTCATATATGGTTTATTTTCAGCGTGTATGAAATCTTTGTGTGTGTCGTCCCCGTGCATGAGGCGTATTCTAGATATGGCCTAAGTAGAGGTGAATGGCTAAGACAACAGCCATAGAAATGTTGGAAACAGTAGGTGAAAGGAGTGGGGAAAGGAAGGGAGAATTAAATAATAGTGTGCTAACGGTGTGTTACGCTATTTTTGTTATAGTCTTCCATGTAGCTATTGGCGCATGAAAAGAAGAACTTTTTATGACTGCCATTTCGGCATTGTTCCTATCTTATTTATCTATCCATATATGAATTTTAGAGATAAAGTGCGGGGATGAAATTGTATTCTCCTTGTCGCACTGAATCTCGCCTGAGTTGAGTTTTTCAAGTAATGTGAATTTAAACCAGCGTTTATCCCCTGTATCTCAACGGTTATCAACACTCTTCCTCCTTCTAGCAATTGACAGCGAACCGCTCGGCTTTCCTGTGTATTTTATTTACTGCACGAATTAAATCTTACTGTGCATCGTCCCAGTGTTAGAGGCGTATTCTGGATGTGGCCTAAGCAGAGCAGATTAGCATCTCTAATTCACCTTTTCATGAGAGAAGCTTCGTAGTATTTACAAAGTATATCATGGTTTCTTAAATGCTATGTCGAAAAAGTTCCGTGTGCATTGTCCCCGGTGTTAGGCCTCAAGTCAAGTGGAATCCCTTGTGTTTCTCTTCGGTATCAAAAGTAATTAGGGTAGGTAGGCTGGATAAGGTTAGAAATGAAATTGTAAGAACTTCACTGTGGAAAAATCATTCGCCTGGACTGGGAATTGATCCCAGATCCCCCGATTTAGCGCCGAGTGCTCTAACCAATTAAGCTGCTCTGTCGTCCTCTTCCACTGTGAATCTCATGGGGGTTTTAAAGAACAAGTAGTCGTCACAGGCACTGTGAATGTTATGCCAGATGTACCTGTATGCGAGCGCTAAGCGCTACAGTCCACGGAGTAAATCCCAACTTTATGCACTAAGGTGTTCACTTTGGACAATTTCAAGTTGAAAGTACTCAGCGCGAAACCTTGGTTCGATTCCCAGTCCAGGCGAATGATTTTTCCACTGTGAACGACACACAGTTGTGTGAACATTAGCGGGTGACTCCGTTAAAATTACTTCGCGGGTAGTTCCGTAGTTCTTTGAAAAGGTTAGGAATGAACTTTCGAAAATAATGCATTTTTCCTCTTTGGTGAGAATTTAGTCTTTGGGAGAGGTTGGATCGCCTTGCTCGGCACTTCGTGGTAGAGTATCCGCCCCACGAAAAATTCAACTTTCTCTCGCTCGTGACCCTCGTTTTCAATTCAGCCCCCTCCCTCTACTTCTCCCACCCTCTTCGGAAATCCCATACCTACCCCCAGCTCCTTCGCCGCCCCAGCCTCTGTCTTCATATCTAATTCATCTGGAAAGGAAGAGGAACGCTTGGGAAGTGTTATGACGCAGGTGGAGAAGGGGATGTGTGTTTGTGTGTATGAGATGGAGAGAGAGAGAGAGAGACAGGGAGGATAAACCCTCTCTCTTCCTCTCCCTTTCTTTATCTTATTTCTTTCTCCCCCCAAATTCCTTCTCTATCTTACATCTATCAACTTTTTCCCGACTTTGCCCTCGTCTCCTCAGCCTTGCCAATCTTCTGTCGTCCCTCCTAACTTCGTCTCCGCAAATATTGTGATAGGATGAGGTGGGGAGAGAAGAATTGAGATAAGCCGCTCGGATCCGAAGCGTTCTCGATCTGAATCAGAGATGCCCAATCTTGCTGCTTGATCCGTCAAGTAGGCCAACCTTTTCGACTTATCTCCCGCCTCAACTGTGACATTTAGTTCCAAGGCGTTGGTGTATTTTGCGCGCTTAATTCTACGGTAAATTTAAAATCGTCTGATGCAGTGAAATATCTAGGAATTCCTAGAGCCTCAGGGGCTACACGCTAGGCTTAGGTTGCTTGAGAAATTCGGAACAGGTGTGTTTCAGAGCGGCAGGGAGAATATTATCATGACGCCTCACTCTATCTCTAGGTCTGACAGAAGCGATAAAACAAGAGTGATACACTGCCGAAGAGATAGGTACTCAAACTCGTTCTTTCCGCGCACAATATGCGATCTCAATAAATACTGAGCTCCACGAAGTGCACTCCCATAATACACGTCACCATTTCACCTCCCAAAACCTTACATCTTTACAAGGCTCGTGACAAAACACCCCCTACCATACGCCCTAGCGGCGGCATGAGAAGCATCCTCAGAATCAAATAACAATTTTTTCAGCATTTTACAAACTATAGCTTCACTTGTTAATGCTGCAGTATGTTTTGGCAATGCGGATAAATTATGGGCCCCGAGAAAAGATTACTTTGTCTAAAAATTTCGTGTCTTGGTATTGCAACATTTTTGTTACTACGGAGCTCATGTGATCTTGGTGTCATCATTTCACTGCAAAATTGAAATGAATCCTTAGGACCATGTACAAAAATAAATGCCTTAAAGGTAAAATATTCAATGCTTCAAAAAGAGGGAAGCTATGTGTGGTGTTTCGTGCCCGCAGCATAACCCTTATAATACTTTTCTGAGCTACCAACTTAGGATTCAGACTTGTTTTATATGCTTCCCCCATAATCACTACTAGTATACCATATATTTAATACAAGGTTATCGATGATTATCAAACATATTTAAGAAAAAGGGTCACATAGGTCTGTTAGGAGTATAAAAACGTATTCGAGGCATTAACAATAGATATAGAGTAATCAGAGGAGGATGATTTCAGAGGGCCACCGATCCCAACTTGAGTGTCTTGCGTAGGGCACTTCAAGTACAGTACTTCATCTGTCGAATGAGACGTTAAACTGTGGTCCCCTTGGCGCCTTTCGTCAAGAGCAGGCTTATGCCGACGCCGGGTTTCTATCCCTCCCTTCCTCCCTCACCTATCCCCTATGGCGCAAATGACCTTAGCTGCCGGTTGCCTCCCCAAATATCCAATCCAATAAAGAGTAATAAAAGCATAAGAAATGGAATGGATCCAACAAAATACGGAGTAAATGCGGCCAGAGGCATCATTTGGGCAAATATATCTGAGCAGGAATTTAGGACATGAGTTACAAAGGGCCATTATTAAGTAAACAATTACGATGCGTTGAATTAGGGAATGACTCGAAGGGACAGGGAGTGTTTGTGAGCTGTAAATATTGAACATTTATAACTTTTGATGTAAATTTTTGCGTCAAAGAAGTATACCTGCTTATCTTAATAATAATTGACAAAAAGTTACGGAGAACATAATGGATATTATTAAAATGTTTGCATTTCATTTTACGACTCTCTTGGGGACAAAATGCTTCGGCATTGATGGGGAACTTGCTTGATTTTATATAGTCCTTTATGTATCCTACCAAATTGTTTAGATAATATTTATCGGTAAATAATTATATTGGAACTCAGTGTGCTATTGGAATATTTTTCTTTTTTAATATTACGTGAGCTTGGCGTCTGGAAACACCATATCATCGAAAATGCGCGGGTGACGTCACGGAACGGTTTCGCTTCCTACAAAATGGATCTACTTCGTCTTGAACTTCTGCAGGTTTTTTTTATTTAGAAAATTATCGTTGGCATTTCTAATGTATGAGACATTGAACTGGTACGATTTAACACTAAATGTTGAAATGTATGTGCTGTAGAGAAGCGAAGCCGTTCGGTGACGTCCAGCCTCCAAGATGTCGTTTATTGTCTCATAGCTTCTATTAATTTTATCCACTTTTGATGGACAATTATCTGTGTCCACGGTTGTAGTTTAGATTCGTGGACATGTAGATTATATATTTGAGTTATTGGGGAAATATTTTGCTTTAATGCAGTCTATCGGTTTCGACGTTTATTGCGTCATTTTTAAATTTTAGATATAACTAGATTCTCACCTTCAACCTATTTTCACTGTTTTAAATGCTATGGCGGGATTTAAATGTTCCCTAACATTGATCATAGTTTTAAAACCCGACTTCTTCCTTACTAACCCTCCCTCCCCATCTGACCTTCCTTCCACTTCCCTCATTGTACCTCTCCAAGCCCGTAAACTTGCAATACTCATCCCCCTTCCGCTCCCACGTTTCCTTGAGCTAGTCTACTTCTTCATACTTGAGTTAGTATAAAAGGTTCGCATTTTTAAAATTTACTTCCGTTTGTGTAGAAAATGACGCTATTGACGTCGAAACCGGTAGACACCATTAAGATATAGTGGAATTGTGCGACCTTCTTATTTATTTATTTATAGAGTTTAACGTTTGCCCAACAAAATAATTACAGGGCAATCAAAACAAAAAAGAAGAAAATACAAAACATATTGGAATCAATTGAATTTTGCAGAAATTTCGAAACATATCAAGAAACTATATCATATATCAATTTCCAAAAGAGACTTCTTTTTTGACATAAATCAATTATATCACAGTACATGTCAAAAGATCGGCACATTCTATTCAGTGGTGAATTTTCACAGTAGTTTGACTTTACCAAGCTCAACTTAAATTTCCTTGATAACCTCACATTGATACTAGGCACTACAAAATTAATTTTTCTAATTAAGTCACTATTTTCTCCAGTATTAAGTAAATGATATAAGTAAGATAGATCACACATGATTCTTCTTTTTTGCTAATATTGAAAATCAAACACTTTTACCAAAGTTTTATCATGAGTTATTTCTTGTATTCGTTCCACAACTTAACGCCACAATCGATTGATTAGATGCGTGTTCACGTATACCTTTTCCCGTCATATTCTCGGTAATTCTTTTGACCGTTTGGAAGGAATACCGCTAATTGAATCCCTACTATCTATCTGTTTCCTTCCTCATTCATAATGAAATGATGAACTGCCTATTTTCCACGTAAAATTTATTACGTCCCATGGTTTAAGGCTCAGTTATGTGGAAGCTGGCATTCACAAATGAAATAATAATTTGGTTTTCTTCCACTGGTTTATTTTCTTGGTATACGAGTTTCGACACAAAGGGGTTGCCTGTACCTGATGATGACAGTGTTGTGTCTAAACATGTTGTACCATGAAAATAAATCAGTGAAAGAAAACCAGGTTTTCTTTTTTATTTTTGATTTATTACGTTCTTACGACCCTTTCATCAGGTACATAGTACAAATCATCAGGTACATCACGTCGTCAGGTACATCACGTCAGGTACATCAGGCGACGTCATCAGGTACATAGTACAAATGAACATCGGTGCCTCGAGCCTTCGCTGAGCTACATCATAAGTATAAGAGAGCATTTGTTACCCTGGGGATAAAGATTTAATCAAAAAATAATAAACTACAAAGAAAAGCAGCAAGCTCCGTTAAACGCTGCTAAGAGCGAACATATAGTGTCACAACTTTTAGGATTGAGGTGGGAGCCCCTAAAGACGCAAGAGGTTACACGCTAGGCTTCGATTGCTTAGGAATTTCAGAACTGGTGTGGGTCGAGCGACACAGAGAATATTATCATGACGCCTCATAAGTATCTAGGCTTGAAGGGAGCGATAAAATAAGAGAGATATATTGCCGAACAGATAGGTACAAAAACTCGTTCTTTCCACGCACAATAAGCGACCACAATAAAAATTGAGCTCCACTAAATACACTCGTATAATATACGTCACCACTTTACCTTCTAGAACCTTACATCTTTACACGGTTGGTGGCCTAACACTCCCTGCCTCACGCCCATTCGGCGGCTTGCTGAGTAGTATGTAGATGTAGATAAGGTATTGGCATAGTGAACATATTATTTAAATAGTCAAAAATGAGAGAGGGGAAGGTAGTCTCCTGGTGTCGGTTGGGAGGTTGTGGAAAACTAAGTAATTCATCATTTCATTATGAGGGAATTCCACGAAGTTACTTAAAATACCATTTATTCTTTATTCGCCCTATTTGAAGGATTTATTCCTTCATTTGAGCGCTGTAGCCGGCGTAGATACTCGTGCCACTCCACGCCACGGATTTTGATTCCGTGTTCACACCATCCACGACCGATTTATGAAAGGAATTCATACAGGCGGGCTGTGCGAGCGGCGATCCGAAGAAAATTGAGCGCGGGCACGCGCAATGCGCACACATTCTTCCGATGTGTGCGTGTTTACCGAACGTGAGTGCGATGGAGGTATTTTTAGGTCGGAATGGTATGCAGGAGACGATTTGACATTGGGCATTCTCCAAATTCGCTGCATTTCGCTCGCGGCGGAATGGACTGCGGGGCCCTAACGGAATTCTAATACGAATCAGTGTACTCCGCCTATTCCAGGATCGTTTTTATTTCCAGATCGGATTTGCATCGGTAGTCCAGGGATGGTGTGTGTTCGCAACATGGACGTGAAAGAAAATAAAATTAAGCTGTTTTTTTTCAAGGGTTGGAGGTGATCGGACGAGGTTAACTGCAGCAAGGAGGAGACATTTAAATTTTGAGTAGTAAGAGGGAAACATGGTGCGAGGTGCGGAAGGGAATACTAAGTCAATGCTCATTTTACAACTTTCGGTGAATCCTACAGTATTCCGTTTATCATGTTAATTTAAGGCATTTTGAGTGAGATAGTTCCATAGTCATAATAGAGTTAATATTCAAATTCTACGTTTTGGTAGCTTTTCACAAACTCACGAAACGATCACAAACATTTTGTTGAAATTTAGACAGAATCGTCTGCCTGGTCAGCTAGTTTCGAATACAAATGCACTATCAAATCAACAAAAAGGTCGAACAACCTATACTATGCTTATGGAGAATACAGAAAAGAAAGCACAATAATGGTGGACTTGTTTGCATTGTGAAGAGCTATATCGAAGGAAGAATACAATCGATATTGAACGACCTTGCTGAAACGTGTCAGTGGCCTGTCCGCCATCTTTGTTAATCTCGATTTCCCTTCAGCGTTATTGTTGACTCCTAAATTTTTGAAATTTAACGACGCTTACCATTAACAACATACTAGAAATCCGCATGCTTTTACTTTTTTAATATGCATTTTCCGTACATGAAGTTCTTCATTTAAATAAAATCAATAATTATCAGCATTTCCAGTGAAATCTTTGGTAAACTAGAGTAGATTCCATAGCAGTAAGTAACAAATATATATTTGAATAGTTACGTAAAGTAGTTTGAGCGAGATAGTTCCCTAGTCATTTTTGGGACCATATTCGAAATATTGCTTTTAATTTTACCGGCTGTGTGGCTGGTAAAATTATATTTTGCGCTGTAAATTGTAAAATAATATACTATCATACGACTGTAATTGCAAGTAATTGAATTAAAATATCTAAATAAGTCTTGGACTTGACTCATTATTTTTGCGCGGTCCGTTTGAAACTCCTTCAAACTGGAAGGTCTTTTCTGATCGCGAAGAATGTACTGTTGTGACAATACGATTAAATTTCAAATTGTCGAGGAAACATACAAAATACTCACTCTTAATTTTCTGACGAGATCTAGATGTTAGAAATAACTCATTTTTTTTTAAGTAAGGTCTCTCTAGATGTGCATGCGCACGTACCATTTCCCATGTAAAAGGTGTGTACCATTTTCCATGTTTATTTTGTCAAATATCTCGAAAAGTATTGAGGGCAAGGCGTTGAACTTTTTTTGTCGTTGGAAGTATGAGAATTTCTTTTAATGGGACCAAATTCATTGATTTATAGGTGAAATGCTATATTTCGCTCAAACTACCTTAACATAGTTAATTCATCTCGATTTAAAACTTAAACTCTCTTTCTATGAGCGCTAAAGACTTGAACACTACTTGACGGATTCGCGAAAAATTTGATAATTTTATTCCGTAGCACCTATTAGGATTGATAGACTACATCATAAAGGCCCTAATTTCTTTTGGAAGTCGATGGTGTGCTTTCTGATGCTCAGAGATAATGGATTAAGAAGAAGCATTCGTTTGGATGTGGAGGTTTCTTTTTTTAAGTGGTCGAATTACTACTGGTGCTTTGCTGGTAAATTTTAATATCGGATGACTGAATTACTAAAGTTTTGAACGTTGTCATTTGGCTATCTGAATTGCTTTATCACTGCCTACGTTTGAGTTTGTTGTGCCGATATCATAGGGTATCGGGGTATTATTTTTGCAATTAACATTTTTATTAATTAAATAGTACTGGCTCTAGCTTAGTGGAAGTTCTTAATATCAAAAACATAGATAATAAAATAAATAAAGAATAAATAAAAATATAAAAAATAAATAAAAAATATAAAAAAAAGGTTCTAAAGAGAACAAAAACACTGACGCACTTCAACACTTTTATCGATCAACCGACCATGACTTTAGCACTCAATCCAAACTTCATGTCTAGATTTCCAATGTTCTCTCTTATAGGCGTGAATTTTGGGTGTTAAGAAGGATCTGACGTAGGTTTTCGCGGCGTTCATGTTCGCAGTTAGGCTGGTTTTCGGGTTTCGTCCGCGGAGGCATCGTAATTCGTCGCAAGGCTTGAAAAAGGTTGCATGTTTTGATGAGAGCAAGCAAAAATTGAAAAATTTGACCTTTTGACCCCAGAATAGGTGCTCAAAGTCGAATCCTAATTTTTCCTGAGAAGAGTTTCAATGCTAAAAGAAATCGAGAGACTTTTAATACTTCAGGGTTTTTGGGAATAGGAATCACGATGGAATCACTCTTTCTCGCAAGATCAACAGTGACCCAGGAAGGGTCACATTCAAGATCACAGAGGCGACAAAAGAAGCGAACCAGAGAAATAAAAGTCTCGAGTCATAGGTTTAATATGGTGTTCAGGTCGATGGTAATGCCTCAAGAATCTCCCTGTCATTCCTTGACCTCCTACGGTTACGTGGGGATCAAATGTCACGGGTGGTACGCGAGCCAAGCGGGGCACCAAGCGAGTCGAATCTTTTGTTTAGAATGGTGCCCAAGTCGATGGTATGGGTGTTAGAAAGGTCTTAAATCAATCTTGTCATCCATTGACCTATCTTTATGCTGGGGTCAAGGTTCATGGTATTCGGCCTTGAAAAGTTGATGGAGCGGTATTCAGATATCTCTTTGCATTTCTTGTCCTCCAAGTTTTCCATGGTGTTTCTCGTGCCCAAAAACCCAAAGATTAGCAGCCATTTTCATAGTTTGTAAGCTACTATATGTTTAGCAGCGCACTTACCAGTCGCCAACTGTGCTACTATTTTAATAGCTGATAGTTAAACACTCTCCCAACTCGTTTAAAGGCGTTACTAAATATGGTGGTCTATAACAAGCGATCCACCTTGGGTGATAAATTGAAGCCATAATGGAGATTTTAGGCGGAAATACCAAAGATACTGGAGCAATTGGTATTCTCAAGTCTGGAGGATGAGGCATGTAGTATTGCTGCTGTATCAAACTCAACATTTTGATTGAACTCGAAGGATTCTGCGGAGTCGACACTTCTGACCTGAGGAAAATAGATTAAGTGCTGACGAAACTACAGTATACGACAATGGAAACAGGCGAAAGAGAGCCCGAAAAGCATTCCCTGCCAACTCAACATTTTAATTATTTACTCTTATTGTGCGACGCCATGTTGTGGTACACGGTCGTGCTTCACGAGTATTTCATTGAACGAAATTTAGTGTTTGAGGTGATATCTGTGGTTTCGGGTGTGGGAAGGTGTTTACCATGACTCTTCCGTCTCGTTTCACCAGTGCTACGCCGCACAACATTGTAAGGTGCATGAACCCATGTGTATGATGACTTTTTTTCAGGATATCAATTTTATAGTCAAATGCCAAACCAAAAACGTTAAGCCTTGACATTAGAATCGAGTACGCTGTTAAAATACCTTGAATAGTACGCTAAAACGTGGAACCCGGTAGAATTTCGTAACAAAATGGAGTGGAATGCGCAGTCTTATCTCTTTCAGTTTGTCAGTTAGGGTATCTAAGGTAACTTGCCAAACCGTTACTTTTTCAGCTATTTTTCTGAATGATGGAAAAAGGGCGCTAAGGGTTTAATTTTCTCAACGTTTTATTTCACTTAAAATACCAGTGTCCAATAAGTCTTTTTTGCTCTCTATAGAACATGCACTGCAAGTCAACATGAACGTTTCCACCTGGATTCACCAGTGCTACACCGAACAGCATTATAATGTGCAAGAACCCATATGTATGATGACTGTTTTTCAGGATATCAATTGTATAGTCATATGCATTACCACTCTTGTTTATCCTTGACATCAGAATCAAGTTCGCTGTTAAAAATACCGTAAATACTACGCTAGAACGTGGAACCCGGTTGAAGTTCGTAATAAAATGGTGTGGAATACGCAGTCTCATTTCTTAAACAATGTTCGTCCGTTAGTGTATCTAAGTTAAATTGCCAAACCGTTACTTTTTCAGCTATTTTTCCGAATAATGGAAAAAGGGCGCGAAGGGTTTAATTTTCTCAACGTTTTATTTCTGTTAAAGTCCCGGTGCTTAAGAAGAGATATTTTGTACATTTTTTTGTACGATATTCTTGCTCTCTGTAGCACGTGCACTGCAGGTTAATATGAACAAAGATACCGCTTGATTTGTCCCCGCACAAAGAGCATTCCATTGCTGGGCCTCGGAGTACTTTCTATTCCTTCTGTTCTCATCCTCTTCGTTTACCCGTCCAACTCTGTACCTGTTCCATCCCCTTTCTTCCTGCACTGCAGGGGTGGGTTACTTGGATTCGCGACGAACGAACGAAGGGAAAGACAAAATCATCCAAGCCACATCCTGCCTTTCCCCAATTCCCTCCAGAGGACAGCATATTCCGTGAGAGCTCCCGAGGTCTAATTGCATTCGCCCTCATTCGGACTGTCTCCCTTACTCTCTATAGGAACCATTTCCATTTCGGGCACTATTAGGTTCCGGACCTGGCGAAAAAAATAGAAAAATAAAAAGGTCCCAGCAAAGGCCTGAAGAGACGAGGATGGGAGGTGGGAAATGGGCTGAAGAGCTTGAGAGAGAGGAGAGTAAAGTGACTCGGTACAATCACAGTGTCCACTCACCTTCCCGAAAAAAACCTCGAACCCTGGCTCCGCCACCACGCTCTCTCCCTCTGCCCCTAGCAAGTCACTCTTATGCACCCTTGAAAAATTTCCGAATTCCCTCCCTTATTCCGAAGGTTCCTAAAAGGGGAGGAAAAAAGTGTAAGAGAGAGGGAAAAGACCACAGAGCGGTGGGAGAGAGATGCGAGAGGCAAAAGTCCCGCGCGACCGTGGTGCGCTCAAGCGGTGGGACGGGTGAGTTAACGAGAAAAAAAGGAGGCTAAAAGCTCTTCTACGGTAGGAAAAAGAAAGGCGACAAAAAATGATATAAAATGGAACTTCCACAGAAAATAAGTAAGAATAAAACTGGATGGATTAAGTGGAGCAATATAAGTAAAAAATAACTCGCGAAGGACAGCTTTGCGTAGGTAAACACAAAAGCGCGTATAAATGGGAGAAAGAAAATAATTTAGGATTGTCTGTACAGTTTTGGTGGGACGACTATTGAAATCATATAAATTGTGAGATCGTTCCTTATCAAATAGAATCAAATAACATAGCTGAAATGGCTCTTGCGCCAAATCGTACTAAATTGTGTCAAAGTGAATACACTTTCTTTAGTATATTATTTTAACGACACAAGGGCATATAAAGTAAGCGGAAATTCAAATAAAAATGTAGAACTTGGCTTTTAACAATGTGTGTATTGAAAAAATAATTTGCATTTATTTTTGGATAGATAGAGTGGTAAGAATGATTGAACAACGAGGGTAAATGATGGAGTAATGGAAAAGTAGACAACTTCGTGACATTTGGCCGAATGTTTGAGGAAAATGAAAAGGGAATGAACTTCTCATAGGTAAAAAATGACTCTGCATTTTATTATTTTCTTACTGTTTATGTGACAATGACGTAAGCGACATTACGTCTTATACTTTCAAACATATTAACAGCGACTAGTGTTATGAAATTAGTTCAAGTTAAGTTCAAAAGACTAGCGGATGCCGACTGAAGATGCCTGTCGCAGTACGGATTGTTGTCCTGTTGATCTTTGGGGTCTGAGTATCCGACGTCCGAGTCCGCATGCGGAAGATGTCATTACGTGACGAAACCCGGGTCGTAAATAATAAAAATATTAGTGGATCATTAAGTGAAATTAATGTATTTTGGTGCGTTTTGTCTGATTCTGTACTGAATAATCCGGCTTTGGACATATCTTCCCGATGACATTTATGTAATAACTTGAGTCGCCTGGTCAAAGCATTCGGCGCGACTTGGTTGGATTTTGGTTTGAGTTCCGATCCTGGGGAACGTTTTTTCCTCTCTGGAATTTCACACTTATGCCCTTATATTATTTCCATACTCATCTTGAAGTGAAGTGAGAAACGTTGAAATGAAATTTTATGAATATTGATATAAAAGCTAACCTCCAATTAGCTGACTTTGGCGCACCTTGACGGAATGATTAAGCTTTTACAAGGTTTGGTCATCATCCATTGATAGCGCCCTCAACATCCGTCCATTGCAAAGGGCTTCTCTACAATGTATTCATATGGCTTTATGAACACAAGCGCCTATTTTCTTCAGCTTGAGTTGGCTATAAAATGTCGGCAGCGTGTCTCACGACTATTCCTGCGATTCAAACAAAGTTGTATCAAAATCCGATATTTTTCGCTATCCGAGAAAAACAATTCTGTACTGAATAATCTGGCTTTGGACATATCTTCCCGATGACATTTATGTAATCACTTGAGTCGCCTGGTCAAAGCATTCGGCGTTGGATGTACGAAATCCGAGTAAAACAATTTGTTTGAGAGGCATAGGGAGGCAGAAAGTTAATTTTGATTGACAGGTTGAGGCTTTTAATGTTGGTGACGAAGTTTTGTTACGATGGGAAGCCTCTTAGTCAAATTCGGAGACTTTATGTTCCCGTGTGGAGCCAGTTCATAAGGAATGGATTTCACTCCCGAAATTGATAAATTTATGCTACAGTCCTCACAGTGTGCAGCGTCCTCACAGTGTAGTACAGCGACCACTATTCTTTGTTCTACGTTGCATACGTATCATCAACTCGTTAATTAAGGCCAGCGTCAACCTATTTCTCCTACTTCGCGACGCATTAACCAGGCTTCGTGAACACCAGCGCCCATTTCCTTTAACTTGAGAGGGGTAGACAATGTCAGCGGCGAGTATCACGGCTATTCCTGCGATTCAAACTAAGTCAAATCTCCAAGTCCACGACTGAGGATTGCGTATGCTTTGGTTGAGAAGGCTGGCAATTTTGGGAACCCGGGTAAAAAATGCGAAGACAACTTCTGTATCTACAGTTACATACTACCCTACGAACCACCACATGGGCGTGTGGAAGGGTATGTCGGGACACCAGCCGTGTAACGACGTTCGGGATAAGTTTTTTGGAGGTGAAATGGAGACGGAGTGTTATGGGACTGTATTTAGTTAATCTCAGTTTTATTAAGGCCACTTATTGTGCGTGGAAAGAACGAGTTTTTGTACCTCTTTGTTCGGCAATGTATGTCTCTTATTTTATCGCGTCTCTCAGACAATGAGATGTAGTGAGGCGTAATGATAATATTCTCCGTGTCGCTCTGAAACACACCAGTTCTGAATTTCTTAAGCAACCAAACCCTAGCGTGTAGCCTCCCGAGTCTCAGGGGCTCCCATCTTAATTCCTCTCAAAGTTGTGAGACTCTATATGCACGCTCGTAGCAGTTTTTAATGAAGCGCGCTCCTTTTCTTTATATTTTCTTAATTTTTTGGTTAAATCTTTGTGACCAGGGTCCCAAATTCTCGTGGCGTATTCGAGGTGTGGCCTAACCAGAGTGAAGTAGCAGATCTCTCTCACTTTTTCATCCGAGGACCTTCCTATTATGCGATTAACAAAACCTAGTTTCTTTAATGCTGTGTCGCATATGATTTGTATGTGTGTTCCCCACGATACATGTGTGTCGCTTTGAAACACTGTTGAAACGGGAAGACACTACTTCACTCCACCTGGCGGAGACGGATCGTAGTCAATGGACCCTCATTACTGCCACCAGGATTCGCTAACAGTACTACCAGGTATTTATTTTTCTTTCCAGGAAATAAATTAGGGATACCAATCTGATCTTTATGCCTATTTTTGCGAGAGGCGGACTGCAGGTACATAATTTTACACGTGTTTCCCCGGATGGGTATGTAGCTCATGCTACTTTCATCCTCTGCCATCTTCTTCCCTCTTTTCTCCAAAAGGAGAAGAAAACGGTTTCCCTGTGTAACCTTTCGGGTGCGCTTCGCTCCGCTGTCGTATCGGCGGATATCAGGGATATCGTATGGCGGAGAAATAGCTAGGGAAACGAGTTAGCGTGGGGAGGGGGGGAATAAAGGTTTGCAAGGTGGAATGGCCAAAGGGGAAAGGGAGACAAAGGCAGAACACCGCCGATTTTATCCCGGTAGAGTGAAAGGGATTTTCCAAAAGGTTTCGAGAAAGCAAAGGAGAGAAAGGGTTACTGGGCGGTAAACTTCTCCCGGTCCAAAGTGCTATGGCAGGTGGGAAAGAAGGACAATGCGGGCGTAAGGATCGGTGCACGTCGTTTTAGACGCTGCGGGATCACTTGGTGTTAAAAGGAAAGTGCCCTCGGCGCAAAAAGACTCTGTGGGGGTATGGAAGACATCGGGTATGGAAGCTGTAACTTACCCGCGATAGTGGAAGATTTTCGTCGGGGGTGAAGCAGATAAGCTTCGCATGCTTTTACCCGCCGTGTAAAAGCTGACAACTCTGGGTTGTTACCCCTTATAGTGATTGTATCTCTTCATGTCATTTTCGGCTTTATTAGTGAGGGTGTGTTTGCTGCGAACAATGTCGTACCGTACTTCTTTCTTGGTGAAAATATAGCTTATAAATTTTTGTATGAAGATCTTTATGTAGTAACGTTAAGAATTTACATTTCACTAATAGGGCGCCATGTGATATTGACGATATGGCATCTTCGTAGTGGCGTAAGATATTTCAACCGACGGTTTCATTTTTAGAGAGGATGAAAGTTAATTGTTTCTGGAGAATGAAACGATTTTCTTGCTGCTGACAATATCGCCGCGCTCGCGCAATGTGGTCAAAGTTTGGCGTAAATGATTTTCTCTTTCAATGGATTTTTTCGTGAAATATTAACTACCACGGTGTGTCAGCATAGGTATAACAAAACTTGGTGGTGCTCGATTGTGAAGAGCATATCATCATGGACAGCATACAAGAGATGGAGCAAATGGACCGTGGATTTCCTAAGTGCCCATGCGGGAGCCCTGAGGTATTCCTCTACCTCTTGTCTATCTCTACCTCTTGTCTTCCTCTGAGGTATCTCTATCTCTACCTTGAGGCTCGTCTTGTCTCTCCCATAATAACCTCAGACTCTCCCCTGTAGAATGTCACCAAGTTTCATTATGATTTACATATCTTATGGCCAGTTGCAGGAACGAGAAATATGTATCCTATAAAGTTATGGGACCCATAAACCACGGCAACTATTCAATAAGTGTCGCAGAAACATTACATAAGTTTATTGGTTTCATAACTTATGGCATGGAGGTATGAGTTCTATAAGTAGCCAAGATGGCGGATGCGCAATGAACCTCTTGGAGACTAAATTACTAGGTAAAAGAGTTGCTTTGAGGCAAATGACTAGTTTGTTTACTTTTACTGACTAATTATTATGTGCATTAGGAATTATTCATGGACTAAACTTTCAAAAATTTACCCGGCGGTGGAAGATTATATAAAGTATTCAAATATATTGACTGTTGGTAAATTAGTTATGTAAATAGAAGATGTGGTCGTGCAACCTGAATATTATTATGAGATCTATAACTTCATGGACCTCATTACTATTGATTCCAGTACAAAATGTTGTTGCAACTGGACATTGAACATATTGATGACGCGTTCACAGTTCGTAATGATATCTTAAATGTAAGAAGGGAAATAATTTCAATAAAGTATTCAATCAATAAATGAGAGGCGGCGACAATTCCTGGGAGGCATACGGTAAATGCGCTTGTGTGAAGAACTGCACGCCATCACCTTAAGGCAACGCATCACACCCGCTCGACCGGTCGAATTAGTGATGATTTCCGACCCCGGATTTTTTGTTAAAGTCTTACGCCATCAACTTGCAATTTTTATAGTATATAGAATAGACCTTTGCCAAGGGAGGCTCGTTTCTGAAACATGAAAATTTTATCCCGGAGCATAATTAAACCATCGGGGAAACGGTAATATGTAGGGTATATTTTTACAAAAACTATTATTATTATCATTCACGTATCTAAAACTAATAGAGATGTACCAATCCCTCTTCTATCGGAATGCTAAGTAACAGCCGTCACGGTTGTAAGATAGAATCTGTAATTGGTATCTTCCGATATGCTACCTGAATGGTTTTCGGCCATGATGTGCTCGGACGATGACGCAATTAGTTGTCTTCTCTCAAAGATCTTATAGCAGCGCTGCCTGTACTTACGCGCCGGAGACTTGGCTACAACTTACCGACTGTTGCCTTGTGCGAGAGTTATCCTGGAGTAAGAGACTCCTGACGCCAAAACGCCTCGATCGGGTGCGAGTGACGCCATCTTGTGGATTTTCGACAGAACTTTTCCTTACCGAAGGGTATGATGCGTCTTCTTAAATAATTACGGACGTAGTGTTCGTTTTAGTATGAAAGTAGTAGCGTTGTCATTTTATAATAGTGAAGAAAACGAATTCAGGAATTAAATGTATCCAGAAAATATATTTTAATTCTTTTTTTTGCTTATTTCTGTTACTTACTTATGTAACTAGCCGATATATTTTATTCTCTTACTCATTCTTCTTAAATAAAATTTAATTACCTCCTTTATTTCATTCACTACAAAAACGCATAAGAGACTATTTTTTTCAATTTTTCCAAGTAATTGCTCTTGAGTTACAGAAGTACAGCTACATACACCTGTGAATTCAACTGTCTATTTTCATTACCTGATTGATTTTTCCTAAGTGTACAGTGACTACCTATCGTATAGTATTTTGTAGTGATCAAATACTACGAATGATGTGGCTTGGAAGTTTATAATATCCCAGAGCTGTATCAATGGGCCAAAATGCGTTGAGGTTACTAGGCCTTTGCTCTTTAAGGCGGCTCTGGCTTGATCAAGTAAGTCAGCGCAAGTACGATGCAAACCTCTTTTAGCGACCACTCCTATCAAGCGACCAGCCCTATCAACGACCATTTTTCAGCGGAACTGTAGGTGGACGCTTAATTCAGGTTTCACTGTATGTTTACATCAAATTAATACGCATTTTAATTTCCCAGGAGCAACTAAATTATGAGGAAATAAGCGTCATCTGTATAGGTGTTAACAAGACCGTCGCTTTGAGGTAGTGCGAGCGAGATTGATCTCTAATCATAATGCAGGCCATATTCTAATTACTTGTTTTAATTTCACCAGCTGTGAGACACACAAATTTAATATTATATTATCAATGGTGCAAAAATATAGTTATTTGACAGAAATAGTAACTAATCAAATGAAAAAATCTAAATAAGTCTTGAAATTCACTCATTTTTTTCACACGGTACGTTTGAAACTCCATCAAAACGGAAGGTTTATTGTGATTCCGAAGAATTTACTGCGGTGACAATGATAAATTTTCAAAAAATAGTGGAGAAAACACACAAACTACACACTGCTGATTTTTTGACAAGATCTAGGTGTTGGAACATCCTCATTTTTTAATAAGGTCTCTCTGGAATGCATACACGAACCATTTCCCATGTAAAAGGGTCGGTATTTTCTGACAAATATCTCGGAAAGTAATGTGGTAAGGGGTTGATTTTTTGGTGTCAATGGAAGGGTGATATATTTTTCTTTAAAATGAGACCGAATTCATTGATTTCTAGGTAAAATGATATTTCGTTCAAACTACCTTAAGAGATTTTCCACTATTTTTTTTCAAATCATTTGCATAATATGTACACCTAAAAACTGAACCCCTGTCGAACGACCTCCCGTCTTAACGACTATTTTTCTGTGGAACCGGCGGTAGTCTCTCAATACAGGTATCACTGTACTAAGTTACACAGTTATATTGTTTCATTTTAAGAAACCTTGCTTTCTCTGAAGAAGTGGGTTACTTATTGAAAACCAAAATGAAGACACAACATATGCAGATTATTACACGGGTATTTTTTAATGATCATTCTTATCCAGCCATAACAGCCGACTACAGCACCATTTTCATGAAACTACCGCACTCTTACTTCAATTACGTATTTCTTAAAGAATATTTTAAAAAAATAGGTGGTAAGATGCTTGTACACTAGTTTTATTCAATTTCCCCTGACGTTCGCTTCTTTTAATGAGTTTTAATGAATAGTTTGTGTATGCTTTCTCGTTCAAATTGACATTTTTCTACGGTAGTCCTAGGAATCTACATGAGAGTCCATTTTTAAAATCTTCACTTTCAAGTCTGAATTACAGTTAAAGTATATCTAAGTATATACAGTATTTAAGTTGTCAGAAAATCTGGAATATTGACCCTGAAGCATGATGCCACTTGATTGAAATTTTATGCAAAGTGACCTCTAATCCGTTGCAGCTTATAGAAAACTACACCCAAAAATATTAATTGGCTTACAAATTATTTTAAATTTACAAAGAATATACCGGCTGCGTCCCAATGAAATCATTTTCATGTGAATTGAAATATTTGATCTAGAAACAAGGGATGCAGATAATGAACGTGATAGCACCTACACTTCGGTGTGGACATTCCGACCAGTTCTCTAACTGCATAGCTTCATGCTGCCTAGGTCATGTATAGGTTCGTGCTGTTTCATGCGAAAAGAAGGGTTTATACACTTGTGGTTTATGTAAAAAGTTTCGTTTTTAGCCTTGCTATTGATGAGTGGTATGAAAACTCATGGAAGAATGGATTCTGTAAGACGTGATGCAAAATCTGGAAAATGTCAAAAAATTACTACCTTTTCTGTTTTACAAGCGAAGTTGGGCTTCTGCGTGTATTTTCTTACATAGGTTTCCCGTTTATTCTGGCGTCTACCATTCTGCCGTCCTTATGAATGCGCATATTTTTACCGACAAATCCGCGCTCACGCGCAACTACTGTCTTCTATGCTGATTGGAATCGATGCATTCGAATTTTTCCTCGGCCGGGTATGAATATAGATAGTTGCGAATCGGTGCTGTGTCGGTGGTGTTTTTTTCCAGTTTGGATCGGGAAAGGATTTTTCCAATTTACTGCGCGCTCTGGCGGTAAGGAGGATGTGGGATACCCTACTTGACGCAAAGGTTTTTGAGAGAGAGAGAACGGACCGAATGTTTACGCTGATCGCCATTCTTTCGTCTCATCACGTGACTTCCCTCCCCACACGTAATCTGCACGGGTTAACGAGACTGGGTCGGAGGGAAACTATTTGGAGCGTGACTGTTGAACTTGCCGTTCCGTCGTACCAGTCTTTTTCCTCGCTATCTCTCTCTATCTCCATGTATTTCTCGCACTCTGCCTCTGGACCGTTCTATTGGCTTTCATTCCGCACCATGACGATCGCATTCGTGAATCCCTCGCGGTTTTTATTTCACGTTGGTCTTTCGAATGCTTACTTCTTTAGTTTTGGAGTTTAATGGAGAAATTAATGTTTGGTGTAGTTTAATTTATATTTAGATGGTGTAGTTTGTTCGCATTGTCGCGCTTCAATATTCTTGGGAGTGGACGACTATATTTTCGTCATAAATTGTCTTTTGTTCAAAAAATCAACATAACGTAAAGGAACGAAGATATGTTGTGTGGTGAATTTGTTTAAAACTGTGCGGAATATTTTGAATACCTAACGCTAAAACTTGAAATTGGACTGGGGCGAAACTCTATAGAGTCAGAATTTTTTATATCCTATAATTTTTAATAAATCATGGAAAAAATTGCATTATTTTTACAAAGGGCTGTTTTGTAGTTTTTTCCCAGTGATGAAAAATTTCGTTTCCTGCTGTAGTTGTTGGGGAGAATTATCATATACTTCTGTTCATCGACCTCAGACCTGAAATTTCATCAGCCCTTCTTTACTCAATGTTCTCAGGTTATTAGTACTATTTATTTGTTGGGTTTGATTTCAATCACTCACCATATATTTTTATCCATATTTATTTGTGTGTCATTTGCATTTATTTTGTTTCGTGACAATTGTCTTCAAGAATTCGTTAAGATTTATGCTCCAAGTTGGTCTTTCAATTGTTTATTATTATTGGTTTTGAGGAGAAAATTAAGATACATGCGTCTCCTCCTGGAACAGTCGTATTTTCAGTATTCTTCACCGTAATCCTAATTTTTAAAAAATGATTGCCTCTTTAGCGAAAATTATTAAGATATTTTCTGTATTTTAGAAGTTTATTGTTCGTAACTAGAGACTTTATCTGGAGAACATTCTGGGTGAATTAATAAATGCATAACGAGCATATTGGATCAACGTTCATTTACTTTTATTTTACTTGGCAACTTTAAATTCATAGAAAGGTGCAGGAGTAGGAGTCGAATCCATGAGTCGGTGAACCTAATTCGAGCAAGTTATTTTTAAATATCAATTCATTTCATGGCAAAAGAGCATATTATCACAGCCTCACTGCAAACTACGGAAGAGACTTATTTAGCAGACATTCGCTCAAGATTAAAACCAAATATTATATATAACCAAACCAAATAAACCCGGCCTTGTTCTTATAAATTTATTTGGGTTAAATACTTCGTTTCAAAATTATTTGATTTGATCGTTATTCGAACCCGGATCTCGCGATTGCCTGTCAGTTGTGTTAGTCATCTACATGGTTTGATGATGTCCCCCCGTGTGATTGGGTAACGCACCCGACCGGCAATCAGGTGATCTTGGTTCGTATCCCGGTCAATTCAAATGTTATTTTTTTCATGGCGAATTTCGTCCCTTTTGATGCATTAACATTTTTGTGGTTAATGTGTAAATTAATTTGCGCTATGTAAAAGTTGCCCGAAATTTATAACCAATATCCGATGAATGCTGCTGTTTGTTGGTTTATCCATACAAAATCACCCTGAATGTTTTCTCTACCTCTGTCTCTCATATATGTCGGAGACTGTTCTTATTTTTCACTTCGAAAGGGATTAAGATTTATCCCTCGAGCGGGTTCATTCCCTTCCTTGGACGTGTCGGAATGGCTAGTGCCTTTCCGTTGAACCCTGCGACGGAAACGGTCGGAGCAGTGATTGCTCCAGTGTCCCCCGCTTGCGAGATAGATCGGAGATAGGGATTCAGACGAATGGGAGGCCTTTGCTGCGAAATCTCTCTCTCTTTCTCTGCCTGGATCCAGCGAGGCGACTGAAAAGGCGCTGACTCCAGAGGGAACGGCCATTTTGGCGATGATATCTCGTTGAAAACAACAATGGGGAAGGTCTAGAGAGATCGCCCCATTTATTTCTCTCATGGAAACGAGATGAAAGCGCAGTGAAAAATTTTACCGTATTATTTTTCCAAGGTTTCCATAGACAGTGGTCAATTTGTGTCGGTCAAAAAGATAGCATCTTTTCAAAATTATATATTTTATCTAAAATCAAAGCATAAAACATGGATATAGGTTTTTATCTATGGAAAAACTACGTATTCCGTCAAAATTATCCCTTAATACCTTGAGGTTCTCTGTTTCAACTATGTGGCTATTCACATTGAATGATAACGTGCTACAACAGTAGACAATTTTCGTTTAATACAATTAGTGGATTCAGGCATCTAATATCGGCTCTCTCGCAGAATATACTGGCGTTATTTCATTAGAAGTCCGGGAGACAAAACTGATTTCTCAGATACATGAAGACCATAACAAGGGTTTAAAATATTTAAATCATTCTTTGCTCACGGTAATATAATACGACTTGTTAAGACCAAACTAAATATTATATCCAACGACCACGGTCTCGGCTAATATCGTTATTTTAATTGTTGGATGGCATGATGTACAATCTTGAAATGAAAGATACCGTAGATTGGCTATTTGATAGCATTTATGTGCTGGGCCAAGGGTATTTGAATTTTCAAAGAAACTTTTAAAATTTATCTAAGATCACATATCCAAGGTCATTTCTGGTACAACTTTTTAAAACGAGTGGTCCTCTCCGATAAATCCCCGTAAAAATTGGGCCAAGATTTCCCGAAGAAAACATTGAGGACCTCGTAAAATTTCCTTTAATTAATTTTTATCACCTCATTCCTGATAACGCATAGATATATTTGTTACCTTCAACTTTAAATAGTTTGAGACTTCAATAGCTTTAAAAATGGATTTGGGTGATCGGATATGACATAACGAGGCTTTCATGTCAATGTTTCTAATTTGAAAACTCCAATACGTTCCTTTTTTTGGAACCTGCACCTTTAGGAAAAGGTATCAACCCCAGAATCGGAGCTCCTCTTGCGTAGATAACTTTGTTTAACCAAATTAATATTAACTACCTCTCTGTAATTAATAAATTTGGTTAAGCAGATTGAGTGTATTACGTATTATTATCACTATATAATATAAGTTGCACCTATGTTCGAGTTGGAGTGACTCCTCCGTTAAATAGTTTAAATTTCGTTTCAATTATATGCTGACTACTTACAGGAAAATATGTTCCTTATTTAACATGAGCGAAATACTTTTACCTTTCCACGCAGTTTTCTTTGGAATATTGAACTTGAGAAACCAAGGTGCTAAGTGAGGGAGTGAAAAGGGTGTAAAATAGTATTTACGTGTCTATTCTCTCTAATGAATCATCATCACTGATCGTGCAATGCTAAGACTGGCCGACTGAAGCGCACTATCCCTCCCTATCTAATGCTAGTTCCCTCACTTCCCGGTAGCTCTTCCTTTGTACTTCTATCTTTATATGGTCTATGAAATTATTCCCGGATCTTCCTCTTGGGACTTTCCCCTCTTTTTTTCCTTCAATTATGTTAGGGATAGAAGGATTTACTTTGCAATTCCACATTGTAAAGGATTTATTTACGACCGGTTTCGCCGCAGTGCAGCATCATCAGGTGATGATGCTTGGTTAAACAACCTGATGATGCTGCACTGCGGCGAAACCGGTCGTAAATAAATCTTTTACAATGTGGAATTGCAAAGTTAATCCTTCTATCCCTGATATCAAGGAATTCCACCAAGTGAGGTCTGAAACCATCGTTCAATTATGTTCTTTACAACACTAATGTGCCTCAGGATGTTTCCAATCCACCAGGTTCTTTCCTTCCTTATAGTGTTTCATACGAACCTCCAAGCTTCTGTGTAATTCTTCATCATTTCTTGTGTTGTCTGTCCATTTTATCTTCAGCATCCTCTACCACCCTTAGGTTTATAATCTCTTCTTGTCTACATTTTCCTATGGTCCATGTTTCCGATCCATAGTGCCACGCACCACACGAATGTACTATCATCTAGTTTATCGTCCTATCTTCTATGAGCACACCAGTTGTATTTTAACCATGAACGCTTTATTAGCTTGGACAATTCTTCGCTGTAGTTATTCCTATTTCCACATCTTTCCCGAGGCCAATTGAGGACTGGGAAGACAATATTGCAATAAGAGTTCGAATTTGTAGCGGCGAACATTTTTTACTCTTTTTGCATCTATTCGTCATGGCATCATTAGTGATGGCTTTGACCAGACGTTCATATTAAATATTATTGGAACAAAGGTAGTGAGAAATTTCTCTTAAAAGTGCCAAGGTAAAATATTTGAGTTTGTAGCCATATTCTTATGCAACTTAACTGGCAAGATAGTAGCCGTCAAATCATAAAAAAAGGCGTAATATAAATTAGAAGTGGATGCCAACGATGGAAAGCATTAAAAACAAGGAAATACGCAGAAGGAAAGAAGCGGAAAAAGACAAACGCAGCTGAGATATTCGTAATTCCTATTGCTTTCATTGACGTTTTGTATTAAATTTGAACATAAATTGTGCAGGTAATTTTGCTATTAAATCGAGAGATCCTTATAGCAGGCATCAACCCAATTCGATAGTGAGAGGTGCGAAATGATCTTGGTCGTGGGATAACCCAGAAAATATAAAAAAAACGTCCACCTCTAGTGATTGACGCGTGAATGTTGCAACGGATGATTTTATTCTCCCCCCCCTTCCCTCTTTCCTCTTGCAAGACCCATTTCAGTCAGCTTAAGCCGCTTCCACCGACAGCTCGCACGGGACGGATGGTGCTGACGGAACGCTTCGTGCCTAGAAAGCCGCCGGCGAGGTGGAGGAAGAGTCGGGCAAAGTGACTCTTCAACATCCCCGGGCCGCGACCCATTTCTCGATTGCCATGATTATATCATGGGTCACGAACTGACCGCCGACTTTGATCGCCCTCCCTCGTCTCCGCTCCTCCGCTTCGCCTTACGCCGGAGGAGGAGGAGGTGAGGAAATAGTAGTATCTCCCTCTGGTTTTTTTTTATGGAGGGCGCGCGAGGATCGTGAGTGAGCGAGCGAGGAGGAGGTCCATGCTGAAGGGTTCTCGGGGAGGTGTTTGTGTGAGGGAGGCTGCCCGAAGTAGGTCGGGAGGGTGGGAAAAAGAGATGGGACCTGTCGGAAGGTTGGACACGTCTGGGGGGGGGGGGGGGGGGGGAGGAGGAAAGTGCAAACGACATCGAGTGTGTGAGGGGAGAGATGGAGGTAGAATTGGGGGAGGAAGGAAATAAAAAAAAAGCAGATAGGGAACTTAACAGCGGACGGGAGAAGGGAATGAGAGAGGAGCGGAGACAACGGAGACATGCATAGGAAGGTATGGAAAAGATGAAGAGTGGAAAGTGATGAAGAATTGATACAAATTATTAGGCTGTTCTGCTGGAAAATCCTGGTGCATCAGGAAAAGGTTTGGAAATGGAAAATTGGACTGGAAATACTACCTCGAAAGATTTTGAGAAGTGAGAAATTATTAATTAAATTTGCATTTTCAACGCTACAGAGGGGCGGAGGCAATGGAGATATGCGTAGGAAGGTATGGAAAATATGAGAAATCCATAGGAAAAGCTGATTTGAAGTGAAAAAAATAATTAGGATTCTCTGCTGGAAAATTCTGGAACTCCAGAAAAAGCTGTAAAAATCAAAAATTGGCCCGAAAATATCTGGAAAAGTCATGGGAAATGTGATATTAATGATTAAATTTGTATTTTGAACGCTACAGAGGAGCGGAGGCAATGGGCACATGCATAGGAGGATATGGAAAAGATGAAGAGTAGAAAGCGATGAAGAATTGAAACAAATCGTTAGGATTTTCTGCTGGAAAACCTGGGACGCCAAAAAAGCTAAGAAACGCGAAAATCGGCCTGGAAATACCTGGAAAAGTCCTGGGAAATGAGAAATTAGTACAAAAAAAATAACTTGGTTTTCTTCCTCTGATTTATTTTATTGGTACAACATGTCTTTACACAACGGTGGACTGTACATTAACAGGCTAAACGACGGTGTCGAAACATGTTGTACCAAGAAAATAAATGAGTGGGAAAGAACCAGGGTACTTTATCATTTGTAAAAATTAACTTTCACATAGTTGAGCCTCAAACCATGGAGAAATTAGGGCCTTCATTTACATTTTCAAGGTTACATTTATTGAGAGCAAAGGAAAATCTGCAATTCCACAAAATTTTACGTTTAAACCTCCATAGTTTCGTAATGAGAGTACCAACACACTTGCAGTTGTCCACTCATTAAGATTTTGACTGGTTTCGATGTTACTACATCATCTTCTGTCTCAAGTGAAATGTCATCCATGTAATTCCAGAATCTGCATTTCATGTCACCATAGTTTAGATGCCGAACATCTTCCGATTGACATGATACACTGCACTGAAACCATATTCGTTTAAATATACAACTTTGTGGGATTGAAGTGTTTTATTTATCCTGATCTTGAAAGAATTCCTCTGAGTAAATCCAGAGATTGTACTTATCAATATCTGGTTTTTTTTCCCTGTCTCTCATTTGATTGTTCATCTTGTAAAAGAAATGTACCCAGGGTACGCTTCCATATCAATTATTTCTGCCGCTCAGAATAAAAAATCGCCAGTCTGCCAATTGGAAAAATCACATAAATAGCAAAATAAACCAAAATAATATGAGTAGTATCGTTATTGGCCCTGTCTGTTGGTATGTGGGCATTGGAGTTTTAGAGTCCTGCCTGAATGAGGCTGAGGACCTGTTAATCAGTGTTTAGCTCTAAATTACGCCACTAAGTAAGGTGAAAACAAAAGGGGTAGATATATCTTTTCAATGTACACTAAGTGACCTAATATTCCCCTGTTTCGTGGCAAGCGTGAAAGATAGATGTCTACCACTTTGTGCTAGAGATTTCCTCGTCTTGAATGGGTCTCTAAATTAAAATAAAGGGAAAGAAGCAGGAGCGGCATTAACTACGGACAGGGAAGGCTCTGGAGAAGAAGAGGAAAAGTAGAGATGGCAGGAGAAGCGGGTTTCTGTTGAAATGCGGCGGGATGAATAAAAATTCGTACTTATCAATAATAGCTTCGTGCATTAGTTTTTAAAAATCCTTGGGAAAGTTTGTTGAAAACGTTTTCCTCCCAGAATCTCTCTGTAATGCTCAACATGATAACGTTACTTAAGTCATGAAGGGCTCGGGGATAAGTTCGAATAATTTTGATTGATGGAGAGGATGCTTGCTATGGTGGACAACGCTGGAAGCTGTAACATGGGCGTGGCCGTTCCTTTCTTCTTCCCCCGATTTACCATAGGGCTTAAGAACTGGCTGACTAATGTTGTAATTTTACCTTATCGATACTATAGTTGCTCATGTACAAAACTGTCGGATTTCAGTGCCACACGAGCCACATAACCTAGTTAAAAGTAATAAGACTTTTTATGCATATTAGGAGCTATTCTTCGTAGACTTCATTAGGTCAGCTTCCACTCTTATGCGTGCTTTTAAAAGTATCCTCTGGTATCTTTCTCGTCCTCACAACAGTTTCTTCTCTTAATTAACAGTTTAACGTCTACCTTATGGATTGCAGTGATCCATGACAGTGCTTCTTTGTGTGGGAGGTGCCCTTATGTTGAGAGGCTTAATAAGTAGACTGATGATTACCCGCTATGATTACACTGAAATAGTGAAGGTAAAACGTAAACCGCTTGCTGATAAAGATAAATCTTTATTTTTCTTACAGATAAAAAATTCATTCTGCGACTGAGAAAAACTTAAATGAGTTTTACCAGATGCTGTCGTTTCTGCTTCAGAGATTTTACAGGTACTAGTATCCTCATTGGTTATAAACGGAACTAAATGTAATAATTATAAATTTTATTCCACCATTGGATACAAAATCAATCAATATATAACCGTAATATATACCAGCAACCTTCCGAAGTGGAATTAGGTACCCCAAATAGACAAATTCTATTTTTAGGGTTACCATCTCAACATCAAAAGAGGCAGACACTAGATACCAATCACTACAATCACAATTCCCAGCAAATCACTTTTCACAAACATATGTGTCCATGCAATCAAGAAAGAAGTTCAGCGACTCAATCAGAAAGCACATAAAAGTGAATGAAACAATATTTTGCAACAAGAGCCTACACAACAACACTTCACAACATCCGCATATGCAAAAGTTATCTATTGCATGCACTTTCCTATGCTATGTAAATAGATTTTCAATGTTTGGTGCACAAAATAACCTTAATTTTTTTGTTTCGTAAAAAAGCAGTTATAGGGGCACAAATTCTCAATTCAACAGGTAGAGAACCTAACAGTTTGGGGACAAGGTACTTGTAAGACTGTTTAAAATTTTGCTTATTGGGTTTGGGAATACTAATGTCAAATTTTCCTCTTAATTTGCTGACATTATGACTGATGGCATACAATATGGAATAGTTTCATTCCAGAATGCGAAACTGAGTATTCAATGGCATGCCCTGCTGGCTCTCAAACCAAACCAGGATGAATTCTCTATTCCCTTATCAAAATTGAGTGAAATAATGGAACTGTAACCATTCAGCTTCAATTCCGTGAATTATTTTATAGGGGTGAGTGTCCTTAGTGGGTCAGGGGGGGATGTGCAAGGACTTGCGGACTTGAGCGTAAGCGGTCACGCAACTCTAACCTCGAGGCAAGCCTTTGTTTGTCGAGGGTAAGTCAGTCTGATCGCATAATACGGAATCACGGCCACCATAGCAAAGGAGCAAGCATCTTACTCGACGCAACCACCCATTCATGACCCGGAGGACTCCCAGCCTGAGCTCCTCCAGGAATATATATTGGTCATTGAGCGGGTTGAATCCTGTGGTACTTCAATCCGGTGACGTGCAACCGGCGTGGCGGTGTTCTCTTCTTGGAAACCTCAGCATCCCTTCTCCTCTGTGTGTGGGGTCGAGATACGCCTCCTGCCGGAGACTGCATTCTCCCCGAGTCTAGCGGTGAAAATAGCGTAGGCTTATGGCATCTTGACTCGTTGGACTGGCGTTTCATGGGACAAATCTTGAGTGTGCATCAGCGCAACGCGGGACGAATATAATGTGCTCAATAAATCTGTCGGATAAATAAGTTATGAGGTAATGTCCGGTGATAATGAGTAAAGAAGACGATGCGAAAAGAGTACTGAAGGTATGCGTGTATTTATATATGCGTGCAAATATAAGAATATAAGGACATTGGCCTTGGCAGTAAAATGACGTGTATTAGCGCACAATTAACTTTTTGATATATTTTTTTTACTAATACTTACTCTTATTTCGACTGGAGACATCGCAAAACCAAGCAAAATTTACTGTAATTTCAAGTGCTTACTAGCAGCGCCACCTGGCTTCATACGGGTAGGAGATAAATTTTGGATAATGTTTAATTGCATGAATTAATGCTACCAAGAACCATGCTAAAAATTGCAAGCCATAAAATGCCGGGGTGAGTTTTTCCGTTCATAGTCAGTCTTCACTTTGCCAAAGAAAAAAGCTACTTTTGATAGAGATAGAAAGATTGATTGCAATTAAATTAAAAACTTAATATCAAAGCAAATGCGATTATTAAAAACAAATTCATTTGCAGTAATTAAATACTTACTCAAAAATAACCTCTGCACATTTCAAATTATTTACTCATGTGAGGCGGCTTGGCGAGACACGTGGCGAATCTGTGGTAAAAATCCATGCGTGAAATTTTAGGGTTAATTTGACAATTTTCCTGCTGCATAAATGTCCCATCAGTTCGTGGTGATTCGTAAAAATTATCGGACTGTATTTTACGCATGGCTTAGTCCATAGACTTTTCGCAAATGGATTATTCCATAGACTTTTCCACTCCAGAAAAATCACTAAACTACTCTAAGGTTAGGTAATTGTGTACTTGGTTTTCAATAAACCAAACAATGCCATTTCGCGTAAGGTTGCCCGTATTCGCATTGTTTGCCAATACTTGACCGTTGAAGTGAAGCGGCAGAGAGATAACTGAACTGAACTATAGTAAATTATTAGGGAATAGTAGGTGCAGTAAAAAAAGTCCATATAGTGTGCAAAATTTTACTAATGTGATGCAATACACATTCCGATGTTCCCTCGTAAATAGGAACATGTGACACTGTAAAGGCAGTGACTTTGTAAAAGTAATTCAACTCATGTCATGGGTTTTGTATATAGCTGAAACCTTTCTAAAATTCGTTTATATTGACGAACTTCAATGCAGGTACTATACAAGAGCAGTTGCAGTGAAAAGCAACCAAATTTTGGGGTAGAAATACCACAATGTAAATTTTTCTAATTTATTAATTTATGTAGGTTTTTTTTCACCCATAACAGGTTCGGAAAAACCATCCCCTTCAAAGCCATTCATCAGGTTGTCAAAAAAATGAGTTGCATGCGCCCACCCAAAGGGGGTGCATTCTACCTTTGCTTCTCTTGTACTCGCACTATGCTTCATTTACGCTCTCCTTTTCCTTATATTCGCCCTCTATAGTCTCTCTTCTACCATTTCACCCCAGACTTTGGCGGTCTACCTCTTCCTCTCTCATCATTTACTCTACTATCGTATATTTCGTTAGTTATTCTACTCTTTTTCATTCTCTCGACTTGGCCGATCGAAATACAACTTTTATATTCTAATTTGAATCCACCGGAACTAGCCACGGATTAACCTTTGCGGAGTCACCCGCAATCCACAACTGTGCGAAGTTTCACGGAGACAAAAAATCACCCGCCTTGACCGGGACTCGAACCCTGTTCTCTCGATTTCCTGCCGATGGAATCTGGAAAAAAGAGGGATCTGGGTTCAAATCCCGGTCAGGGTGGATGATTCTTCCTTTGTGGAACATCGCACAGTTGTGCTTTTATATTAGTCCGTTCATGAAGCATTGAGCCCACAGTCCTTCAACACCCACTCTTTACTCAACATATCGAGTCTACTTTATGTTCAAGTGGGAAATTATTTTAGGCAGCAAATAATTATTTACGCATAGAAAACTACGTACTTTACATAATTCTTAGAAAATAAAATTAATGATTTCTTTAAATTCTTCATTTTGTGGCCACCTAGTTTCGTCGAATATTCGATTTTCATCAGGTTTATATTAGAGAACGGTTTTCGGCCAAATAAGATGAATAATTAGGAGATAGAGGGGGAGACCTTGTGGTTGTTTTCCCTAAAATCCTCCCTTGTTGATGGAAATAACTTGCGTGTAGATAAATTGAAAGAAGGCATGGTTTATGCGCTTATTATGTGAGTGCTAAATCGAGGAGATATGAGCCTTTTTCACTTAAGTTAACTGTTGGGAGACTTTAAATGGAGGGATTCTTAATGAGGTTCTTTAATTTTTTGCCCTTTATTTATATTTTACTTTTTTATATTTTACAAGACATTCTAATTTCTAGTCGATCGCTAGATCCGGTTTAAAGTAACCCTGATTTCCACGGACACATGAAACAAGTATTAAACGGGGATGGTTGGAGGGCTACTATCAATCATTCTTAAGGCCGCTATACTCGGTATAAATTTCCTCAAGAGAGAGTCCATGCACTGTTTTGAACAATAAAAATGAATGAGCTCTTTCCAGAGCAAAATTGTGCTGTGTAAAGCGGCAAATTGTATGAATGAATGACTGAACTGGAAATGGAGCCAGCTCCAATTCCACTCACTTTCTTGTACAAAATATGATACATTCGTTGGTACAATAAAACGTATCGTGTAAAGCGGCCTTTAGCATTAAGCCAATAAAAATCGTGAGATTAGATTGAAGTATAAAAAGTTCAAAGAAGGTATTGTTGGTGTGATGGAAAGATTTCCATGGACGATTTCTTGAGGAAAATTGGACCGTGTGAAGAGGCAAACTGAATGGTCAAATGACTAAACAGGAAATAGAGCCTGCTCAAATTCCATTAATTTTCTTGTACACTTCCATCTTTTCTTTCTTGTATTCCATTAATTATATGATACATTCGTTTGTACAATTAAATGTACTTAGTAGAGCGGCCTATAGGATTTAACGACCAAAGAATGATGAAATGATATTGAAGTTTAAGGCTAAAGAGTGGCAGAGAAGCAAGTGTAAAAAGGTTGAAGAAGGTATTGCTGGTGTGATGGAAATAATTTCGGGAAAAGCTTGGATAGAAGGGGCGAGGGAGGTGGGGGAACTCTTTTCGGGGGACGGGTAGTTGATAGGAGATTTCCTTTCCCTCTTCCCCCATCCCTCCCCTCTATTACGTCACGGCTTGTTCGTAAAATTGACTCAGACCGCTTGCAAGCCGCGCTCCGCTCTTCACGAGCCATCTACCGCGACGCCAAGACCCCTAAAAACCCACATCCCAGGGGTCCCCATGGCAACCCATCACCTTTCTCCCTCCCCTTCATCCCTACTCCTTTATCTACCCCCTCCCTCTTCCGGGCATTCTCCCTCCATTGCTCCTCTGCTCCCTCTTTCCGTTACTAATTGCTCCCTCTCTCTTTCTCATCAAACCTTTCTTGCTTTCGACGTATTCGATTGGTGCAGATTTTGCTCGCAGCGTTTATCTACACCTACATAATGCGCCGCGAGCCGCCGCATGGGCGTGTGGTAGGGGGTGTTAGGTCACCAGCCGTGTAAAGGTGTAAGTTTTTTTGAGATGAAATGGTGACATGCATTATTGGAGTGTATTTAGTGGAGCTTAATTTTTATTGTGGTCGCTTATTGTTCACGGAAAAAACGAGTTTTTTACCTATCTGTTCGGGGTGTATCTTTCTTATTTTATCGCATCAGTCAGACCTAGAGATGTCGTGAGGAGTCGTGATAATATTCTCTATGTCGCTCTGAAAAATATGTCCTGAAATTCTTAAGCAACCTAAGCCTAGCGTGCTGCCTCCGTGTCTCTAGGGGCTCCCACCTTAATCCCTCTAAAAGCTGTGAGACACTATATATACGCTCATAGCAGTTTATAACGAAGCGCGCTGCTTTCTTATGTATTTTATTAATTTTTTTGGTTAAATCTATTTGACTAGTGTCCCAAATGCTCGTGGCGTATTTGAGGTGTGGCCTAACCAGAGCGAAGTAGCATCTCTCTTTGACCTATTCATCCGAGGACCTTCCTATTATACGTTTAACAAAACCTAGTTTCTTTAATGCTGCGCCACATTTGTTTTGTATGTACGTTCTCCACAATATTATAGAAGTTAAGGTAATTCCAAGATATTTTACTGTATCTGAAGATTTTATGTTTACTTCACCCATAGTATAGACTTCGGGCATAACCCCTCGGAACCAAGTCATTCTACCTCTTGGCATGGTTCTCTCTGTGTTGCTCGGGACAAATTTGTTTGACAAATAACTTTGAAGTAGGTTAGTCGAGAGGTAGTGCAGCTGATTAATTCATGTCTCCCTTGATGCATGTATCGAAATCTGCTGAGTGGTGCTAACACCTTGTGTTGCTAGTTCCCCGTATAACTATTGTATCACGTTTGCATACTTGCATTATCGATTCGTTTTGTAGTTTATGTAGTAATTTTAGCTTACCTATAGTGTGGTACATGTTGGTGAAAGTTAATTTCGTTACTCAACTTCATGTTGGCGATAAGTCATCCCCTGCCAAACATCCTGGAGTTGGCTTGAAGAATAATAAGTAGATGTAGATGAAATGCATTATATTTTTCTTTCATTATTAAATTATATTTTCTCCCATTAATAAATCCAAATCTGTAATCACTTGCTCAAGTTCCTTTCCTCTCAGGCTGACTTCTACATCCAGCTTCTCTTTTCCGAATATTAGGTTCTATGTAAGTACGAATTTGTAAGTGCGTATTGGGAATTAAAAATTGCGTTATGAAAAGTGTTAAGCAGAAAGATCGCATTCGCCAATGCATGAACTCGAGATTTCAAAATAGCCCACACTATTTCAATAATTTTTGCTCTTCAGATAGAGAAAATCATGCAGTTTAAAGTGCGCGATTTCTGGCACCGTGTAAAACGGGCTTCAGGATGAAATGGCTAGTGATGATCTGTTTTATAGTTTTGCTATAGGAACTCTACGAGTGGATAGGTTTAGCGTACCTACTTCTGCACTACCCTTATCGTTCTATCGTACCTCTTTTGCATGTCTATTACCAGCCTCCATCTCTATCCGCATGATCTACTCCTCCCCCCTTCTAAGTTGTGATCAATTACCGCCTCCATTATTTTTTTCTACCTCTCTCTCCTCTCGTCATTGCTCCTCGCCGCCTCGCTGTTATCCCGGCCTTAAACCCTCCCTCTCCGCCTCATGCCTCCCACTGTTGCGGGAGGATTATTTTAAGCCACATTAGTGGATTCTAATGGAGGGGATCGGGAGGGGGGGGGGGGGATCGAATCAGTTTCCAGGCTGGAGTGTGTGGGACGGTGCTCATACGCTACGGAGAGCGCAATCATTTTCCGAAGTGTTGGGGGAAAGCCCGCATGATGGGATATAACTGGAACGATTGAAAAAAATCCCCCCTCCCACACTCCTCTATCAGTAGGGAAAATAAATAAACTCCACGAACGTTCGACGATTTCCTCAATTTTGTATTTATTTAATTCCGATGGGGTTAACTGCTGCGTACGCCCATGGGGATTTTCTGCTTCCGTCCTCATCTGCTCCTCTTACTGGCCCTCGTCCGATATTCACCCGTCGAGTGTCTTCCTCAACTCCCTCTCTGGCGTAAATTATTTTCTCCTCCGATTACGTTAATGATTCTGGGAGGATTTTATCGATTACTGGCCGGTAGAGCTATTTAGCCCTTTTGTACGGCATGTTATGTAGCTTGCGGACTTAGAGGGCTATGTAGTCTCATTATCAAATCAGTTGATAGTGGCGTTACGTTGTGGAACGACGTCGAGGAATAACTCATAAGAAAAACGGTGCACAGTTCCACTAAATTTTCAATGCTATCTACCGGTTTCGACGTCTATAGCGTCATTTTCAAGACAAACCAAAGGAAAACTACATATGCGAACCTTTTCTACTAATTCAAGTAAGAGTGGGTAGGGGAAGGGGAGACACGTATAAGGAAGGGATGAGCAATGGAAGTTTACGGGCTTAGAGAAAGATAATGAGAGAAGTGAAGGGAATGTCAAATGATGATGACATTAAGAGGGGAAGATGGGTTAGTTAGAAAGAAGTCGGGTTTCAAAAGTCTGTTAAAAACTGGAGAACATTTTAATTCCGTCATATCATTCACAAAATTAAAATCAGGCGAATGAATAAATGTAGTGATTTCAAGGATTTCAAAAACATACAGTTCAAAACGTTAGTCAAATACATGTGAAAATTTAATATTATTGAAATCACATTTGTGTCCCGTTTCAATGAGGTGACTTGCGAAATGCGACAAGAAATATTTGAGTTTAGCACTCCTAGCACGGGATTAAATATTCCCCAATTTTGACCACAATTTTAAAATCTGACTTCTTTTTTACTAACCCTCCCTCCCCCTCTTGATGTCATCATACTCTGACCTTCCTTCCGCTTCCCGCATTTTCCCCTTCTCTCTAAACCCTTAAACTTCCATTGCTCAACTTTCCTTTTTGCCTTTCCGTTTCCCCTTCTCCCCACCACCTTTTACTTGAGTTACTTTAAAATGTTTGCATTTGTGATTTTTCCCTCTGCTTGCCTTGAAAATGGCGCTATTGACGTCGAAACTGGTAGACAGCATCAAAGCATAGTGGAACTTTACTTCGTTTTTATTATGAGTAATTCCTTAGTCCCATTATGTAGTATCTGGAGGCCAATCTTCTCTTGTATTATAATATTTGTGTGAACGGAATAATTGAAGGAAGCACACGCCCTGCAAATACACTCATCAGACTATTCCCTCTCGGATTAGGCCAAGTCAATGACTTAAGTTATTTCCGACAGCCCTGCAGAACTGGATTACTTTGAATGATTTCCTCCATAATGTCCTATCCTGTTTAACTGATACTAGCGAACATATAGTTTCATAGCTTTGAGAGGGATTATGTTTGAAGCCGATGGAGACTCGGTAGCTACAAGCTAGGCTTAGTTTGATTGAGAATTTCAGAAGAGTTGTGTTCCAAAGCGATGCGGAGAATATTATTTTGACGTCACACTATATCTCCTGGTCCTAAAATAGTGATTTAATAAAATAAATACTCTACCGAACGGATAGGTACTACCTCACACAGTAAATTGAAAACAATGTAAATTTCTCGTAAATAGTTGTAGTTAATACTTGTCTATTTTAGTTCATACTGTTATTTACTCAATTATGAAGTCAAAGTACGTCTCTTTTTTCTGTCAAAAAAAGGTCCCAACTTTGATGAATATCTCCGGACCTTGGGTCTCTAAGTCAGGGTCTGAAGAGCTCAGCGTTTCAAGTTAGACGTGGTCCATTGAAGGTTTCATGGTATCACTGTGTGGAAAATTAACCATTTATAGGTGGCAGCACGTAGATTTTACAGCTGTGAGTTGATTGACTCGTTAAAATCATGGCTATAGGCTCACTTCTAGGCTTTAGAGATGATATCACGGGCGGGGAAAAATTTCAAGCTGTCAATGCATTGCTTCTCAATATCAACTATCTACTCTTTAATCGTGTAATTTTGGCCTTTATGTTTAGATTTCTTGTTCGAATCGACGGACTTATTAAAAATGTGGGAAAAATGAACTGAAACACGCATGGTCATTCTCTTTCAAGCGTTGAATAAATAGTCCTTTAAATCCTAGTCGCTTGTGATGCTCGTAGAACATTTTTATTTGCGTCTGTGCTCAGTAATCCGATCAGAGATGTAATATTGATCAAAATTCAGATTTCTACTACCCTGGTGCTGTGCTTTCTGTTAATTACGTATGTTTTCGCAGTGAGGGTTTGAACAAAATAACTTTCTCAACCATTTTGTCGGAGTTTTTTTTGGATATTCTGTCACTGCTCGACCTAATATTTCAACACCTCTTTGCCGACTGACGCAAATTTCTGATCTATATACTACAAAGGTCTGAAAAATCATTGGCTTTTGTGATGACATCCGAGTCTAGTTCTACCCCCTATCACTTTGTTTTAAGAATGTAATACTACTGTTTACGTATTTTCCATATATATATATATATATATTTAACATCACAGTTAATTCACGATACCGGAAATTGGTAGATGCTTTTATGTAAAATTGTTATTTGCAGTAATATCACCCATCATGTTTGAAGTATTTTAATGCATGCTTATTTACAATTTTAAGAAGACTGGGTCTTCACTTACGGGACTAATGGCTCAGGCTAAATTCGTCAACTTGTCAGAGAAAGATAAGTTCCCCATTAAAACTTACCGAATTAGATTATTAATTTGCGAGGTTTTTCTCAAAGTATAAAACGATTTGAATAGCTAGTATTTTCTATAAAATAAGTCTTAATCATAATCAAATAAGTATAAAATATAATTATATTGTGAAATATTGCGTCTGATCATAATTGCACCGAATTTTTTTTGTGACTCGACTGGATGAAAGCTAAAAATTGGAACAGGTACACCGGTTCATTTTATTTTCATTTTGTTGCTGGTATCACTATAAAATTGATTTTCCTCGAGGTAAATCATGTGCATATACCTTCCGAGCGCAGCAGTCCGATTGGCTAATTCGGGCGAGTAGAGATAGCTGGACCAATCCTAGACCAGTGATGTATACCGCGTAGTCTCACTAGTGGAAATAATGGGGGAAAATATATCTGCCCACGTTTAGATTTCCATCAATTCTAGAATGGACTTTTAAAATCCATCATGATAACTGGGGCGTGTAAATTTTCGTTTCATTCCGTGTGACCAGGAATAAAAACCTTTGTGTCGCAGTATATTTCATTCCAGAAATGGCTTCCATCATGTCTATTTGTGTTGCTTTCACTCATTGTGACGGTTATTCCGATCGCTTTAAATATTTAAAAAATAGAATAACTTAGGTAGTTTTCATTTTGAAGAGAAACAGAAAACTTCACCGAATCAGGAATACTTATGAAGTGTCGATCATATTGGTTGTTGCTTAACATACCACCCTTTAGTGTTTGAGGTTTTAAACGCTATCTAGGGAATACTTTGGTTTTTGTGAAAAGCTGTTTAAGGTTAAAGGTCGAATCGTTTATTGTCGATAAGGATAATAAGTTTACTGGGGTGGTGTATTGTGGTGGTAAAACTGGTGTGTTTCAGAGCGGCACTCTGAATATTATCATGACGCCTCGCTACATCTCTAGATCTGACAGAAGCGATAAAATAAGAGAGATACATTTCCAAACGGATAGGTACAAGCACTCGTTCTTTCCTGGCTCAATAAACGGTCACAATAAGGAATGAGCTCCGCTAAATACACTGTCATAATATACGTCACCTTTTTACCTCCTAAAACGTTATCCCTTACATCTTTACACGGCTGGCGTTCTAACACCCCCTGCCACAGGTCCATGGGGAGGCTCGGAGGGTAGTATGTAGATGTAGATTGTTGGGAATCGCCCTTTCTACGTCTTATCTTGATACTGATACTAATTAGCTGCTAGTATTACTAATTTTTATCACTAGTCTTATCTTGCCCTCATGTAATACTTATTGAACCTTTTTTTGCCACAAACTGGATTCAGATGCATGAGATGTAGAAATGGAGTAGATTGAATAAAGTGGGGTAAACGGGAAAGAAGACAAACGAGGAAGTGCCTGGTGTTATGAGTGAGGATTGGAAACTCCTGAAGAAAATTGAAGGGGTCAGGGTATGCGGCTGGAAGGGGCGTTAAGGGGCAAAGATATGCTGAATGCCCTGATGGAGGGGAGAATGTTGGATGAGCGGGAAAGGGAAGAAAGAGAATAGTTTATTTCGTCAGGATGAAGAGAGGGATAACGTGTGCTGAGATGTTGTAAGAAGGTATTTGAGGAATAAGGGACCTCCTATATAGTTCTGAGTTATTGCTTTCTCAAGTTTTCTCATCTTCGAGTGTTCGATTCTTCATGTATTCCATCTTCTAAGAGATTACAAGCTTTATTTGAGGCTTAGGTTGTCAGTGTGGAAAATACGGAATGAAGATATGTCATTAGGAAACATTAGCAATAAGATTCTCTGGGAGAAATACTTGCAGTTACAGTTATTTGGCCTATAAAACTGACGTTATACTGTAGATACGGTGAAAGCAGGTGAAAATTTTATTGAAGATTCACAGGATTTTTGTTAATTATAAAGTAATTTTTATGTACAGTGGTGGAAAAAATTAACGCAAAACTCATTGGCGTCTGAATACGGCGTACACGGGAACTAATTGAAATCGCTTTTCCTTCGACAACTTGACAACAATGAGACAGCACATGGAAACCGGGAATATTAAAACTCTCTATGAATGGATATCGATTTTACGCGTCTTGTAATTAGTCATACTAATAACGTTTAAGTTCTCGAGATCATCTAGGAGTTATAAACGTGATGAGCTTGCTTCGACCCGCACCCAGTCGAGGTTCCAAAGTCGTAGTTGACTATGTAGAGATGCTTACCATATTTTTTTTAGAGCTTTGGACCGTTTAAAAAATTTTTCTTGATTCAAACTTAAGAAACAATACAATGAAAGCATTTTTTGTCGGGACATGAAAATTTATATTCTCCAAATCAAATTCACTTACAATTAAACGTATTTCCGCGTGCAGGAATAACTGTGGATGAACATCGTTTTAATAGGCCTCAAACTACCTCCGAGAAATATGATTAATTACAATTAACATTTTGGCTTAATATCCTGTGAATTTCGAGTTAAAGTATGGGAAATCTGGTTCAATAGAATGGTTTCCATGTGGAGAAAATTTTTCTTTAAAAGTATTTCCACGTACCCTACGTAAGTTTCCGCCCTCGTGCAAACAGGTCATCTCAAACACTTACATTTCTTAATTCCTCCTAACGTAATATTATTTACTTTCTGAAAGCTACTTTCAAAAATCCAGAACATTTTATTTGGTCCAGTTTTTAAAGGAAACATTAGAATTCCCTTTTTCGTTGTGTAGTAAGAACCACTAGATGCGGATTTCTTTTGATCGATGAAGAATCTAGAGGGAGAGCGTTCGTCTGCGACCAAGAATGCTTAGGGTTCAAATCCTGTCGTGGCCTCTTTTAGTGCCTTTTTATTTAATTTACGCGATGTGACTTTATTGCAACCAAAACTTCGCAGGAATCCGCGGAAGGCCCAGGGAATGGATATTGACCTCAACCATGAGTGTGTGAGTTTTATGCCTATTCGGGCTTTGTAAAAGAATCAGAGCGGTCTCCTTGGTCGTCGAATGAGATGTGTACTTCCCATTCTTGGGTACTCGGCCCCACTTGATTTCTACGTCCTGCCAATCAGATGATGCTAATATCCACTCATTCACTAATTTAACACTCAATGAAAAGCTATTCATGAAGGAGGGAGTAGACCGGATCTCTCATTGTGTCAGTTACTCGATTTAGTGAACTTACCTGATGCTACATTCACCTTTAAATTACTTTGAAATTCTTTATTAAAGAGAGCAATTGTTTTCATTAGGAATTAGAGTTTGGTTCTGTCTGTCGAATTTGTAAATACCGATTACTTATCTGAGTGAAAAACCAAATAAGTGTGGAATTTTCAAGAAAATATCATTAAAACGGTTTTGGAAGTTTTCCTAGCATTGTTTTCTAGGTTTGCTATAAGCAATACATTAGCCGTGTAGTTCAACAGTTCAACTAAGAAGATGGAGGATAATACTTAGGGAATAAGGTAAATTAATGAATCACTTTAACATCTTGGACATACGCAGTGAAAAATGTTTTGCTAAAATTTATAATTTTTTAAATTTTATATTATTATTAAATAATTATTAATTTTTTTGTTAAATTTTTAAGGAGCATTTTTATACCCACGTGATAAAACCCACGTGATACCCACGCGTAAGTAATACTCGGACAAAAATGCATCGCGTATCTTCCCCTGTGAAAGTGTTAAATACTAAAAATCACCTTTTCCATGTAGCGACTAAGCAGTAATTAGATATTTTTCCTATGGTAATTTGTATAAGAGTAGTCAATGGAGTACAAATTAGGAATGTGCACCATCAAAGATTATACGATTGCTACGTTCCTAAAGAATCAATACCTCTTCAAATGTGTCGTAATATTATTGCTTTTATGGATGTTAAATTTGTGAGGGCCCACACATGAAGATATTAACACTTTTTACCGGGTCATAAATTATCTCTTAGTGGTAATGTATTTTAACGGATGTTGAAAAGATACACTGTAATACTTTATTTAGAACGAGTGGAAAAGGTTAAAATGTATGCGTAATTCTCTCAATTTAAGTTGTGTGTGCACATGATCACAGCAATTGATCATCGAGAAATATGCTGGTATTTACATAAAGAATGTGGATGTTTATTAGCCTTATAATCAATCCATCCCCCTCCAGTCTCGATTTCCTGACCTAGTCTTTGTGACATGGAGTTGTCCACATTTTGGTATCATCTTACTGGGTTCATTTCCCATTCTTTCTCTACGATTTTCCTCATTGCTTCTTAATTTGGAGTTGTTTCGTTTGAGGGGGTCGAAAAACTTTTGTTTCTCGCATTTTTCTCATAATGAACGCTGCGCTCCGTGCAGCCTACTCCATCTATGTTACATGATTTGTTTTGAACCATCTCCTATAATTTTGACATTTGTGAACTCGTAAGTATTCCTAGTAGCGGGCGCAAAATGAATATTGATATACATTTGATTAAACATAGTTCTTATTATAGCGGACATGAATTTAATGAATTTCGTTTGATAGTAGTAAGAAATAGGTTTTTTTACTTTTAAACACCAAATAAAAGTTCAGTGGGTGAAAGTCGAAGGCGCAACACCTCTTCGGGTAATTTTTCGACAGATGTTTCTGCCTTTTACAAACCTACTATCCTATTCCTCCTCCTGGGAGAAAGATGAGGCATACTTAAAGGCTAATAAGATCTTTTTTTCCTCCAAGAATTTTGGGAGGGGCCGCTAAAACTTTGAGCAATATCTCTGCTTGCGCTGTCCGCTCTGCTTGTTCGTCTATCGACGCTCGTCTCAATGAAGTAGTCATCTATAAATCTTAGCCAAGTTCCGGGTGGTGATGGTCGGGGTGGTTTGTTGTTGTGAATAAAGCACAGGTTTCAAATACTTGCTGCGCCAAAAAGGAAAGGCTCGTCGCGCTTCGAACAAATCGGAAGCCCCCGTCGAATACTTTTAAGGGCGTAAGAGAAGTCAAATACCACTTCTTTCCTGTGAGTTAAACGCCTGGCGTCCGAAACATTATCTATGGCAGAAAAGGTATCGCCCGCAACACAAGGGGAAAGTAAACTCTTATTAAAGGCATACTATTTCCAAAATGAATCTAATGAGCCCTTCATACATTCCGATTTTGAATGGATTAGTATTGGTGGAGCTTTGTATCGACACGGGGAAACCTCTAGGGATCCTCAAGAGTCCTCCAAGACTGCTCGTTGCTTTAACTCAGACTTTGGGTAGCTGGCCTCCAAACCCATGCATGAGGGGAACTAATGGCGTTTGAATGGAATGGTCTGGGCTGATGTGGTGAAATCCGAGAACTACTTCTTTCTGTTTGTATTCCCGGGGGAGTATCATGCTTTTTCCTATCATTTAGTTATTTTGAACGTTCGTAGACAATACCACCACTCATTTTAAAAGTAACTTAGTTCACACGCAAATAAATTCACCGAAAGGATACGAAACATCATCATAAATTCGCCTTGACATAAGAAAGCTTCGTAGTTGTTACTGGGTTGCAAACCTGAATCGCAATCATGGTTTTCAAAATAACATTGTTCGATTTGCTCATGATTTCGAAAACGTGATAGTCATCAAGAAATATCGGGTGCTATATTGAAGTGGAGTGCGCTCCCAGGACCTTGCGCATTGCCCTACCAATGCGGCTTGCCTTTTGGATGACAATAACGACCATGAGAAGAAAAGAACCGTGATCCCACCCCTGGTCGAGACATTTTTGAGTTTTTCATTCAATTTCTGGTCAAGTAAAATTATTTTTATTCGGCAAATTTTATCTCTTTTGTGTTTAAAAAAAATTCATATTATCAGCCATCCATTGCAGCTACACATTCATTCATTCAAATCGACAATATGAGGAAATTTATATAAAAACTCATTTGCGTTCATTAAAAATCGGACACGGACCACTCTTTAGCTAGCCAAATACATCTGACAGCTACAACATTAACCGTTACCTATTAATTTATTTCATTAATGATATTTTACTGCAAACTGAAGTCTTTTTAAAAGGCTTTTTGTTAATTTTATATGTGCGGCGAATTTATAGCTAAGCATATAGGATATTATGCAATCAGACGTAATAGAGTTGTTTATCTATAACTACACCTGCTTAGGGTAAACTTTTCTGAATGTTTATTCGTATATCCTGCATTTACTAGATAAAGCTTAACGGTGGACAGCTCGTCACCAAGCTTCCTGTGATAAGATGAAAGAAATATCGGGAAAATATGCCTAGCTTATTCGGTATCGATGCGAGCCAATTTATTTTTATTTCGTGAAATTATATACATATACGTATGTTTTCACAGTTTAATCCCATTCTTAAGAACTAAAGACGGATTTATATTGGGTCAAGAACGATTCATTAATAAATATCCGTTTTGAATTTTATGAATATCCGTTAAAGGAACTACAATCAATATACAAATGGGAAATCGTGAAAAATTACATCACGTAGACTATACTTATTTTAATTAAATCTTTTTTGTATCGACATTTGGTGCGGATAAATATCGATATATATCATTTCGGTGAAACAGACACAGTTCGCGTCATTCAAAAAGATCCTCGGAAAGTCGACCACAATGAATATCCCTTGGTGGTAGAAGATGAAGACTTCAGCATATATACCGAATTGGGTGGGATAGTGAATATTTTTTTATGATCAGTCTTTCTGTATAAATGATATCAATCGACGTAAGAACCATGCTGAAACAAACAGCATGCACCGCGACTGAATGTGCGAATAATTTGAAACGAAAGCTAAAAATTGAGGCGATTGATGACTAAGTTCTAGACTCCAACAAATGTGAGTTCCATTGCGGATTTCAAATATTTGCGGTAGACGATGTTTTCCTCAGTGTTGCCAGTCTTTCGAGTGTGTACTGCTCCTAGAAGTTCCCAAAAATGCCGCATTCTGGCGCGCGAAAATTTTTTCGCTAATTTCTTCCGCCACTGTACAATTATAAACCTTAATCCATTTTGTAATTTTTATAATAATTTCAAGTCATTAGAGTAAACACCACCCCAAGCTAAATTTCCATGGCATATGATGCTTTGAAAGAAGCATAGTATAACACCATGAGAGTATCATTGTTATTGTATTTCTTGTATGGCGTCTTGACATGGCCGGTCAAACTTTCCCGCAGTGCCTAGGAGAGTATTTTGAATCTGCTTTACATTTCCCCGTCTTCATTCTCCTCTCCGCTCTATGCTCTAATCCTAGCTTGCTTTCTGCCCTATTTGAGGTCTCCCTAAGGTTTCAACAGCCTTCTCCTATGTCTTGCCTCCCTAAGTATGCCCCCTCCAAACTGCCTGTGTCTTTTCCTTCCCTCTCTCTTTTCTCCGTTTTATGTTCCTTTATTCTCTTTTTATTGCGGGGGGTCTCTCGAGTGTATAGGGATATGGTGGGTAATGGGGGGGGGGGGGGGTGAACGGGGGAGAACGCTAAAAGAACCTTGGACGGGGGTGTTTTGGAGGAGAGGGGACCACCAGAGAGACCAGAACTGGGGAAAACTAACCCCTCCCCCTTCTAATCTCCCATTCTCCAGCACCCTGTCTCTTCGAGTCCATTGCGTCCCCCGGCGCGCCCAGTCAACCATACCAAAGCCTGCCCTGGGCTGAGCGATGCTCAAACTTTCAGCATCGCAACGCGGCGTGAAGTTTGCATCGAACGATATGCAATGGTAGCATAGCGTATATATGAGACACTTCGTGAAAATGAATCAACTGTTAATGCATTGTCTAATTTTGAGGACACAGTAAGTGGCCGCGAGATTACTTAAGCGGAGTAAGTTCGTAACTCCACTTAGGAAACGAAATCGTTCACCTCCTTCGGGATTTGAACCCGGATCTCTCGATATCGCTCCTAGATAGCTTAACTGACTAAAGCAATCTGCGCAGTATCGTGGAATTCGGGTTCGAATCCTTGTGAAGATGAATGATTTGTTTCCTCTATGGAACATAACATTTATTCGTTCAATTTTTATCTGAAAAAAGCTGAAGAGTAACTTATTTGGTATGTTGATGCAGTAAAAGTGATTTAAAACTGGTGTAATAGAATAAAAAATTTAATTATTTTGCGCTTGAAATTAATAAAAAGGCGGAGGAAAACAACCGATCAACCTCATCGATGGGCGTTCTTTGAGTCTCAACATCGTATCGCGAGTTAAATTTTGCATCCGATGAATTTACTTGAAGACACCAGGGGTAGGTATATCAGATTCCGTGTGAATGTGGCAAAATATATGTGTGGGAGACTGGTCGAACAATTGAAACCAGTATGAAAGAACATCGTAGGCACTTGAGATTAGCTCAGCCAGAGAAGTCGGCAGTGGCGGAACACAGCATCAACGAAGACCATGCCATTAAATTGACCGATGCAAAAATCCTGTGCCGCGCACACCGTTACTGGGACCGCATTATCAAAGACGCCATCGAGATACGATTGCATCCGCATAATTTTAATAGAGACACCGGATTCCAACTGAGTAATACCTGGTGGCCAGTGATCAAATGTATTAAAAAGACGAGAAAATGATTCAACGGCCAGCGGAACACGGTATCCAATCATAGGGATCGCAACCTTCATTGTTGGGGCATCAACAGCTTGTTTAATTTTAGTGTTATAGTGGTCAAGGCGGAAATAACACGTGCCTTGAAAATGGAAAACGAGTCGTTCTCCGAAACGTCGGCGGATTTTAAAAAAATTACCCGGTGCGCAGCCCGAGAAAGATATTTAAACATAATACACCGGGAAAATCTTAAATCATTAATTTACTTGTATTTCATCACCTAGTCGAGAGTGAAAGTCAAGTCTGTGTAGGCTGTGTAAAAGTCCAGAATAGGCTAAAATGAGTTAACGTCTTTGGCAGGTTATAAAAATGAAAAGCTACTGGATGGTACTGAGAACTCCTAACCATCCAGTAGCCCGTTATTTTTTCTACGTGCCTGAGATGATAACTCTGAACCATCCAGTAGCTGTACATTTTTCTAACGTGTAAGTATGATTAGTTAATAGAAGAACTAGGATGGGAATTACTATCAGAACGCAGGTTAAAATTTAGGTTAAACCTTTTAAGTAAACTCGAAACAGAGTTGTTCACAGATGACGTTAGATATATATTGAGAACCCCTGCGTATTATGCTAGGTGCTAGGTTTGATCATATTAACAAAATTAGAGAGATAGATTGTCGTACCGATAGATTTAAAATGTCATTTTTCCCTCGTACTGTAAGAGAGAAGAATAGGCAGCGTAGCAAAGGGAGGTATAAGGTGAATAGGTAGGTGAAATATAGTTAGAGTAGTCTGTTGTGCATGATGCATGTAATAACAACCAATAATCCATTTCATATTATGTTGATACTAACCATCTAGCTGCATGTGACCATATTATCTAGCATGTCTCCATTAAATATCCTAGTTGCATGTTAATAGTGCATGTTTGGTGATCTTCACCCCCTGCCACACACCCTCGTGGTGGCTCGCAGGGTATCACGTAGATGTAGATTTATGATAAGTCATTTTTCCCATTTTAGACGTAACATCCTTCACTCATTTGATATTGAATTGTCTTTCATCCGGTATGAATCTCTTTCATGCTTGTTTCAAGCAATCAGAAAAATGGCTTATTGTTATGGCATCCATGTAAAAATAAAGAAAAGGATCAGAGCAATAATGATAAAAAGAACAAAATTGTGTAAATAAGAACTAAGTAAATGGGAGAAGAGATAGAAAACCCCAGTGTTGGTGATGCTCGAGTTTCACTGTCTCCACGACTTGAATTTTACTTGACGAAATGAATGTATTAGATTTGGTCACCTCGTGTAAGTGGCGTTACATCGCAATGCGTGGAGTGATAACTAATTGTATTATTGTCTCAAGCAAACATTCATTAAACATTTATATATGTATCTCACAACAACCATAAATGAGTTGAAGAAGAATTTTTTGTTGTACCTATGGCTAAATACTTATTTTTACCTGTAATTTTTTTTTGACAGTCCCTTTAAAGAATGCCTTTGGATACGTACATTTATTATTGCGCTTTATAACTATTGTACGTGGGAATAAACTACCGCAGTGTGATTTATCAAATTTTACATATTCCTCAAATTCCCGGAATACTCAAAGATTGCGACGTGCGAACGCGTATATCGCCGACATTAAGTGATTTTGCAAGTTAAACTTCCCCAGTCACTCATTTGGTTTTCAGGAAAACTGAAAGTAACGTGTGAGCAGTAAAATACGCCGTAAGAATTGATGTACTTGGAGGCATCGCTATGATAAACACTTTCCTAGAGGTCAATCCGCCTTCGCTTAGCACAATTCATTGAATTTCCATCTCTCACTATTACATTTGGTCGTATGCATTGCCCTGGATATGTCTCTAAAAACATGTTATAGTATGATTTGCATTAACACATCAATTTCCATCGCGTTTGCATGTTGCTCAAGCATGAAAGGGCGCTTTCAGCTATTTTATTTCCCTAGGTCGCCTGTAGATCGCTAATCGCTTACCATAGCCATACGAAATCTAAACCACACACTGTGTCGTGCATCGCGTTGTTCGCGTTATCTGTTTCCATCGAAGTGCTTTCGTGGCATGTCGTATATATCTCATTGCATCGATTTTTATCGCTTTCATTGAATTGTCTCGCATGTAATGATTATTGGTTGTTCAATCCTAAGATTTGACTTCAGCCCTCCACCCTTCCCTATTTAATGCTAGTTCCCTTACAACCTGTTATCTCTTCCTATGTACTTACCTCTTAATTTGGTTCGTGAACTTATTCCTTGGTCTTCCTCTGGGGACTTTCCACTCTATTTTACCTTCAATTATGTTCTTCACAAGCCCATTGTGTCTCAGGGTGTGTCCTATTCATCTGATTTTTCCTATCTGTATGGTGTTTCTTATAGCCATTTCATTTTCTACTCTTCTGTAAATCTCATAATTTCTTATTTTGTCGGTCCATTTTATATTCAGCATCCTCTTCCAGCTCCAGGTTTCGAAGGCTTCTAGTCTTTTCTGGTCAGCTTTTCCAAAGGTCTATGCTTTCGGTCCATAGAATGCCACTCTCCACACGGATGTTTTACATACTGTTTCCCTATTTGTTGTCCTCTCTTCTTTGAGCGCAGCAGTTGTCATTTTCCCATGAACACTTTCTTAACTTGGGCTATTCTCCGCTTGTTGTCCGTTGTACTTCTTCCGTCTCACGTGATGGTACTTCCGAGATGGGAGTAGGACTCAACCTGTTCTAAACGCATACAATAAATATCGCTGTAATTCGACTTCGTCGCGCGCTGCATCAAGCTGCATCAAATATCGCATAAAATCGATTTTTATCACACCATATATCATCGCGTCGTGTATCGTGTTGCTTCGCATTAAATCATACGGCGCGTTTCATTTCATTGTATCGTATGTCACGGTTGATAAATCGCAACATCGAATCGCCCCCAAACATTGCATTATGGGAAAGATCGAGGGGAAATGAATGCTCTTTTATAGCTCTCTGCCGGCCGGCGTCTTCTACTTCTAAATCTCCCACGCCTATCTGCCCTCACCTCTCCCTAGTGGTCTCATTCTTTCGCTTCATTCCCTCCACCAATAATCCCTCATCTCATTCTCTCATTCCCTTTCAATCCTCACTAGATCCTGAAGCCTTCCCTGGGAGATTCTCGATGGTTCTTACTTGTTCTCACTTGTGTTCGCCCTTCGGAACAAAGTTAATCCACGAGGCGACCCTCTCGCAGAATAACCCACACACTCTCTCTCCTCCCTACGCGGTAGACCCGAAATAAAATGTCGTTTCGTGTCCTGTAACTATTTAGGCTCGCTGTAAAGGCGGCTTTAAATATTGAAGATACTTCATTGACATTAGCTTTGTAAGTCCGTTCCAAGTAACACTTCGATGGGTAAGCACGGACTTCCCTGGCAGTACATCTACATACTACCCTGCAAGCTGCCGCATAGGCGTGTGGCAGGGCAGGGTACTGAGGTGACACTTCATTGTGAGCATCGTTTGTTCTTGATTCAATTTCTGTTTTCATATTTTATGCTATCTTATCGAATACTATGTTATCAGTTGTTTTTATAAAATGTACTTCAAATATCTAGTAACAGTATATTTTTCATTGCCTCGTGCTAATTTAATAATAGAGGGTTAAAGTGTTGAAATTGTTGTTATAGAATTGTGATTTTTTTCCGGTGAAGGCTTAGTTACGTACACGGATCGTGATTCCCTTGGTGCTACGTGTGAAAATTGATAGAGATTCCAGTTTTTTTTCTGTTTTAGTCTCAATTACGGAGAACCAGCTTTTGACCCAAAATTCATTGAATATTTTCAAATTCTTGTATTTCTTAGTTAGTATATCCTAGATTCATAAAATAAGTAATTTTCTTTGATTTATGGGGTACTGGTTGTCTAGCTAGATAGTGCCTTCCCGACCACTCCGTCCGTGAAAATTGGACTGAGCATTGGCCTTAATAGGTCCCAACTAGAGATTTGTAGCTTTACGCTTGAAAATATTTAAATGGTGCGCCTGTAACCCAGTGGTGACTTATGTTTCGTGTTATCTAGAGCGTGAACCATGTATTCACACGCTCAAGGACCAAGCAATTTCTATGCATGAGATGTTATTGCCACGCTTAGATTCGTAGAAGAAATTTAATCGTTGAAATATACGTCTTCGTGCAGTGCGTGCTTACATAAATATCTACTGTGTTCTCTTTTTCACCCTTGCTTACGAACACTCTTTTTCCTACTCTTCCCTACTACATAGGTGGTTGCATAATTCATTCAGCTCCCCCTATCTCCCGTTCTCCTTTGGGAGAGAGAAACAGGAGGATTTCATCGTAGTTTTGTTCCATCATTTACTTATTTATTTACCGTTCCGCCCCGGAAAAATCTCTCTCATTCCGTTTTTAATATATCACTCACCCCACGGTCATCTCATTTTGCAATCGTGGTTGTCTATAGAGTGGGTAGTTTCTCGAGGACGTGGTGCGTTTCTTCTCTTTCGGTTATTTTCGTCCTCCTGGTATTTCCGGGATAAATGGTTACTTTCGGTGGCAAACGGCGTAGGGTTTTAAGGGTAGAGACGCTGGTGAAGTTCTTTAAGAAGGGCGGGCCGCCGGCCGCGTCGTTGCGAAACGCGTGGTGGGTCTTTGAATTATAGTCGGCGGAGCGGTACCGACATTTATGGGCGGGCGAAGAAGGAAGCTCACTCACACGCGAAGAATGAGAGAGAATAAAAAAGGAGAATATATTTTATTTTTAAAAAGCACCATCCTTTCATGCGTTTCTCGTGCTTCTTATTTCTTTTACCCGTTTCCCAACCAGCAATACGCCCATTCCTTGTGCTATCATTTACAGCTATGCGGTGCCCTGCAAAGGCACCTCATGAGTTTGTTGCCAGAGGTCCCTCCTCAAATATGCGCTAACCGTCATACAATTCCTATTTTTACAAACATCAAATTTTTTTCTCGTGAGTACTTCAACGTAATCCGAAGTTTAGCTCGTACTGTTTGAAAATTGCGCTTTCTCTTATGTCAAAAATTTCTTATTAGAGATGAGGGCGGGATATAAAATTTGCAGATTATTCGACGATCATACTTTTACGAACGCTTTTTCATCCATAAGAGTCGGCTGCATTAAATTTGTGTTGAATTGACGTACAATGAAACCTCTATAAATCTAGTTTGAGAAAGATATCATTTCACCCAGAAATCAATGACTTTGATTTCTAGTAACTTAAATAAAAATTTGTTTACTCCACTATAGGTTTAATAACACGACCCGGGTTTCGACACTTCGTGTCATCCTCAGATGCAAATACAACATCTGTCACACTATGTATACAGGTTTGTGGTAGGGGAGGGGAAGGAATCTGGGATAGAGGGGGTGTGGGGGGGGGGCGGGAATTTTTGGAGGTGGGAAAGGGGTAGGGGGTGGAGAGGGGAAAAAAAATCATAGTTTGTGTTTTGGGAAAGCCGCCTACAATTTACACTGTGGGAGGTATGGTTTGGGTATATGTTGAGGAGCAATGATCACATTTACAAAGTGTACAAAGTTCATCAGTTCACTTGAGTTATCCGGGTTTTTAGGGGGGTTGAGAATATGGGAGAGGAAATGGGAGCACTTGTTCGTTAGCTGGGGGATGGTTTGTATTTTGGGAAATGATGCTACAATGTTCACTGCGGGAGGTCTGGCTTGGGTACATGGCGAGGAGTCACTTAACCTTTACTAAGTACATAGAATTCTTTAGTTCACTTGCCCTCGAGTCATCCGGGTTTTCAGGGGGATGGAGAATATGGGAGAGTGAGAGGGGAGCACTTGTTCGTTAGCTAAGGGGAAGTTATTTAACGAATTTTGGACAATTTCTAGCGACTCTAGGGCGTCTAATCTTCTTCCGTCTTTTTCAGAGTGAAGGATTTTTGGCGCGAAACTGCTGTGGTGGTTGTTGACACCGAGATGGTTTGCGAACATGGAATCCTGTTTTGATTTCTCATGGCACTTTTTGTGTTCACTCACTCTAGTTTCCACACTTCTCCCTGTCTTGCCGATGTATTTAGTCGGGCAGCTGTCACATTGTAAGGCATACACTCCGCTACTTCAAGTTCCGGGGAAGTTGTCTTTGGCATTGAACAGAAGTTTTTTAATTGTTGTCGGGGCGTAGTAGGCTTGCGTGTATTTGTTGATTGTGAAGGAGGATCTCACTAAATACGAGATTTTCCCTCAAAATGCAATTTTACACCACTTTCTTGAGGGTTCTTCTTGGCGAAGTGATGACACCATTGAAACAGCTAGTTTACTTTGGGATTTTTTCAGCAATCTATTGACTAGCTCGGTTTGATAGCCGTTTTTTTCTGCGATGTATTTTATGACGTCTAGTTCTTTCTCAAAGTCTGTTTTTTCTAATGGCACTTTTATCAATCTGTTTATCAATGCATGGAATGCAGCTGCCTTATGTTGGGATGGATGGTATGAATCTGCTGGGATAACTTCGTCGGTTGTGGTGGGTTTTCGGTAAATTGCGAAGCTGTGTTTGCCTTTTGACAGCTTGATAGTTAAGTCGAGGTAGTTGTTTCATTGGTTTATGCTGGTTTCCATGGTAAACTTAATGTTTTTGTGAGTTGGATTAAGGACTGTTAGGAAGGATTCCATTTGCCTGTTTGTTCCCGTCCAACAGCACAACACGTCATCCACATACCTGTACCAATAATGTACGAATTTCGCCAATTTGTTCCCTGTATTGAAGATTTTTCTCCTCGAAGTGGCTCATGAAAATCTCGGCCATCCATGATGAGAAAGGTGAGCTCATAGCTATTCCTTCCTTTTGGTTGTAGTATTTGCCGTTGAATAGGAAGTAGTTTTGCGAGAGACACAATTCCGCAAGCGACTGGATTACGTCAAGGATCACTGGATTTATGTTCTTATTTCTGAGTAATTCTATGGTGAGGTCCAACGCCTTTTGTTTGGGGATGCTTGTAAACAGGTTGCTAACGTCAAAGGACGCTAACTTGGCGTTAAGTGGTGCTGAGGTATCCTTTAGTTTCGTCGCTAAATCGATTGAATTTTTAATGGAATATTGGGGCGAAAAGGCGGTGAGCTCTTCTAATATTGAGTTTAGTTTAGCTGCCAATTTATGCACCGGTGCAGAGGAGCTGTCGACCACTGGTCTAATTGGCATATTCTCTTTGTGGATTTTGATTAAACCGTATTGGCGCGGAAGGAGGGGGTTTTTTTGTATCACAAAATATTTGTCCTTTTCACTGAATAAGCCGTTGCATGAATTGATAACGGACCGGGTTTTCTTCTAGAGGTCTTAGGTCAGATCTTTGGCTAATGCCTCAAACTCGTTATTATTGATGAAATCTTGTCATTTCTGTTGGTAATCCTGTCTATTAAGGACTACGGTGGAATTTCCTTTATCTGCTTTGGTAATTATCAGGTTTTCTTTCTTCGTTTTGTCTATTATGCTGTTTAGGGTGTGAAATACTTCTTTTTCGTGACTCCGGTGGTTATTTGCTAAGCTGATATTCTTACTTAGGGAGTTGGCTACAATTTGTTTTGTTCCGTGATTCTCTCTCCATAATGCCACTTCGCAATCTACTAAGAGATTTTTTGTTATTTTAAGTGATAAGGGACGTTGAGATGCGAACTTCATACCTTTGTTAAGTAGTTCTTCTTCGGGAGTTGTGAAGATGTGGTCCGATAAGTTTTTTAGTCTGGGTTGAAACTCGTAGTTGGCTTCAGGAGTCTTGGGTGGTGTGGCGAGGAAGTCCCGTCTTTGGTCGTGGCACAGTCTTGTTATCTTGCCCTTGATGGTGTTCAGCCTTTTTGATGCTACTTCGCTAGCTCTGGTCCGTACACGATCTCGAAGGCACTCCCATTGCACGATGTGTAGTTTAACACTGAGTTCCATGTGGAGCAAGTACAGGTAGTGTGAGATGGAATCTCTTTTGGAGAACCAAGCTTTGAGTTCCATCTTCACCCACACTTTTTCTGCTATCTTGGCTGCTTTACTAGTCGAGGGTGAATTCGATTTCATGTTAATTGAAACGTATTTGGGTGTTAGTCCGATATTTAAACACTTATTATTAAAATAAACGTTTAATGACGCGATGCGGAATTTGATGTAAAGCTTGAAATAAAGTTTAGCCTGTTCTGCCGTACTAGCACTTTTCACAAAGGAAATGGTTCCAGGCTTGACTTTTTGGAAGTAATTCATAGTAACTTAAAATTTGATTTCACTTTAAAGAAAAATATCCTACCCTTACAAATATTCCAAAATATCTGCCCCATACCGCACTACTTTCCGAGATATTTTCCAAAATATGCCAGCCGTTTTACCTGGGAAATGATACATGCATGCACTCTGGAGAAATATAACTTAAAAAAGAGGAATTTGTAACAGCTAGATCTCGTCAAGAAATTAATAGTATGTATTATTCATGGTTTTTTACTATTTCAAAAGATAAATCATTTACTCAGAAATTTATTCGTAATAACAAAATACTTACCTTCTGTTTTGAATAACATATAAGCGTACCGCGTGAAAAAAATGTTTAAGACTTTAGTAGATATTTTAGTGTATTACTAAGAATTTCAGTCTCATAAAAGAATTTAATTGCTCCATTAATGTACCTGCCTGTATTTAGTTCATGCCTCCTACTGCTGCTGAAATTACAGTGTTACTTTTGAATACAGTCTCCTGTATAACTAAGGAACTATCTCGCTCAAACTACCCTCAGCGGCCTCCACCGCATCCATGAGATAATGACCGCTTGAGGAGGAGACCACTGTAGGGAGGGAAACTGTAGGGAGGGAAACTGTACATTGCCTGTACATATGGAAAACTCATTCCGTTCCCGAAAAAATAGGCCGCTTAAGGTAGTTTGAAGAAAATATCATTTTACCTAGAAATATACGAATTTGGCCCCATTTAAAGAAAAATATATCACCCTTCCATTGATACCAAAAATTCAACCGCTTACCACATTACTTTCCGAGATAGTTGTCTGAAAGTACTTGCCCATTTATATGGGAAATTGTACGTGTATGCACTCTAGAGAGACCTTTTTTAACAAATGAGGAAGTTCTTACGCCTAGATCTCGTTTCTCTTTTTGAAAATTAATCACTCGCCGCAGTAAATTCTTCGGGATCACAATAAACCTTCCGTTTTGATGAAGTTTCAAACGTACCGCGTGAAAAAATGAGTCAAGTTAAAGATTTATTTGGATATTTTCATTGGATTACTTGCAATTGCTTTCTTGTAAAACTGTATTATTGCACCATTAATAATGCAATATTTTATTCGTGTGTCTCACAGCTGGTGAAATCAAACGGTATATTTCGAATATGGTCTCTATCATGATTAGGGAACTACCGCACTCGCACTACTCGCATTGCAATGAGGCCTGCCTCCGAGACCACCTCCCATAAGCGGTCATCTATCTAAGCGGACGATTTTTTTCGGGACCAAGTACAAGTTATACAAAGTTTCCCTACCTAGAGCGGTCACTTAATTTAACGGCCACTATCTCACGGATCCAGTGTTTGCTGCTGAATACAGATTTCATTGTACCATTGTTTTCTTTGACTACGCTTGTCTTAATAACAGATTTTTTGTGATAAGACCGTTAACATTTAATTGATTAGAAAAAAGCTACTTTTACATTTATCCATCTAATATTGCTTTCAACACTGCGTAATTTAAAATTAACTAAGCAGTTTAAATAGCTGGGAATGCTTGGGTTTCGCCATTATATATAAAGATGGCCATCATTTCTTCAAGGTGGCCAAAATATGATTTTACTTGCATTCAAGTATTTAATGTGGTGGGTTAATGGTAATAATTTAAAGGTAGGCCTCATCTGGAATATGCTGTTAGTGTATGGGATCCAAACGAAACGGGGTTGATATCAGAGTTAGGTCGCGTACTGCGAAGAGGAGCTAGGTTTGTGAAACGATGCTACGATAAGTTGGCTAGTGTGTCTGGACTGTTAGAAGGATTGGGATGGGGATCGCTATCACAGCGTAGATTAAATTGTAGGCTTAACCTCCTAACTAAATTTCAAGAAAATCATTTATCTGACTACGTAAAAAACATACTATTAACCCCCTCGTACTACGGCAGATTAGATAGCGCCAATAAAATTAGAGAGCTAGATTGTAGAACCGATAGGTATAAAATGTCATTTTTTCCGCGTACCATTCGGGACCATAACAGCTGTGATCGTCGTCATGAATAGTTCGAATTGTGACAATAGGCAGACAGTAAATCTTTCTCATTATATTCTCCTCTTTCTTATTTATGCTTGATGTAAATATTGATGTTCTTATTTATGCATAACATTTTGAATCTGTAGTAGTAGTCTTTGTATCCCTTGCATGTTGGAACGATTGACGATAGAATGTTTCTTGGGTATTAGATTTTTAATTGGCGCTTTGCGTGTGTGGTACGCGGGTTTCAATGTAATTTCGGTGTTTTACCGTATCATTGATGCATGCCTGGTGTTGAAGCACCCCCTGCCACACACCCTTTGGGTGGATTGCAGGGTATGACGTAGATGTAGAACCTCATCTTAACCATTATTGGCCAGCATCGCGAAGTCATATCTTCATATCTTCTCTCTCCTCTGTACATTGTCCCAGAGCGCTTCAATGTAATGCGTATTTTTAATTTGTTTCACTTAATCAAATAATAACACTTGTTTTTTCGCCTTGCAATGGGAACTATCCATTTACGTTCTGAAAGTAAGAGAAAATATTTCCACTTATGTAAATTCTGCGCCCACGTAGTTTAGTAGTCTGCCGATGGAAAGGATTTCGTAGGAATACAACATTTCCGGCCGAAATGATAGTTTCACGGAAAACTGTATTTGAGGATCAAAAACTCCCTATATAATGTAAAAAAAAAATAAAATAAATGCTTCGTACCGCCATATTTTCTCGATTTAGCTGATTACTGCAAAAATTGATTCAGAATGTGGAAATTCCATAGTAACGGCGCTGCAGTCAGCCGCAAAAGCGTGTTTATGAAAATTATTTTCGTGGAGTAATTGACATTTATTGCGCTTAATATTTAGTATTCAACAGACAAAACATACCGTCGGTAGAAGCAGAATTTTTATAACCATTAATAAAAAAAGTTGGAACATAGAATTTATTGTGAATCACACGGTCGTGGTGGATTCTCCTCAATGGTTTAACTTTCACGTTGTCCCCATTTCAAACTCAAAAGATCCAAAACTTCAACCAACAGTTTTATGTTGCGCTATTGCTGCTCTTTCATTCTCGTAGATTTATGCTGTTTCATTCTCTCAATCTATAATTTTTAGCTCTTTAGACCTAAATATCTTGAAAAATAAAGTTGCCAAAAATACCTTTTTTGGAGTTGGCAATACTGGGGATTTTGGATGTAGTTTTTTTTCTTTTTTAAGCCAAAATATTTAGGCCTGTTTATCCTTCTGAATGAATATCATTTCCAGAAGCTCCGTATTTTTTTGTGCTCCTGCTGCCGTAGATTGATTTGATTATATGCCCTCTTGCCCTAATATATAGCCATGTAGAACCTTCATCAGTAAAAAAAAGTGTCCAGAAATACCTTTTTTTTAGCTTTACTGGGGTCTTAAACGGTGTAGAAAGATGTTTTTCCTCTCTCGCTTGAATATTTTATCCGGTAAAACATTTTTAATACTTTTTTAAATTTGAATTTCCGTTGTTCAAATTGAGTGCAGTTAGTCATGGTTAACAATACATTTTTGACAAGGCTAGAACTAGGTTTTCGGTACACGGCTATACCTATATCCGTCAAGCCCGGAGATGATCCGCGCAAAATATACTTTAAGAAAGCTGTGACGGATAAAACGTGTTCGTGACCACGCGCTTTTCGTTAAGTCATCGCGTTCTTTTGTAGAAGGACATGGTTTAACTTGAGATTGCGTGTTGGGGTGAAGTTGCGTGTTATTCCATCAAACATAAAGTAGGTTTTATGTCATATCATGGAACATAAAGACGAGGGATTTTTGTTGATGGAATTGGTCCGGATTCTTAATAAAAGAGAGGAAAAGGTAATCAAGAAGAGTGAGGAAACTGACATTTTTACCAAGCTATTCTGAAGAGTCGTGAAAAATTAATGCCATCGTATACTTTAGCTAACCATTCCTCTGACTGATGAAGTATTTTCTCATTTATTTAACGCGACATGGAAATTTTTCATCGTGATTGCTGTTTGGCGAGCTGAATTTTCCCGTGTTATCATCGTCTTTCTGTCAAAACTAATATATTAAATCGCAAAAGGTCATTGATATCTTCTCGTTCTCTCGCGGGTACTGAACGCAAGCAGTGGTAACTCACTCTCTTTCTTGGGACCAATAAGGTCCGTATGATACTGGTGGGTGTTAATTGTGTGTGCCAAAAAAGTAATCGTATTATTTTACATTTGGGTGCTATGTGTACTCGAAATTGATACTTTGCTCTAAATCGAGTGAGGAATTTTGAACTTAATCAGAATTCCGGAATAATTGATAGTACATAATCTCCTGCGATATAGTATCCCAGCAGTGAACAGCATTTGATTCTGCTCAAAATAATTTATCTTTACAGCATTAAGGATTATCCGTCATTTCCAGTTTGATATCCTAGTGAAGTTAGATCTGTGGTTGTAACTAACTTTGATTAGTGGACAATATTATGATTTCTCACTTAATTTGCGACAGATTTTTATTCGACCGTTATGATTCCAATACCACCTAAAGGATGCCTCTATGGAGTGGTGATTTGCCAAGGAAATTTTATGGGGGTATGCTTAGATATGATACTTTACAATAGCTCATGCATCGTTGAAATGTAGTCATGCTTTGCTATAATGCAAGTATATGGATTTGAATGTTTTTTGGGGGTAACTGTGCTAGTATTAGAAGATGAGAATAGCTGCTCTTAGATTTTGTTTCCTAGAATTCCATCTTGGTGCTGAGAAATACTCGTATCTACTCGTGTGAATTAACCTTTTTATTAATTGTGCTGAATACGTCATAATTGGTCCATACCATGGTAATTTTCCTAATCAAATCCATAATGAATATAAGATTTGCACTTTCCCACAGTTATTTATTGTAATCGTACAACGCGTTTCGCGGATTGCTGCATCTTCAGGTAAAATTGTTTATCCATTATTTATTGATTGTTACGATAGTAACCTTACGCTAAGATGGGCGCGTGTTTGGAGAACAAACTAACTCTTGGGTGGAAAGACTGACAATCAATAAATAAAAGAGAAACGTTTGTACCTGAAGATACAGCAAGCTGTGAAACGTGTTGTACGTTTACAATGACTAACTGTGAACTGAATGACTAACTGTGAAAAGCAAAAGGGTTATTTTCATTTTCGATTCGAATATAAAATACTTCCACGACGTAACGCCTGAAGGTGTTAAGTTCAATTTTCGTGAGTTTAGTTCTTTGCTGAAGTCCTTCCAACCTCAAATTTAGTCTTGAAATTGTGTAGTTCATAAAATCATCACATTATTTTGGCATCAAAGTTAACGAGCAAAGCGCATGTCGGTTTTTACGTGTTTTTTTATTCTCATGAATTGAGGGATGACGATGGCTCTCAGCTCGTATGAGTCTCCAAAATTCTATGCTTTTCATGTAATAACTGTGATAGCAAATGGAAGGTGCGCAAATTGGTATTGCAGCGTACCTAAGTGGAGAATTAAGGAGCGTAAGCAAGGCCCGAAAATACCTTCGCTCCGATTGAGTAAAAATTTATTAGAGGGCACTGGATAAAATCCTGCCAGGGTCAGCTCTAATAAAACAGGGGCATTGGTGGGAGGGTAAAGAGAGTCTCTCCCCTGGAAAGATGAAGTAGAAGTAGGAAAAAAAGTGTCGGGAGTAAAATCTTTTACGTGCACGGCACGCAATACGGCTGCATTTTCAAATTAGTTTCGCCTCCACCTCCTACGTGGAGCGGTGGTTCATCTGAAAATTTTACGACTTATATTGTGTAATCCTAGGCAGTAAAAAGGCCTTCCAATCCTTCCTTCGTTTCGCTCGGAGGAGAGATATATCTCTGCTCGGGTCTTTCCGTGTGTGTGTGTGTCTCCCCTTCTCTGTCTCGAATTCGTCGCCGTTACTCCGTTGGTCTCTCTTTCTCTCTCTGCTCTTGTGCTCCATCCCTCACCTCGCTAATACACGACGCCAGGTTTATTTCCTTCCATAAGAGTGTCTCACGTGTGTGCGCGTATGGCCTCTCTCCTACATCCCCCCTCCCCTCCCATCCCAGGTTTCCCCAGATCTCATGCGCCCCAACCGCCTGCCCACTTCTCGGAATACTCTCCGTCCTTAGGCCAGGTCTTTTCATCCTGCCTTTTCATCCTCATACCCCTTCCCCCCTCCCCCTAAGGATTCCCTTATCTTAAGATCCTTTTAAAAACGCGGGGACGAGCGGATGGATGGCTGCGGGGGAATGTCTTGTTGGTTGATTTCTTGGAAGATTTGTGGCTGGAAAGATTTTTAGATCCTGGAAATTAGTCCGACTCGTGGAAGTCGATGAAGATTTCAGAGTGGAGCTAGTAGTGCGATACATTCGAATCTAATCTAAAGACGTCCTATTTGCTGCGAAATCGAATGGAGACGGATCTAAACCGATTCATTCTAACATTTCCGTTAGTATTTACTCGTATCACGCACCATGTAAATATGAACCCTGGGCCTGACACGTGTTTTATTATTAAGACCCTTTTAAAACACGCGTGTGCCCGGGGACGAGCGGATGGACGGCTGTGGGGGGAATCTCTTGTTGGTTGATTTCTTGGAAGATTTGTGGCCGGAAAGATTTATAGATCCTGGAAATTAGTCCCACTCGTAGAAGTGGGCGAAGGTTATGGAGTGGATCGTGTAGTAGAGAGACGTGCGATGCGTTCGAATCGAATCTAATGACGTTCGATTCGGTTCCAATTCGAGTCGAGACAGTACTAAACCTATTCATTCTAGCATTTCGATTAGTATTTTCTCGTATCACGTACCATGTAAATATCAACCCAGGTCGTGACAAGTGCTTTATTCTTAAGACCCTTTTAAAAAGGCGTGTGATCGGAGACGAGCGGATGGACGGTTGCGGATGCATCTCATCTTGGTTGATTTCTTGGAAGATTTGTGACCGGAAAGAATTTTAGATCCTGGAAATTAGTCCGACTCGTAGAAGTCGATGACGATTGCGGAGTGGGGCGTGTAGTAGAGACGTTCCCTAGATTCGAATCGAATCTCATGACGTTCGATTCACTTCGAAATTGAATTGAGACAGTTTAAAACCGATTCATTTTAACATTTCCATTAGTATTTTCTCGTATCACGCACCATGTAAATATGAACCCTGGGCGTGTCACGTGCTTTTTCCTTAAGACCCTTTTCAAAAGCGCGTGTGCCTGGGGACGAGCGGATGGACGGCTGCAGGGGAATCTCTTGTTGGCAATTTCTTGGAAAATTTGTGGCTGGAATGATCTTTAGATCCTGGAAATGAGTGCGACTCGTGAAAGTGAATGAAGATTGCGGGGTGGAACGTGTAGTAGAGAGAGCATTCGAATCGAATCTAATGACGTTCGATTCTGTTCTAAAAGAAATCTAGAAAGTTCTTGACCGATTGATTCTAAAATTTCGATTAAGGTTTCCTCGTATATGTAAATATTACCCGTCATTCAAGGCTATGCTGTCGTGATATTGCCCCACTTTTTTTCTCCTTTTCTTTTCCTGTGTTAATCTTTTCGTTTCTGAGGCTATCCATTCAATTGATCTTCTTCATAATGCGATACGAGTACACCACAAGCGTTTGGGACCCCGGGCGTAAAGATTTTACCAAGAAAAACAATGAAATGCAAAGAAAAGCAGCACGATTCGTTCAAAACTACGTACGAACATATTATGTTTCGCAACTTTTAACAGTGACTGAGGTGGGAGCCCAAAGTGACTCGGAGGCTAGTTTGCTTGAGAGATTCATAACTGGTGTGTTTCAGAGAGAGACAGAGAATTTTATCATGACGACTCACTGCACCTCTAGGTCTGAAATCTAATCTGATGACGTTCGATTCGGTTCTTAATCTAAAACCTGGCTCCCTAACTAGAGCGGGGACTAGTATCAGAGGGGGATACCAGCCCCAGACAATCACTAGAGGGAGGCAGTTGAACTTGGATGAGATACTGTGGGAAAATCGAGTAGATAAAACATCATTCTTTAGTGTGTAAATTTCATTTATGTAGAGAAAATACTTTTTAAGAAAAGCATGTGGGGCATTACGTTTTAGGTAACCCCCGTAGATCCTTCTCATATCTCGTGTTATCTGCTAGACGTATTCATCATTTATCCGTCCATTTTTCGCGGTTCTTTTAGCCATAAATGCTTTATCATGCTTCTTTGGAGTTCACTGTGTCCAAGGGTTTAGCATACACGCCTAAGTCTCCTTTCTCCTCTCTCTTTCTAGCTGCCTTTTGGTCTCTCCAATTATTTTCATAGGTGTACTTCCTCACATCTGATGTTATCCGTCGATATACAACATCCACCTCCGGCCTCGGGCTTCAAAAGCTTCCATTGTTATCTGATTCATTATTCCAATAGTTCGTGTCACCCATCCGTGCATTATATGCGTTTGCTGGTGATAACACACCCCCTACCAAACATATTTAAGGTGCCTAGCAGGGTAATATGTAGACGTAGATCGAATTAAGACAGTTCTAAATTGATTCAATCCAATATTCCGATTCGTATTTTCTCGCATTACGCACCATACAAATATAAACCCTGGATGCGACACGTGCTTATTTCAATTGAAGGCATTAATGATTAAATCTGAGGACTAATTGATTGATAGCCTCAATTCCATCTTCTCCTCTGCTGACTCCATTACCTGTTCGCAGCTCTTCTGTTTCATATTTCGTTTTACCTGGCCTACGTATTTGTCTCTCTGTCCTCATCATGGTCATCTGTCCATCAAGACTGTGCTGTTGTTATATTTATCCACTTAGTTTATTCCTCTTTTTTTCCTGCGTTAAACTTTTCCGTTCGTTTCTGAGGCTATCCATCAAATTAATCTTCAGCATAATAAGATGATCGTCGCAACTGTGCTTTTCCGCGAGTCAGCCTGCATTTTGCTCTCAGAATGTTGTAGCGTGTTTCTATCATTCCGCATGCATTTGACGCGGTTAGTATTCTAATCTAGAGTTTGCAATTTTTGTACACAATGACTGATGCTACTTTACAGCTGAGTCACCAGATAGAGATCCAATTGATGGAAAACTTGACCTCCTGAGAGTTTTCTCCAGAGAAATACCATCGCATGTTTAATTGGTCAATGAAAGACTACTTCACCAAGGATTGAAATTCGCCATGAAAAAGTCATTTGACTCGACTGGGATGAGAACCCGGATCTCCCAATTGCCAGTAATGTTTGTTAGCCAGCTACATCACCAAGCCATCTTCCTTTAATGCGAATGTCGAGGGGGTGGGGGTTATGCGAAATAGATACAAACGCCTAAAGTCTACTTTGTAGCACAAGAGACAAAGTCGTGCCCACAAAGCCACTGACGTGGTGGATAATGAACGTGACATTTTTGTTTATATAACGATGAAAATAGACGAATTCAAAAAGTCTACTTTGTCTGCAGAACACAGTTTGGTCGTTTACCGTTACCTATCGCACTACTCCGGCCGATACCGCGAATTTCACTCTCGTCCGAAGCAGTGGCGGTTGATTCTGTACCGATCTTCTTGATCTGCGCCATCAGTGCCTTCCGCGGAGACTGCAGCCTCTCAGCTGTGGAGCAAGATAGTTTAGATAGCGTGTATAGTGTAGAAAATTCTTGTCGCCTCGGCCTATTCTTTTTGCCATAATTATATTTACATCAACAATCACATACCAACCTGCGAGCCGCCGCAGGGGCGTGTGGAAGGGTTTGTCAGGGCACCAGCCGTGAAAGAAGTAAGGGATAAGATTTTGTGAGGTGAAATGGTGACGTTTATTATATGAGTGTATTTAGTGGAACTCAGTTTTTATTGTGGCTGCTTATTGTGCGCAGAAAGAACTTTCTTGTACCTATCTGTTTGGCAGTGTATCTCTCTTATTTTATCGCCTCTCTCGGACCTAGAGATGTAGTGGGGCGCCTTGATAATATTCTCTGTGCCGCTCTGAAAAATACCAGTTCTGAATTTCTCGAGCAAGCTAAGCGTAGCCTGTAGCCTCCAAGTCTCAAGGGGCTCCCACCTTAATTCCTGTAAAAGTTGTGAAACACTATATATACGCTCGTAGCAATTTTTAATGAAGCGTGCAGCTTTTCTTTGTATTTTATTAATTTTTTTGGCTAAATCTTTATGACCAGCGTCCCAAATGCTCGCGTTGTATTCGAAGTGTGGCCTAACGAGAGCCAAAATGTATCCGAAATCATAAAAAAATATTTGACGGCTCTTGATATCTAGCCGGTGACCCTCAGTTTGAGTCAAATGCGCTACCCTTTGGTCTACCGGTCCTGGCACTCTCTCGAAAATAAACACACAGAAGTAATTTAGTTTGAATAGAATTAAAAACTTGTTTGAAATTAGATTCTCAACTGATTTACGAGTTATTCCGAAATTTTTATTGTAAAAAAGGATATATTGTAACTTCCAGTTAATCTTTTTTGGATAAGTATATGGGACCTCTCGGGATATTCAATGAAATTTCAAGCAACTACTTTGCCATCTCATTAATTATCTTAAGTACTGCAGTTAGTGAAATAAAAATGCTGTAATTCCGTAGAAATTGTGATCCAGTCCTCTACTATTGCGGGGTAAATTTATTAATTAAAAACTGATCAATGATTAGTCTGCATATTTTGTTCATTATTTTGCTCTGTTAGGAGTGTCATCGGTGAGAGTAGAATTTTAAGACGAAAAATTATAAGGTGGACTTTTATTAGTTTGGACCTATCTAGTCGCGTTTGAAATTCCTTAAGATTCTTAGAGTACTGCATCTGTTAATTTCCAAGTTAGCAACATGAAAGCAAATGTGGAAAAAAAAACAGGTTTCCGGAAACTAGATACGGCAATATAGTGAAAGAACGGCACATTTAATCCAAAGAATTAGTGACGTTATGCTTCGGTTATTGATGATTAGATTGACTTTGTTATTACAATTGAATTAGTTCAACTGGCCCGGGTTTCGACGTGGCTCGTCGTTATCGCCTGATATACGTGGAATGACTGGCAATCTTATCATTTACGGAAGTGACATAACGTCGCAAAGAAGTTGAGCAAATGATGCCGTGGTACGTTACCTGATGATTACCCGCCTCTACGAAACCCTTTGAATTAATTTTTGTGGAATAACTAAGTAAATCTTGTCATTTACAATGTTATACTAATTACAAATTGCAATAATAATAATAAATATTTCTTTAAAACTTACAGATTTCCCGAATTACAAGCGTTTTAATATATCATTAGACGCACACAAACACCCATGTCCTGGGCAGTGCATTTTCTTACCCAGGCGGGACTCGAACCCGCGACCCTCGGGTTAGAAGGCGAGGACTTTACCCCGCCTACACCGGTGCCAACATGTAATCGGTCAATTTGCAATGGTATAAAAATCAATGATGAAGTGTATAGAAGAGTAGGAGAGGGAAGGATCATATGGAACACCATAGAGCAGTGGTTCCAAAAGCGGGCGCTACCGCCCCCTGGAGGGCGGTGCTTTCATCTAAAGGTGCTGAAGACTGGGCCCTTACCGAATATACATTTCCGGGGATGAGTAAACTATCTCTCTGGTGGAGGTGAAAGAGACAAAAGTTTAATCTCAAGTGTTTTAGCTTTATTTTTATGAATATCTGGCTTTGGTCATTTATTCCATAACTTTAACGCTTATGGATAGGGGCGCTGGGTAAAGGTTTGTGGGAGAAAGGGGGCGGTGGCTCGAAAAAGTTTGGAAAACACTGCTATAGAGAAAAGAAGAATAAGATGGATTGGGCACACCCTGAGACACAATAGGTTTATGAAGAACACATTTGAAGTCAAAATAGAGGGAAAGGTCACCAGAGGAAAACCCAGGAATAAGTTCATGGACCAAATTAAGAGGAAAGTGCATAGGAAGTGATACCAGAAGGTAAGGGAACTAGCCTTAGATAGGGAAGTGTGGTGGGCTGCAGTTAACCAATCTTAGGATTGAACGACCAATGATGAAGGGATTTCTTCGGTGAGAACAGAATTTCAAGACAAAGAAGTATTAGGTGGTATTTATTATATGTTTTGACCCACCGAGGTGCATTGGAACCTCCCTCAGATTCTTTGAGAGAGTATTGCATCTGTTAATTTACAAGGTTGCAATATGTAAACAAAAGTAATGTAAACCAGGTTTGCGGAATCTTGATAGAGAAATACTGTGAAAGAACGGCATCATGGGATCAAAATTATTTTCTACCTGTTAAAAATGGTAAGATTGACTTGGTTATTCCAATTGAATTTATTCTAAGACGACCTGGGTTTCGACTTGCCACGTCGTTATCACTTGATTTATGTGGAATGTCAGTCAATCTTATCATGTACGATAGAAGTGTAATGTGGCAAATTAAGTGATTAAATGATGCCGTGGCTCGTTACCTGGTGCATACCTTCCTCGTCGAACCCCTTTGAATAAATTTATGCAGAACAATTATGTAAATCTTTGCATTTACAATGTTATACAAATTTTGCCGCTAGAAGCTACTAGAATAGACTAGAAGCGTTCAAAACTTAGTGCTGGAGGAGGATGCTGAAGATAAAATGGATGAACAAAATAAGAAATGATAGTGTACAGAAGAGTAGAAGAGGAAAGAACCACAAGGAACACCACACTGAATTGAAGAACAAGAAGGATTGGACTCACCCTGAGAGACAATGGATTTGTGAAGAACAGAATTAAAGGAAAAATGGAGGGAAAATTCCGCAAAGGAAGACCCAGGAATAAGTTCACGGACCAAATAAAGAGAAATGTACATAGGAAGAGATACCAAGAGGAAAGGGGACTAGCATTAGATGGGGAAGAGTGGAGGGCCGAAGTATACCAATCTTAGGATTGAGCAACCAATGAGAGAACAGATGCCACGCCTGAGACAGCGGTGTTATGCTTTTATATGATTCTTGTCTTGTACTCTTCCTTTACTCTCCATTTTCTTGCTTTACCCCGTCTTATTTCCTTCTCAGGCGGCATTCGGGAAAAACTACCGGGGCGAGGTCGGAAGGGAACAGTTTGCTACCCCTATTTCTACTCTCTATGACCTCTCCTATTCGCCCCGGATCCGCTTCTGCTTTTTCTCCCTCCGTCCACTTTTCGGTTCCTCCACCCCCTCCACTTCTCACCCAACCCCTCTCTTGCGTAGTGTACCGCCCCTCACATGACCCCTCAAATACCGAAAGAGCTCGCACAGGACCCTACCTTTTCCTGCGTCTTACTTTACGACCGGACTGCGCACACCTTTCCATTACCTTATTCCCCAGTTTCCCTTCTGTTCCTTCCTCTCCCTCTCTTTCACTTCACTCCCTCATTTCCCCTCCATCCCTTTTCTACTCCTCCCTCTCCCCCCCAACCACCCTATTTTCTGGTTCACTCCCACGGACCCGTCGTTCGCCAACATTTTGCTTCTAAGCCTCTAACTTCTCTGGTTTACATCTTATACTCCTCCAACTGTTCCTCCGTTTTCCAGCGGACTCCCGTGTTGCGCTTACTTAAACATGTTGAAAACCTACTCGTAATGACTTGATCAGTGTACTTTGATGTGCTTAGATCGGTTGCGACATGAAAAATATTTAGAGTGACTGAGTAAAGAGAAATATTCCCGAATCGACTTCGACTGGTGCAGTCGTATCTGATCCTCTCTGATACGGGTCGTCGTCTCATACTCCTCATCCTACATTTTATCTGCTATCTAACAGGTTTTTATGTTGGGGCTTTCTACCGCATTATAAAATTTATTTAAATGGATCCATGAAAACCCTTAGAGATACTGAGATCGGTTGCGATTTAAAAAATTTAAAAATAGAAATGTAACAATAATAAAAGTTTATTTCGTTTCAATATTCAGTGGCCAAATTTTAATGTCGTTGCACATAAATTCGGCAAGATTTAGGTAGCCAATGAGAGCTGTGTTGAGGCTGCCTTATCAAAAATAGAGCATTATTTTATTTAACTTCAATGAAAGGTAATACAATTAGAGCAATTCATATTTCTTATAAGAAGTGATTTTGTATGACCTTACCATACACCTATTATGACTTATTTATAGAATATGGTGTTAATACATGAATGCTCCGCTCCTTTCCCATCTCTTTACTTTCTCCTTATAAGTAGTTACATATAATTTTTTTTTAAGGTCAGAAAATACAAAATCTCTTTTACTCCCTAAATAAATTGTGCCTCTTTAATCTTCTTCTTATCCATCGTATTCGTTTGTCTTAACACTTGTCTAATAAAACTCTCATTCGCCTCTTTCCGGGGTCTTTCGATGTTCCCCTGTCTCTCTTCCCGCCACCGAGCAATACTTTGTATTTGCGTTCTATCCCCGCATTGGAAACGATTGGTATCTACTAATGCCTTTTCTGAAAAGTAGCTATTTCAACTAATTTGCTCATGCTTGCTCATCTTGTTGTGGACTAGAGATACATCCATATAAGCAATCTTCTATGTTACTATCAAATCACTCTATTAAATTGCTCATCGGGACCACTAAAATATTTGGCGGTAATTATCAATGAAATATAATGGGAAATACTTCTGAATGTGGATACTTTAGTCATCTATTCATTACTGGTCTATGGAGTGACTTCGTTTGACTTTTTAATCGCAAGCTCTTTAAATTTAGTGACCATTACAAAACGAAAACAAGAAACCTCAGCATGTTTTATTGTATAGTTAATGAAAATCTAATGGTTCATTGACCTGGAATATTTAAGTGCACGCCATATCTATCATCAAATTTACACTTTTTTATTCCTAATAAAAACTTATATTGGGTGTTTATTATATTGATTTAGCTCATCATGTTTTCGTGAAAAGTCGTCGTTGCGGTTCAGTGGTGCATATGCATTCGCATGTACAACAGCTTTGAAATAATTGACGACCATGAAATTTAATATAACTGCAAGCTTTGCCAGATATTGTTTTTCTATTGCCCTCGCTTGTTTGAACGTAAATGATGAAAGCGCCTTTTGCGTTTATTCAGTCCGCGCCTGTGCTTAATTGTACCGTAATGATTATAAATGCGTTTTAGTTTACATTTATTAACTTGGCATAAAAATGTAAATGCTTTAAAATAAACTTGTGAAACTCTAAATCTGTCGGCAAGAGATGCGTTCATTTTAAATGTGAGAAGTCGCTGTTTTTCTACTTTAGTAGAGATATACTGAATACTTTCCTCAGTTACTGCTGGCAGAATCCTATTAGAATCTTAGACGCAGCTTTAGCTGGAAATTCAAACCAACCGTGGTACTTCAAAGGAAGATTCCTAAATAACTGTGGCTAATATTTTACTTTTATTTCATATTCCCCTTCTACTTAATGGGCACATGAGTGAATTGTGGACAATGGGTACGTTGGTGATTTATCAGGCAATAACTGTTGCCAAAATGTTCGTTATATGCTGTGGAATTTAAGCTTTTTTTAATTTTATCCTCGATTTCTTGCGTATTATTGCATAAAATATCGCAAAATGTATCACGTTTGCAGAGTTTCTGGTTTTGTTAGCTAGTAAATGATTACTCTTCACTTGTTTCTGAAATCTCTGAAAGAACAGTGCAGAATTAATGCCTGCGACGAATTGTTTTTGCGAATGCTTCTTAGCTGCCTTTTCAAACCGCCGTATTGCCGCTGCATTGCGCATCATACGCACCCATAACCATGGTACAAGCGGCTTTGGATGTAAAGATTATGCAGCGGACAACTGTTACACGTTAAGTCTGCGTAATAATTCTTGGCCATTGTGTTGATATAACTTGTGTTGTGAAATTTCTGAAGAAAACTAGATGTTCTCAAAGAGTGTGATACAAGGAGTAGCTACAGCTATGTTCATTTTTTTTACCACAACGTGAGCATGGTCCATGATTTCAAGGGTACACATTACGTGAATAACAAACTGCAGGCAGAAGGCGTTGGTCCTCGCTCCCTGCCGCAGCTCCGGCGACGCGGGTTGTGTCAAAAAGTGAAAGATCCGCAATTCCGACGGCAACATAGCCTGCTTTTAAGATCTCGCCTCTGATTAGCGACGTAGTGTCCAGTAACGCATAAACTGATGCTCCAAAAAGTACAGGATTTATACCACGCCCTCGCATCTTTCTTCCGCGAAGGACGAGCGTATACAGAGGAGGGAAAAACTGAATTGTGAAGAGACAATCCTCCTCTCTCTTATTTTCTTCCGGCAGCCTCCTCCTCCTAGTTCTCTACTGCTTCCTTTTTACGTGCTTCCTTCACTCCAGCCTTAGCCCTTCCCTCTCTCACGTTTATCCTCCCTTCGGGTTCGCCTCCGTTCGTGTTCCTTTGCCTCAAGAGAGAGTCTTTTGGCCCCTTCTAATTCCTAATTGGGGCGCACTCACGTATTAAACGTGGAGAGCACACAGGTTCTATCTCTTTCCAGCTACTAGAACGTGCTATTCTGCGGAACACGATCGTCAGACGATATCTTAAAGCGTTTTGAGGTAGCATGTAGCTATTTGGAATAATAAAGTAATAAATATATTAGTTGAGTTTAGAACATGTATCCTAATTCGTACATTGAGACAATGTGGCGTAAGAAACAAAGAATTAACCGTCGTGAACCTAATAAAAACAAAGAAAATGCAATAAAAACATTTGGAATGAAAACATTGCCGCTGGAAATTCTAATACTGTGTAATAAATCCCAAAAATATAAACAATGACTAATTATTGAGGTTTTTTCAGATCAACATTGACGCAAGATACATCGCAAAATTGCATTTTAAGAATGAAATACGAAATTTCCAAAAAAAATAGGGATCAACAGCGACGCAGTAATTTGAATGTTTTTATCCTTGATTACCAAAAAATTACCATAAATTCATCAAAATTCAATAACATTTATATTTTGGAAAGTATTTTAAGATAAATGTAAAGAAAATATATAAGCCATTTGCTATATAAAATAAATGATTGAGAAAGTGGTTTGAGTGATCCATGAGTAAAAAGAGCTTAAAATAATAGGAATGCTTTCATCCACGATTTCAATTTTTTTCGATCAGCTTGGTTAGTATTTTCAGTCAAAATTAATGTAATCAATTCAAGTTTATTTTGTGGCTCCGAATATCTTTCTTTCACTTTTGGTACAATGAAGTGTCAATAATTGTTGCACAGTAGAGGCAGTCTACTCTTAAAAATTTCGACAGGGAAAAGAGATAGGGAAAGGTTACTATGCCAGTAAATAAACTTTATAGGATGAAGCTCCTGGAATCGACATGAGGGTAATTTAAGAAATGAACATATTAGAATTACGTATCGATGATACGACATTAGATACATTAAAAAATAAATCGTTCGATGTGACTTGACCACCTATAATGCAAAGAGAATGAATTATGGCCAAAATAGTTACCAGTTCAACCAAGAGAGGGCGCGATAGACCACCAAGAAACTGGGAGTCGAAATATCCCGGGAGGAAGCATGAGTATTGAGAAAAATGTCTGGAACCACGTACTGTACACATAGGGTACAACTTGAATTAGGAACACAAATGTGTGCTTTCCACTAAGGTATTATCTTGAACATTACCAGTTTCGGCTGTTATTCCATCATCAGGTGTTCAGTATACAATACATTTTTACTGTACACCTTTCATTTTATACTTCACAGTCAATGATGGCATAATAGCCGAATCTTGTCGTGTTGAATATATTAAATAAGTAGAAAGAATATATCTGTGATCTTAACTTAACTATGGATTCCATAAAGTGAGATTTTTAACCAACGGTTTTGCAACGTTCTTCTGACCAAAGTGAGTCCGTCCACCGCTTGACTTCCTCCGGATGACTCGATCAATGGACAAAACGGACTTAGGAGTATAAATAATGGATTAGAGTTCCGATAGTATATACTGTAAGGACTGATATACAGCATAAATAATAGGTGATATTTAGTAAATGTGTTGTTTTAGAATACGTAGTTTGAAAATGCAATCTTATTTACAGCGAAAATAACTGAAGTAACAATTTATTTTGAAATATAAGTTGCCTTTGTCTACATGGAAGTTGTTTCGTCTCAGGCTAAACTTATCCCTGTAGATGTATCAACGGGTTATCAGAAAATTATCTTTCTTCGTATGTTTCCTCGTATTCTTGGTGTATACATATACTATACAAGCATTAAATAACACGAGTAATTTATGCTTAGCTAGACCTTGGTGTGTTAAAAACTGCGACGTAACGTTTGATTCAAACGATGTGCCGCGACTTACCTTGGATAAGTATTCAAAGACTGAAACTAAAGAAACCCGTTAAGGAGCGAGCAAGGAGGTCAAGAAGCGAGAAACTATAGGCCGCAGAGATGTCACCATTTCAAACTGTACCAATATGCGGGAGTCCCGTACTCATGCGGAGCCTACGGTCACTTGAGAAAAAAAGATTGGACTAATAGTGATAGCGGATGAAGTTGTTTTCTGGAAATGCTGTAGGTTAAAGAATTAACCGCTAGTAATATTCTAAACTGTTTTCCTTGAAATCAACTAGTTTTGATGGTAAAATAACATTATTCTCACGAATCAGGGACTTACACTCTTCATCATCCTGATGAGATATTCCACATTTTACTAAATCCCGAGATCTAACGCGTTCCTCGACTGGATATTTGTGGGAGCGACCGAGAGCTAAGGTCATTTCCGCGATAGGGGACGGGTAAGAAAAGAAGGGTTGATACAAGTTCGTCGTCTGCATTAGCTTGCTATTAACGAAAGGCGCCAAGGGGACCATGGTTTATACGTTTCATCTGACAGACGGAGTGCTGCACTTGAAGTGCCCTCCGCAAGACACTCAAGTAGGGATCAGGTTTTCCGTGAAAACATCCTCCTCAGCAGGGATGTGAGCCCTGGCCGTCCGTATGATGGCCAGTACTCTAGCCACCATACAAACCCGATCCCGCGTTCCTCGAAATCGTGGATGTTGATGAACGCTGACTACGAGGAACAAATAAGTGTCAGATCTCGACATGATGGAAAATATGTTAACTCTCACTTTGATTGAAAACTCGAGTAGACTACATAAAAAATGATTACCCTTTTAATGATATTGGGGTGAGGAATTTGACAGTGGGTATTGGTACACCATCTGGGGAAATAGAATGATAAGGAAAAGGAGGAGAGATAGTACAGAGGTGTTTATTTTGCGCTTGATGTGTCTCAAGTAAAAAATCTTGAAATTGCATTAGCTTATGATATATCGTGGGGAACACACATATCAAACATATGCGGCACAGTATTTAAGAAACTAGGTTTTTTTAGGCCCTTCATAGGAAGGTTCTCGGATGAAACAGTAAAAGATATATTCTGATAAAAAAAGTATACTTCGCTCTGATTAGGCCACACCTCGAATACACCGCGAGCATTTGGGACTCTGGTCATGAAGATCTAACCGAAAAAATTAACCAAATACAAAGAAAAGCAACACGCTTCGTCAAAAGCTGCTAAGAGCGAATATATAGTGTTTCACAACTTTTAGAGCGATTGAGGTGGGAGTCCCTTGAGACTCGGAGGCTACATTGTAGGCTTATGTTCCTTGAGAAATTCAGAACTGATGTTTCCAGAGCGACACGGTGAATATTATCATTACGCGTCTCTACATCTCTAGATCTGATAGAAGTGATCAAATAAAAGAGATTCATTGCCGAACAGATAGGTACAAAAACTCATTCTTTCCGCGCACAATAAGCGACCACAATAAAAACTGAGCTCCACTAAATACACTCCTATAATGCACATCACTATTTCACCTCCCAAAACCTTTTAACACGGCTGGTGACCTAATACCCCCTGCCACACGTCCATACGGCAGATCGTAGGGTGGTATGTAGATGAAGAAGCTAGCATCAAGCTGTTATTGTTGTAATCACTAATGGCTCTTGGAAATGAGGAGTTAATTTACCTGTGAGCTTGCCAGTGACGTAGTCTCGTAGAAGTTTTGATCGCAGTTTGTGACTTTCCTTTGTATTATACTTCCTGCTCTGCTTATATTCCTATGCCGGACTTGAAATGCTCGCGGGGTATACTGGAATTTGATAAAATTTAATCTTTTAATTTCCCAGAACCCCTCCCGCCCTCATTTGCTGTTTGGTGGCATTTTTTTTGGTACTGCTAGTCACATTATCACGTCGGGGATGCTGTCCCTTCATTTTCGCCTACCTAATTTACAGGGCCACCGCCTGTTGTTGTCGCTCTTCTGTTATTAGATTTACGTTGTTCCTCGTGCTGTGCAAGTAGCATCTCTGGTTTCAGTTGAAATTCATCGTCTTTGATATCTCAACCGCTTCTCCACTTAATCTGGGACGAAATCGGCTCTTTTGTTATTACTCTGTCATCCTTAAATTTTATTTCAAGTCCCGCTCTGCTTCAAACGTGCTCAGACATGACAGACACCTTTAATTGGTCATCTCACGCCAATATCATTAATGAGCGTTCAAAACAGTATCCTTGTCGGTCAAATATGACCTGGAAGTGATGTCTAATGGGAGGGAAGCTTGAAACACTACTTAAATTTCGTTTTCACGAAGAAAATCCGCTCCTCCGAGAGACAGAAATGATCGATGAGAAGGTATATTGTTTTGGAAGTGGGAAAGCACACGCGCTGTGTTCGCTGGCGAAGTTGCTTGCAATTCTGGATGGAACTTCATCCATAAAACATATTCTCTGGATTCAGCCATTACAATGGTCCCGTTTGAAACACAAATGAGGATACCTCTCACGCGTACCTTCGGATCTATGTATTTCACTTTTTAGCATTCTTTGTACTGCCACCCCATGAACGTTCAATTTTCAAATCTTAAACTCCATTACCGCAATTATCTTTCTTTTGATGATAAATTTCAACGGACTTTACTCCACATAACATCAGAAATAGATTGATTACTTGGGCTATATTATATACGATGCCATATTAAGTGTTGAAGACGCTAAATACTCCAGAAAGAATCTCAAGTACCTTACTCACTTTATAGCACTACTACCTTGCCGAAGATATAGGTACAGAAACTCGTTCTTTCCGCGCATAATAAGCGATCACATTAAAACCTGAGATCCAATAAATACACCCCCATATTACACGTCACCATTTCACCTCCCAAAACCTTATCCCTTACATCTTTACTCGGCTGTTGTCCTAACTCCCCCTGTCACATTCCCATGCGACGGCTCGCAGGTTAGTATGTAGATGTATCTTTTAACACATGCATAACAAATGCTCATGTACTTTTGATTCAGATGTGGGATTTATATGCTTCCAGGCTCCAGAAATTATTCAGGAAATATTAGAGCCTGAACTCGCGTCGTTTGTATCACACTTAAGTTTTGTGTTTAATTTTACAATTTTTGTACGTGCATCGCCATGTCTCTGTACGGAAAGTGCGTCGCATAATTCTTCGGAAGTTCTGATTGAAGTGCAGGGTCGCTGGCGTTTCCAGCAGGGCGAACGTTCAATTTTCAATTCTTTAACACCATAATCACAGTTGTCTTTCTTTTGATAATAAATTTCGGTGGAATCTACTCCACAAAACTGCAGAAATGAATTGATTACAATGCATTTATTATATTATGCTGAACATGTAATATGATATATTTATTATATTATACTGAACGTCGCCAAATTAAGTGTTGAAAACGCTATACACTCTAGCAAGAGTTTCACTGTATAGGACTGCTGTCTTTCCACACGCAGATAACGAATGATCATGTCTTTTTGACTCGGACGTATGATTTTATCTGCTTCCTGTCCCAGAAATAAATTAGGACACATTAGAACTTAAACTCACGTCTTGTGTGTCACTTTTGAGTTTTGTGTTTAATTTTAACAATTTTTGTTGGTGAATCGCGGTGATCGTGTCATTCAATGTACGGAAAGTGCGTTGCATAATTCCTCGGAAGTTCCAATGGAAGCGCAGGAGGGTCGCTGGCGTTTTCAGTGCAGTGAGGAGGAGCATCATTAAGCATCTTGCAGTAAAGTGCAAAGGAACACTTTGCGTCCTGAGGTAGAGCTCTATACGGATACTATTTCCAATGCAGTAAGACATTTCCGCCGTGGAGCCATCATCATCGGGAGAGGTTGTAAAGGAAGAGGCTTTTTACTCCTTTCTCGGACACACCCAGGGTTTGCCGGGAGCCCTCTGGGGGCCCCCGGGGAAGGAAATAAAGGTGAGAAGGGCGCAGTTACTTGGAATGGACGGAAACTGCATTCGCATCACTGTTGCTCGCTGTATCCTTGCAGCATTATATTGTTTGAAGGGTAAAATTCCTCCCATTTTACGATTGCGGCGTAGAAGTAAGACACGCGGTACAGAGAGGGTAGCTTTGCAGTGCGCCTTTGAAAAGCTTTCCTTCGTACTTGTAGATGGAGTGAAATACTAGTGCGAGCGCGTCAAAGTCATTGGTTTGCGAGTTGTACTCTCATGAATTCGCTTCATTCCTGTATGGATAAAGACACTCATACACCAATACGTTTCACGTTGCCATCCATTTAGACACTCCTCTTATTTGAAACGGACCGAAATTTATCATTTCATGGTAATGGATGATGTATATGGTGGAGGTGAAGTGTTATTTGCTTTTCTGTAAGTGTTAACAAGCTTTTCATTGTGTATGTGAGGACGTGAGTGACCTCTGTGGATATAATCAATCCTTATTTTAATTCAATTGAATTCTCCATGTGTTATTTATGCAATATTTTTCTTTTATTTACGCGTGATATGGAATTTGGTGTTGGAAAAAGTGTTGCTTTGTTGATTTGACAATAATTGTAGTTGCAAATTCGGATAGGCACAAAATAGTTAAAAATTTCTGCTAACAAAAAATTTTTCCTTACAATATTGTACGTTCATATAATTAAAATATTCACGAAACCAATTCAACTTTCCCTTAGTTGAAATATTTTAATGGTCGAAGAGGAGACGTTGCAATATGAAATTAAACTCTGTGAAAAATTGAATTCTTCGGTGTTACTTTCGATGGAAAAATTATGTAAATTCGTGTTAGAGGGTGTCATAAAATTTTATAATTCATGCAATAAAATATTGTGTCCGGGAACAGAATATCTCCTGTGATTTTTTTAGTATTTGAATATATGTCATAGCTTTCTCGTTCTGATTCCTATCACTCTGGTCTTGCTAGGGGAATGAGAGAATCAGAGAGGGTTTCCAGGCTAAGCCCTTCATCGAATGGATAGCTTCACGACGCAGATAATGCTGTGGACGCATATATTGAATGCAGTAGGCTAATTTATTGTGAGAATAGCGAGAGGCGAGGTAATGAGAAGAGCTGGGAGGCCGGGAAGTAAATTCTGTAATAAAAAATTGTACGGCTCCAAAAATAAAGAAATAGAAAAAAAGCCACTCATGGTGAAGGATTAGGCTTATAAGAAAGAAATAATACTTAAAATACAATTATATTGCAGTAGTTCAGTGGTAGATTTGTCCGAACTTAATGATGGGTGTGTACGTATTCCACGAGAAATGTTGTCTACCTTTGTTGTACACCTCTGAGGGGCATTTATTGCTTTGAGTCCTTTGAATCAGTTATATCAGTGATATCAGTTATAAAACGTTCCCTAATAGTTCTGTTACTTATGAGTTATGTTACAATGCAGTGTTCTGCTTCATTCAAATCACTCTCCCGGGACTATTACATAATATCTGTTGCATTTTCAAAGCCAGTAACGTTTAATAAACGAGGTCCGAAATGCGTTAGAATATGTAGTATTTCAAACTGATCTAGTACATATAATGCATTTAACGAATTCCCAAGTCTTTAGACTCAGTTTTATCAATTTTACAAGATTCCTAAATACTTCTTTTACTTTTGATTTGTTTAATAATCTAGTTTTCTTCATCCTTCACATCAAACGCTAAGGACTAGTGCATAATACCTGCTGTATTTTCAAGGCCTGTTACGTTTTAAATATGAAATTTTAAGCAAGTGGAAATATGTACTATTTAAAACTCATCGAGAGCGTAGTATGTACTCGATTAATTTTAACAGTTTCCTTTCCTTGTAGACTCTGATCCCCAAAATTTAGTTTCCAGATTTCAAAACTTTAATAAATGATTCTACTGCTTTCAAGTTACTCTCTTTACCATAGTATGAAATGACTTCTATATTAACACGGTCTTCATAAATTGACCATACACTGTTCCCAAAAATAAAATTCTTCTCTCCCAGAGGCATCAAGTACTTAGTATCAGTTATATCATTTTCTAAATAGTTCAGAAATTATTTCTACTAATTTTTAAGTTCTTTCGAATCCTAGTTTTCCCTGATACGATTTTACTTTACTTCCATTGGTGCTAGTACGTAAAAGCTGTTATATTTACAGGCCCTGCGAAATGTTTTACGATATGTTCTGCGCGAAATTGAAAACGTTACCACCCCCACCTCCCTCAATAGGACCCCGCGTCCGTGTTTATTTAACGCCTGGCGTATTTGAGGACTTTCTTCGCGCGATGTTACTTATTTACGACCGCCTCTTAAAACCAGAACCACCGTTCAAGACCTCACTCCGTTTTCTGTCGTCCCCCTTTCCCCTCGTCACTCGGATAACGTTGTAACTACTCCGCCTCAGTGTCCGAAATCCGTCCATCTCTCTCCCTCTCGCTCCACTCAATCTCCTTATACTTTGCAGAGCGCGGCAATCCCACTTCACCCTCCCCTTTCCAGAGACGGTCTATATAAACTCCATTAGCGCTTACGCGTTTCTAGCGGTCATTCGTCCGGCAATTTTATGCTCTCCCTGCCCTACTCCTCCTCTTCATCCTCCGCCAATGTCTCCACGACCCTCGGAGTACGGACCTGGTGTCAACCACCCCCATCTGCTATCTCACCCCGTCCACTATTGGGACTTCTGTAACTGGGATGAAATGAGTATATACGAGGATATGCCTTCTTTTCAGGTATTTTAAATTTTAATTCAACTTACCGGTATATATCGGTCTGTCAGTACATCAAAAGAGTTCGCGATGATTTGATGTGGTGACAGCAGTACGATTTGATTCTTCACCATCGCATTATTTTAACGAGTACTTCACGGATTTTCCATCAGGTCAGTTATCTGCATGCCGACGTTTCCGCCGCCATCTTCCATTGATTTGGCCATTGGCTTCCTCTGACACAAACCAAAAATATATGCACCAAAAGAATTCTCCTTGATGTGGTGACAGCAGTACGATTTGGTTCTTCAGTATCGCATTATTTTAACGAATAATTCACGGGTTTTCCACCACGTCAGTTATATGTTGGCCAATGTTTCCTTGGCCATCCTCCATTGATTTGGCCATTGGTTTCCTCTTCCATAAACCAAAGATGGGTACATCAAAAGAATTCGCCTTGACTTGATGTGGTGACAGCAAAACGATTTGGTTATTTCCCGTCGTATTATTTTAACGAAGTCTTCGCGGGTTTCCACCAGATGAAGTATATATTGGCCGACGTTTGGTTGGGCCCCTTCACCATCAAGCTCAGGGAAATCAGTTGGAAAATTGTGTCCACATATGAACCAAAAATATATGCGTTAAAGCTAGCGAAAATGTTGTCATCAAAAGAAATCAACGCATTATTTCTGGAAAAATGAAGCCACTCCATCCCAAGTGCCGCCGAAACCTTCGCTAGAGGTTCGTATGTCTAAAGAAATTTGTTACTGCGTTTATGGATCGTGTTGTGATTTTAGCAAAAATATTTGGCCTGTAAATTTTATTTCATTTTAGTTACAAATGTTTATCAGGAAAAAGAAAACTTGAAAAATTTAGTGGCTACCGGTTTTAATTTAAATAAAGTCACCTTATGTTAAGAATGATTGAAGGTTTTCCCGGTGAACTATGTCGTTATAGATTGTTCGAGATTTCCACCGGGTCAGGTTCTCCATTTCTGCCGACGTTTCGATGGACGACATGTCGAAATTTGTGCAATCTCTACCATCTGTATTCTCCTTTGAAGCCCATACTGCCCACTTTTTACCCCCGGACCTTTTGAAATTGTCCCACTAGTGGTTGTTAGTTCCTCAAAATGAGTGCCTTCTTTTCTGGCGTGAAAATAATATTTTACATTGTGCCAAAATTATGTGATAAAATATAATTTTATATAGATGTCATTTTAATTTTAATGGCGTCGCCGTTTTATTCTTTCTTATCACAGAATACTAAAATAAAACCTTAATTGATACTATTCTGTCACATTTTTGAGATGCTGGATTTTGATTCATTATTTACAGCCCAAAATTTTTGTTTGAATTGATTGTTGCTAATAATACTAATTTTATAGTATTAAGGTTTCAAAAACGGTTATCTTAGTTTAGAGAATGCCATTGATCAATTCTCTATATTGGTTTCTAAATAAAAATTTACTAATATGAATTGATATTTGAATAAATTCACTGAATTCTCTGGGATATCGATATACTGACAACTCAGCCGTCCCCATATTTTTGCTTCCCCTTGTCTGTTAACACTGCTGGAGGAAAATGCAGTGGTGTAAGTGTAATTCCTTCATTTTCTAAGAAATGACTACTTAGAGCCCATGGATTTCAATTAATATATGTTAAACCCCAAAAATTCAATCTATAATAATTGAAATACTAATGTTGATTTAATTAAAATGAAAATTAATTGGGGTACCAGTGTTAATATGTAGCTAATAACACATATTATACCCCTTTATTGGCATAAAAAAGGTGCCCATGTAAATGGAAGCGATTTACCAATTCTTGATAACAGATATATGCATATACCGGCCAGCTTTACAGTCCGCCTTGTTCTAGACTGTAACCGGAGAATGTGGAAATGAAAGATTTTTCGATGCTTATGAAAAAATGTAGCATGGAAATAGTAAACTTCATGTATTTCCTGCCTTAATAGTGTTAGTTAAATACATATGTGAAGAGGGAGAAATCAATTGATCATTGCTCTCGATGTTAAGAAAGTTACATAAAAATACCCATATGCTGGTTTGAAAAATGTGGTGATATGTAGCGATATTGTTTCAAAATATACCACGTATTCTGGTGTATCGATGTATACTTGATAAGCCCATGATGCACCTTCACATTTCCCCTCTGTCTATTCCGCTCCTCCATCCGTCTAACCAATGGATAAACGTACCATGGAAAATTAACCATTTGGGCGTGTGGAGTTTTAAGGGTGTATTTTTAACGGGCTTTCCCTCCCGGAGTTTTATATTGACCAATAAGGGATTTTAGGGATGACATAGCCATGCCCTTTTCCTCCTCCAAAGCATTCCTCTGCAGTACTTATGCCTCATGGGGAGAAATGGTTGGCGTTGTAAGGTCCCTATTTCCCCCCTTCCCTCTTCCACCTCACCCACAAAACACCCCCCTACTACGTCATCACGCCGACGACCCCTTTCCCCCCCCCTGGTGGAACTCCGCCCAACTAGGAGACGATGGAGTCGGTACTGCTCTCCTTATTCCCACCTGGCCGTAGGATCATTCCGGGCCTGAAATTTTGTTTATAGACTTCGCCTCCACGGTTATATTACTGCGGATGGAGCAAGAGGACTTTATGCTTTGTTTTTTTTTCTTCCTCCGGAGTCTTCATCCGCATTGACGGACGTGTTACCTGCTTTGGCTTGTTTTTTTCTGGGATTAACGTGAATAGCGCGATAAAACTGCGAGTTTTATCCTCCCACAGCCTTTCCTCTTATTTTGTATAATTTGTCTACTGAATTCTGAATGTCTTCATGATTTTTATTTTTGAGGAGAGTCAATATGATTACATAAAAAGGAATTACCAGGAACTTGGCTAAATAACGCAGGATAATGCGCGATGATGTTGGCTTCACCTTATTTTAGATTCAGAGGTTTCAAAAGGATATCGTAGAATGCATAAGGATATCTTGTTTTCTCTATATTTGTATTGACCGAGAAAAAAATGCCTTTTCTGGATTTCTAGCATAGGAAACGAGATACTCCACGTATATTGCAACGATGTGCTTGCAAGGGTGAGTGAGAAAAGGAATATTTTAAGATCAGTAAGAGAGTGGAAGGCGAAGTGGATGCTACATTCTTGAGGAAAGATTGCCAGCCGGAAAGAATATTAGAAGGAAATATCGAGGGAAAGAGAGGGAGAAGAAGACGAAGAATTAATATGTTGATGGATATCGTGAATAGAAGGAGTTACGAAGATCTGAGGGAGGCAGCTGAGGATAGACGACCATGGGGGAACAATGCAAGTGAAACTTGTCTGGGGTCAGATTCACCTTAGAAGAAGAAAATTTCAACGAATCGGTGTGGGCATTTAATCAAACTTATTTCTTCAGAAGACTGCAGGGGAAATTTGGATGCTTTTTCTTTCATTTGATACAAAGGACGCGAGGAGCGAAATATCTTCTAAAGACGTTGAGAACAAAAAAAAGAAGGGGAAATGTGTATTACTCAGAGTGAGAATATAATCACTTGATCGTGTAATCTCGTTGGTTTATTGCTCCTTTGACGTAAGAATTGGGTGCAAACGTACTCCCAGTGTATACAGTTCTCTAGTTATAGTAACGAGTCATGCTTGCAGTGATCTCAAATGAAATTCGCACGCCAATACGCCCTTATGTTAGCTTTTATGCGTGACATTAATTATACCATCTTTCTCTTGTTTCATTTAAGTTGTCCTTTCTTTGCCATAGGCAGCAATTATTCTTCCAGCCAACTTCTATTCTTTTATATATTAGATTATTTGACTCATTTTCTAGGTTACCATTAATTTAGTCGTTCATTAGTTGTTACGTGTTTTGCTCCATATGCGACGCTGCTCTCATATTGCACATATTTTGATTTTAAAATGCTATATGACAAATGCGCTGATGTAGTCGAGAGTACTCCGCCACTTTTTGGAGATAAATTTTGCTGGGTCACCCGACAAAGAACTGAGACATAGCAATTGAAAGAATTTGGATTAAAAAAAAAACTCAGAAGGCTAAGGAAGAATTCAAGATTCTATTGAAGGTCATACGTAGGCTCGCTAATGAACATTTTGACAGTTGTTTTCGAATTACAGTAAGCATCAATATTCATCCAACATCAAATAAATTGTGATTAAAAGTGTCTCAGTTCTCACTTAGGAGAATTGTCGTTACGTCTGGGTTACTTGATACAGATTTGCTTGTGGAATTGAATATGTGAGGTAGCTATCGAAAACTATATTTTCATAATTTTAAATGTTTTTTGTCCTTTTTTTACTGAATTCAATGAATGCGTCGACCAACTCTCTATCATTTGTTGCTGAGCCATATAACAGAAGAATACAAATCTTACATGTTTCTACTCTCTGTTTTGTGGATATTATTTAACTCGAACATGATTCCTGCTGGCAAAATGAAGGCGATAAATATGATAATTATACTTTGAGATTTGTTACCATTATTATTACCATGGGGTACGATTAGTGGGTAGATTTTTTCCTGCCTTTGTTGCCTCAATTTTATTTAATTTCTCAGTTAATAATTAATTATTTTATTTAATATAATTATTTAATTATAAAAGACTCGGGGATCCAGGCGACAGGTATTGGGAGGGGGACGCTGAAGTGGCTGAACCACAACTATCTCCACCCTCAGTCCCGCTGCTACTAATGTCGCTTTTCCTCACTCGCTCTAGTCAACCCTCCTTTATGGTTACACTTTCCTGTCGGGGTGTATCTGTGGCCAGCGGTGAGGTATTTGTCTTTTGTTCAGCCAGGTCGCTCCGTACCTACAGTAAAGAGCCATATCTCAAAGTTTTTCCTTCCAGGTAGCAGAGCTTTCCATTAATCGTCCAAAAGTCCGAAATAAATTTCGTTTCTAACGATAAGACAATTAACCTGGAGGAAACATTATTTAAAAAAAAAACAAAGGAAAAAAACTCGTGAAAAACTGTTCACTTACTTCTTAAGCATTTTCACTGTTTCAGGAAAGATAAAATTTAAAATCAGTCCACTCATTGAATTCTTTAATCCCTTAATAGTAAATATATTCATTCCATTTAACGCTTGTGTTGAATATTCTGCCTTCCACCTTTGAGCCTGCTTTGTAGGGAAGAGTAAGAATGTAAGCATATACCGTGGGGTGTGAATTGGAGGATGGGAATACGCGGTCCACGTTTTTGGAGGCAGAGCGAATCCTGTGAGATCGCAGAGAGAACAGGGAGTATATATGGGGAAGAGGAGTGAACGAAAAGATTCGGCAAGGGTACGAAGGTGGAGCGGGAAAGAAAGGGTTTTCCTGGAGGGGGTGGGGGGCGTTGGAAAGGAAGAAAATGAAGTGGAAGCGGAAGAGATAGCAGGGGTTTTTGGTGGAAAGGCAACGCAAAAGGTGCGTTGCGGAACAAGAGGATGAAAAAGAGTGGATTGGGAGGGCCCATAGGTATTCCCATGGGGGCGGGTGAAGGCTGCTGTGCTGCGGCTCCCTCTGCCGCCGTCAAGGGGGCTGGCTTGGATGGAGGGAAAGAGAATTCGAGGTAAAATGCTTCCGAAAGGGGTGGAAGGAGGAATGGGGGAGGATAAAGCTTGGTTGAGAGGTAAAGGGGAGGAGGGATTTGGAGACGTGAAGCGATGGGGTTGGTCTCGGGGAGTAACCACTGCGAAGCGGTGGAGGAATTTATCGAGGTGGGGAAGCGTTGGTGGCTCTCAAACAGGCAAGAGGTGTGTGCAGCTTATTATAGTGTCTCAATTTTTCTTGTTACGTTATGAAATTAACTGAATCAAAAGAGGAAAGAAGAAAAACTTCAATAGTATTGCTTATACCAGCTAGATCATGTTGTCTGGCTTCCGGATAGTTCTTTTTATGATAGAAGGAATATTGTAGATTATGAGAAGAACGGCTCGTAAAAAACAAATTCGTCGAGACAGCAGAGGTAGTTAGAGAAAGAATGTGCGACAAATATTTGCTTTTTCGCCTATAATCCTCAATATTTTCGTCGAAAAAGAAAGAAGTGAAACCAAGGATAAAATAAAAAAGGAATAAAAGGTCGAAATGGAAAATATTGGACTTTACTGGTTTGGATTGGACGCTTTGCTGACAACTTTGTAAGCTTTGCAAAGAAACAACATAATTAGATGGCATTACTGATGTGTATGGACATGTACAACTAGAAAATCAATGTTAAGAAGACTAAAACTTTGGTTTGCGTTAGACTTCCGGAAGCCTGAACCTCTGGGTAACTTGCAGAGCAAAAACTAGCGCAAGTGTAAGAGTTTTGCCCTCTTGCAAGCAGCGTCGCCAACAACGGAAGATGCGCCGAAGGAATTGTGAACAGAATAGCCGGAGAAGGGAGCCCGAGAAAGAATATCTTCGGTGGTTCTCGCTGTTGGTTTCTTGAGGTGAACGTATCAAGGTTCAGAGGTATTCCAAAGCGTAGAGGAGTCTGCTGACAGTAAATGACACAAGCCTAGAATTTAGGAAGTTATTTATTGGGACGCTAGTTTTGAGCAAGCTATTTCATGAGTGTCACCTGGACAATAACAGGAGCAGAACAAATAGATGGGAAGAACTGAAGATCATGTTATCGAATAATGATGAAGAATGAGTGTACTGAGGGTTATCACTAAGTCTTACGAGGAGCTAGAGAAAAAAATCAGTGCATTGGTTATCCTCAGGAGAAGAAGAGGCAATGCACATACACCGGCTTATAACATTTGTTTTATCTCTGTGCTTTTATCTTGTCATTCGAAAAGAAGCTATTTCAAATTTAAGATACAATAAATCATTTAGGACACCATTATAAGTAAAATTAATGGCCGAAATTCAAAGGATTATTTTAGTCTATTTATTCATTTTCAGAGGAAACTAGATCCCTACTTGCGTGTCTTTTGTAGGGCACTTTACGTGCAGTACTCCGTCTGACGGATGAGACGTTAAACTGTGGTCCCCTTGGCACCTTTCGTTAACCCATTTCCGCCCAGAAAAATTTTTGTTTGCGATTCCGATGAATTTTTGGTATTTTACTCAAATGGTCACCTAAAGTACTCTTGAAAAATATTTTTGTGAACGTGATCATTTACGACGCGGTGTTGACAAGTTAATTGCGAAGAAGTTCGCGGTTCCTTCTACAGAGCGTCATACACTCGGCGCGTCAGGGTGTAGCCCAGCACCACGGTGGGCGGAAATGGGCCAAGAGCAGGCGACGTCGGGTTTCTCACCACCCTTCCTCCTTACGTGTCCCGTGTGGCGCAGACGACCATAGTTGTCGGTCGCCTTCTCAAATATCCAATCCCATCCTATTTATGAATGGGAAAGATCGGAAAAGTAATCGAGAGTAATTCGTTAAAAAAAATGAATCTTAAAGACATCGTGCAATATTTTTGCGCTTTATTTTTTTCTAACATTGAAAATATCTTTAAATTTATGTTATTATTTCATACATGCTTCGTGGTGTAATGTCTTTGGTGATTCTCACGGTGGGTTTTCTTGAGTTGAATGTATCAGGGTTCAGAGGGAGAGCCCAGCGATGCTGTGCGGTCCGATGGAAGTGGCTGGTAGAGAGAGGGAGAGAGAGGAAGATTCACGATATAGGCTGTAGGAAATGAAAAGAAGAATGGCCGAGGGTTTACGGGAACCGTTGGTCGGCGGAAGCGGGGCCTGAGGAGTGTGAAATTAGGCGAGGCCGGATTGGTCCAGGAGGGTGGGGGGTAGGATTGAGTCTTGCGGGTAGGACCAGAGCAGAGCGGGAGAAGGAGATATGGAGAGAGAATTGCGGAAGAGCCCTGTTTGTTCTTCCCCCATTTCCCACCTCTTCACACGCCTTTCTCTTGTTCCGGAATGGGTTTTTCTCCGTCGAAAATTTATCCTCCTTTCCAACCGGAATATTTTATTAGCTTCCATCCCATTCGGGTCCAAATGTGTATTTTTTCCGACTGGAATCTTGGAATATATTCCGTGCACTTCGGAATTTGAATTTCGATTTTCCCAAGAGCAAACCAAGGGTTGGCTGTGTACTCATAGATTGCTTTTAACCGTCAGTTAATGGTGTCCGTAATACGGTATACATCTACATACTACCCTGCGAGCCACGGCATGTTGCAGGGGGTGTTAGGACCACAGCCGTGTAAATATGTAAGGGATGAGATTTCGGGAAGTGAAATGGTGACGTATCATGGGAGTGTTTTAGTGGAGCTCAGATTTTTACTGTGGTCACTTATTGTGCACAGTAATAACTAGTTTTTGAACCTCTCTGTTCGGCAATGTGTCTCTTTAATTTTACCGCTTCTTTCAGACCTAGAGATGTAGTGAGGGGTCACGATAATACTCTGTGTCGCTCTGAAACATACCATTTATGGAGTCGTGTCCAATTTTGTGGTAATCTATGGGTCGGATTTTATAAGCCACATTACATTAATAACTTATGGTGTTCCGACTCATTACTAATAGTTATTAATCGTAGAAACATATAACCAGATGTAAAATAAGGCCAAAAATTTATCCCTCGTTTGTGTTTGGAAAAAGTATTTTTGTCATTTTATTTGGGTGTCTTGGCAGAATGACGGCAGTATATTTAAGTTAGGCGTTAGTATCACCATATCACCAGAAGGTAAAATTGACGTACAAAATAGGAAATTATAAAGTATACAGAAGGGTAGAAGAGGAAAGGACCATGTGGAACACCTTACAGGAAAGAAGAACATGATGGATTGGACATATCCTTAGACGCAATGGGTTTGTGAAGAACAATTGAAGGCAAAACATAGGGAAGAGACCCCAAAGGAAGACCCAGGTATAAGTTCATGGACCAAATAAAGAGGAAAATGCATAGGAGGGGATGCCAGGCGGCAAGGCAACAAGCATTAGATAGGGAAGAGTGGAGGGCTGCAGTCCACCAATATTATGATTAAACAACCAGTCACTATTCTATGTCACTAATATGAATCACTATTTCCAAAATTTGTCAACTTTTTTTTACGAACGTAATCGTACCAAAATTTGATGCTTGGTATTTTTGTTATATTTAAGAAACTAAAAGCGAGTGTTAACACTTAGTTAGATTCCAAATTTAGCATTAAAATGACGGACTAAGATCTCTTCATCCTGACCTTATTCTCACCAACGATTCACTGCTATAATAGTTTTTCGTGGTCGAATTCATTTGTGCTTCCTTCCTCATGAATTTATCATCTTATGCAATCCCATGCAAGTCATTTGGTCTCCTGGAGTTATAATTAAGTGGCCGCGGTTATCAGCACAGCGACGGATACCGTGTCGGGCTTAGCGTCATCCATCATATTCATGCGCCTTGTTTACCGTCGCATTCTTGGAGCCCCTTGTTTTAATTCTTTTATGATTTTTTTTTCCGTGCGGAGCTTGCACGTGACCCCGAATACCCTTCCAAGTTGCCGCCATCCCTAGGATAAATGGCGTGGGTGAACTTTTAGTGGTAGCTGCCAAGAAAATAGGAATATACTCTTTCTAGCCCAACACTTGATTACGATTCAAGGAGGTTTTCTTCCCGGATTTCCTCGTCTTTAAAAAAAAAAATACTCCCGCTCGCTTCTTTCGCCACGTTCGGTCTTCTTATCTAAGGAGTTGCCGCTTTGGAAATATGGTTTTATTCCTACAGTTGCCTTGAGCTAATCTTGCTTTTATCCCGGCAAAATCTCGATGCAAAGTTAATGTTTGATATATTTGTGAGACCTAGTAAGCAAAGACACAGAAGTGAAAAACTGAAAGCAAGAACAAACGGCAGCCATATTGTATTCTTTGAAAGTTGAATAATTTATATTTTCATGAATTCCATTTCAATGAAATACATTTACGTTTTAAAACCCCTTCTAAATGTAGCATATTAGACGTGATCATTGTTGGACACGTTACGCCCAACAGTTGTTATTTTCCTCTACAATTTTTTTAAAAATGTAACTAGGTGTACAGATGCTTTGCTAGCTGTTCTAGATGCGTTGCAATATGTCTTAGGCATACATGTACGGAGCTGACACATTTACATGTACAAAATAAATGAAAGACGATGATTTCTGCACAGGAATTCGTAAAGCACAAATGATGGCTTGAGTTTACATTCCGTGCCTATGCTGCGGTTTCCATGTAAATAAAATATTCCATTGTTGAAGTAGTGCCAAAATTTAAGATTTTAGAGCTTAAAAGTCCAGTTTTAGGAAAAAGCGAAGCGTATCCGAAAATCAAATGCAAGAATAAAAAAAATGCAAACAAAGAGACCTCTGCACCAAATCTTATTCTACGAACAAATAAATGAAGTGCCTGTAAACACAAATTACGTCTCGCTGATATGATTGTAATGCACGTGATATTGTACCTCACTCATACGATACTGATGCACGTGAGTAACTCATCAACGATCTGTTTCATCGCTTGCTTGTCTTTCCTCACTTGTTTGAAAAGCTCGCGTGCCAGCACTCATGTGCCGAAACGACTCGCGCTCCTCCTATCTACATCTACGTAATACCCAGCGAGCCATCGCGAGGGTGTGTGGCAGGGGGTGAAGATCACCAAACATGCACTATTGCCATGCAAGTAGGATATTTAAGGGAGACATGCTAGAGAACAGGGTGCAGCTAGGTGTTTAGTATCTACATAATAAGAAAGGGATTATTGGTTGTTATTACATGCATCATGCACTACAGACTACTCTAACTATATTTCACCTACCTATCCCTTTGCTACGCTGCCTATTGTTCTCTCTTATGGTACGCGGGAAAAATGACATTTTAAATCTATCGGTACGACAATCTATCTTTCTAATCTTGTTAATCTGATCAAACCTAGCATAATACGCAGGGGTTCTTAATATCCTATTGTAGAATGGATTTAATAATTTAGAAGTCTTCGCGGGCTCGCGAACAACAACTCACCAAAGTTTCATCGTAATTTGATGAATGGTAATGGAACATACAGAAGACGAGCAAACAAACATTCCTTTTTATATATTGGATAATGTAACCACATGTTGTCGGGAAATCACTTATTTTCAATTGAGTATTGATTAAAGAATGATTTGATCCATCTAACTAGCCTCTCTATCTCTGAATGTCTCTGGGCCTCTTCATATAATTATTGGCACCAATATTACGGATCTCAACCTTTTATTTTCTAACATTGCCTCTTGTCTGGGTTGTATTAGGTGCTGCTGACCTTGTATGCCGGTGCAGTAGAGTTCTAAAGGCCAGTTGCATGAATGGCTCATGTGTATTCCATAGAGTTATCGGACCTTTAAGCCATGCCAGCCATTCAATAACTGTTGCAGAAACATTCGGTGAATGTATTGGATTAACATATGGCTTCATAACTTAAAGAATGGAATTATGAGCTCCATAAGTAGCCAAGATGGCGGACGCGCGATGAACTGCTTGGAGTTTTGATTTCTTGATAAAATAGTGGTTTTGACACGCATGGTCAGTTCGTTTACTCTGACTGAATATTTATTATGTGCATTAGCAGTCATGTAAAGGATAAATCACTATAAATTTTTATCTTGCGAGGGAAGATTAGATTAAACATTCAAAGCAGGTAACGGTAAGTAAATTAGTTATGAAAGTGGTAAATGCGTTCCTGAAACCTGAATATTTTTATGAGTTCCTCAACTAAATGGATCTCATAACTGTTGATTCCATAACTAAACGCTCTTGCAACCGGCCATAAGACATCTACCTCCGGGAATGAATCCATGACAGCGGACGACTGGGAATTGGAATTGTGTCCCACATCTTCGTATAACTTCAAAATTCGTGCGCAGTAATTTCTAAAGTGCACTGCGGCACTCTCTTGGATATGACCGGGCAGAATTTACACCTGTAAATCTCACACAAAAAAAACATGTCAATGACCTTAAACCGTCTCTTGAGGCGTTGCACCGCACTTAAATTCCTTCGCATTTTTTCTATCCTTTTGCTTAGCCTTTTTGTCATCGTAAATAGTAGCTTGACGATCCTTCCTTTACAATATTCAATTTGAGGATTTTTACTATCAGTTTTTTTTAGTCTTTGACCCATCACTTTTCCAAAGTGGTCTGATTCAACATGGCTCGAGTGGAAGTGGTGGGTCATTGAGAACGCTTTTAAATATATTTTTAAAATCGAAAAAATAACAATAAATTTTATTTAGGTATAAATGTGCACGAGGTGGAATCCTCCATACCGGTGGCGCTAATATGATGCAAGAATTATGTTTTTTTATTTTTATCGTGTTTAAAGTACACTATCATTTTGGCAATAGATAATTTGTTATGCCCAGGATGTTAAATTTAGGCGATTCCCCGAGACGTACCTTCCACTTAGATTATATGCGAATTTGTATGTCTTCATCTGTTATTTAAGGCTTAAAAGGTAGCTCATTGGAAAGATAACATTACTATCATAAATTTCTGGATGCATGAAGCTATAACTACATTTGATTCATTTACTGTACCTATATGAAAGATATAATTATTAGATATACAGAACTATTTGAAACCAATAGAGGCATATTTTTAACGTCTGGCCTGTAAAGGATAAAGAACAGAAAATGCGGCATGGTTTAATAATGTCTGGTTAACGTTCAGTAGAGGATGACGCAGCATTTTCGTTGACTTATTAAGTTATATCGACAGCTTTGATTATTATATGAAATACATAGGTTCGGTAAACTGAATCGATCGGCTTGCATTCCCAGGGAATATTCAACCATAAATTATGAAGTATGATCTAAGAGTGCCAGATATTGATGTTTTGAGAAAGCTACAGAAACATCGCGAACGAAGATGGCCCGAAACTGTGGAATTAGATAAAAAATTGGCGTCCCACGTGACATTATCTTAGATATTAGATGAAAGCAATCATAATTGAACGTTCAACGAATGGTGAATAAGTCCTGGTGTAGACTTATAGCTGTAAAAGGGAAATATTAAATGATAGGAAGAGCTGGCTTGAAATTACTAAAATCAAGATGATGGAGAGAGGAATAGAAGGGAAAAAACGGAGCGACTGATAACAGAGGTTATATGCCGATTCATTATTTGTATATTTGAAATGCCAATCTTCCAGTATTGTTGTAATTTTTAATTAATAATTATTAGTTGTTATTCTCCTTTAAAAACAGTAGATTCCTTTCCATCAAGGGCACTTCTTTCGATCGGGCTGTTCTACGATTAGTATCCATTAAAATTTTTTCGTTCCACCTGAGGTAGGTGAAGTAATCCGCGAGTTTTAATTTCTCTCCTTGTAGTCTGAGTTCTGCATTCAGTTTCTCTCTCCTGTATCCTAGAATTTTGATCTCATCGGTTTGGTTAATTTTTCATGTGGTATTCTTGAAAAGCTTAGCCTAATTTGTCCAGTGATCTTTGAATGGTATCAGGATTTACCGCTGTGACGGCCAATTCATGTTTGAAGATTACTAGTATGTTAGTTTTTGTCCGTTCACCCGAATTCCACAGAATCCCATTTTTATGCTTTTCTTATTGCCTACTTCAAGTTACTTTGAACAGAACTGTTTTACTCGCGTATATGTCGTTTACTGGCCCTAGACATGATAAATAAATACAGGGTGCGATCAAAAACTAATGCAATTGGTTGTTTCCTGATGCTCCTATTGCCCCGAGCGCTACCCCGACGGCGGGGAATAGTGGAGGGGGGGTATCAGCTTTCCTGCGCTGCCTCCTGCAGTCCGCTCCGAGCTGTGGAAGCGTCATCATCGTTGTTTGCGTAAACCCTGTATATGGATAATTAACCGGTTTTTAGCCTAATAAAGTCAGTTCCTGTGAGGGGAGATTAAGTCATCGCCAGATTACCAATTATGAATGGATTTTAGTCCCGCATGGGTGAATTTTAAATCACTTATGGCATGGTTATGTATTTGGCTGTTGTTAAATTGTAAAGTACATTGGTGTATAATGCCAATATGAGCAAGTAGGTGAGCTGATATGACTTTTGATAGAATCATGAGTGACCCATGCAATTGGTGATGTTCAATTTTAACTTGCTATGCATGGCGTGAAAACTTAAAGAAATATTTTCGCAGATAAGTGAGAAATTTTTATATTGGCTGATCGAATGCATTGCTAAGTGCACTTTCGAAACCGTTCCTATAAAATTAAAGTAATTTCAACATATTTCTTTAGTTATATCTCTACCTCTCGGGCCTTTAGCTTTCTTTTAATTGAATAATTGGATAATATTTGTTGACCTAAATCCTCAGCTCAGCCCCTGTTGCCACTCATATTTGTTATAAATAAATATTTTTATCACAATTTTTGACAGAGGATAGCTTATACATGTGATCATCGCGATGGGATATGATATTTGGTGTTTACAATGAAAGGATTATAAAAACTGATTCTATCGTATTTTAAAATATTACTTACGAATTTACTTCTCACTACGTCTAACATTCATAGTCTTCCATGGGACGTCTTGTTTTACATATGACTGGCAAAAACCCCATTTAGTAAATAATTTTATAGTGAGAGCCTGAAATTTGAACCAAACGATGCTCCGAAGTGGATTCTGCAAAATATCCTTTTTTTGCGCAGAAACTTCTATATTATGGAGTATTAAACAAGGAAGTAATGCCTATAAAGTCCGATGCGTATGATGGTTTGAACTTATGTCTCCCCAATGTTTTCAAATGCATTGCTGGAGAATGCTCGCCAAGTTAAGAACTGTTTGGCTAGTACTTTTATTTGAAACTGCGAAAGAGTTACACGATAATGGTCGTCTTGAGAACGTTTGAGCTTGAAAACTTCAGCTACTGCTTTCGGGACTACTCCGACCAAGTGTCTTTACTAGGCGCAAGTCGTTTTTCAGCTCTCTCATTATCGTATCAATTCAAAAGTCGTTAAGAGCGCGTAGACCAAGTTCATGAGTTCAGCCTCCAGAGAGGATAACAAGTGAAAAACATTATGCTGGTAGTCTCATATGAAGAGTTGTGAAACGAGGAAGGCATTCTGTGTAGTTTTTTACTTGATACAACTTGAAAATCTCTTGTAAAGGCGCTAAAAAATTTCTTTGTATGACCTATATATAATGGTTGAATTCCTTGCTGGTTGTATAATATGATCCAGGTGTCCGTCGATTAAAATAAGGATGTGAGCTAATTATCGGTGAATGTGCGAATATATATTTTGAATATACTAGTACAGGGTTGGGTAAATATGTTAACTTTTTATCTGATTTTTTAGGTATGAAAAATAGCTAACTATATACATAATAGGAACGCAGCTTTCGTTGATATCCGAATACTTGTTCCCTTTCTTGATATGTTCCTTCTAAATGACTGGTTTTATTTGGCGTTGAAATGAGTGACTTTCTGTCACTGTATTTCATTGAAACCCTATATTTCTTCATTTCTTGATCATCTACGCTTATCGTACGTTTGATGTCCGGACTTATGTTCTCCTGTTCATTATCTTAATGTTCTTACTTTTTTTGTCATAAGGTTCTTCTTCTTTGATTATCGTTGAGATAGGTTCCAAAAACTTTGTTATATCTAATTAATATAAACTATCGTTGAGATAGGTTACAGGTACTGTGTACTTATGGTGCCAGGACTTACCTCTGATAATAATTTTATTTGATTCATCTCCAATCTCTACGAACATAATTTCCCTTCTTTGATTTGTGAAAATACTGACTTAACCTTTTCTCTTTCTATTCCGCTCGATTGTCACTCTAAGGCAGACTAATATCTAAAAAGGGCTTGTAGAGCGTTTCTACGTACGTTTTTCTTCTATGAGAAAGCCCTTACTGGATGATATCCTGTAAAATATTTTGTTCTAGGTTTGTCCATCGCTGAGGCTTTCAGGCGGAATATAGTTTTTTCCAATAAGTTAAAGACGTACTCAGTGCGATATATTGAGGAAAATAGGCGTAGATTGGCATTTGATAATTTGTTACAAGAAATTACCCCTTGAACGATGAGTCTCAAATTATACATTGTGTTACTTGATTTTGCTCTTGCTCTTGAAACATGTTTTATTACCTTCCTAATGACATTTTCCTCTATACTTTGTGCTTTCAGGCTTGATGGAGTGGAATCGGAATATAACTAAGTGTGAAAAGATAGGCAACTTCCTCTGTGATATTCCACTATCACAGTGGAAGTTGCCTATTTTTTCATACTTGGTGACATTTTCCTCACGTGACCTCTATCTTGGAACCGACAAATTTTACTATACTATATTTAATGGAGTTATAAGTTTGAATAAATAGGCTAAATATTATTTTTAAATTGATACAGAACATATAGAACATATAGAGGAACTCAATGATGCAAGTGAAAGCAAAAAGTTCTACCAAGCAGTAAAATATATGAATCAAGGGTATAAACCTAAATTGCACTCCTGTAGAAATAAAAATAGCCAAGTCATTGGAGAGTAGATTGAGATATTGGAAAGATGGGCTGAATGTTTGGGTGAATTGTATGGCAAGGAAGCAACGCCAGGAATAGAAGAGCAAATACAAACTCGCAGAATAGACAAGGAAGTGCCCGTTCCTACTGAAGAAGGGGTATATGAAAGTGTTGGAAAGCAAAGGAATGGCAGAGTACCAGAGGAAGATGGAGTGACAGCAGAGTTGATGAAATATGGAGGTCGGGGTTTAATTGGAGCATTACATCAGCTAGTTTGTACTATATGGAAGTCGGAAGAATTACCAGAAGATTGGAAGACAGGTTTGATTTGCCCAATATTTAAAAAAGGTGACAAATATGATTGTGAAAGCTACAAAGGCATTACATTGTTGAATGTAGCATGTAAAATTTTCACTAGTATTCTCCTAAAAGGAATGAGCACCTATGCCGAAAATATTCTGGAAGAATATCAGTGTGGTTTTAGGTCGGGAAGAAGTACCATTGACCAGATATTCACAGCAAGGCAAACAATGGGAAGTGCTACGAATAAAATGTCGATCTACATATTCTATTCATTGACTTTCAACAAGCCTTTGACAGTGTGAAAAGGATAGAAATGCTAAATGCTATGAGAGGTTATGGCATCCCAGAGAAATTGATCATATTGGTTTCATTGACTGTCAAAGAATTACAATGTAAAGCAAATTGGGGGTAGAGTAAGTAGAGCATTCAAGATGACCTCAGGTGTGATGGATGCTCTCTCAGCTGTCTTATTCAACTTAGTTTTACATAAAGCTATGAAAGAATTGAAATTAAGAGGAACTATTGTGCATAAATCCAAACAAGGATTTGCATATGCAGACGATATAGCACTGATAACACGTACCCTTACTGATCTTGAGGAGATGTTTAGTACTTTAAAAGACTGATAAAAGAATGGGACTCGGAATCAACGAAGAGAAGACCAAATATGTGAAAAATAGATCTTCAGAGACCACCCGAGACCTGCATAACATAAGAATTGGAAGTTATGAGTTTAAGGGGGTCAAGGAATTTACTTACCTGGGAGTCATATTAAATAATGAAAATAAAGTGTTTGATGAAATCTACCACAGAGTAATGGAAGGCAACAAAGCTTATTTTGCGAATGTACCTCTCCTCAAATCAACTTTGCTGTCTAGGAACACAAAACTGAAGATTTATAAAACCCTGATAAGACCCGTAGTAACTTATGGGGCTGAGACGTGTACTCTGTCAAAACACGATGAAGAAATCCTTAGAAAATTTGAAAGAAAGGTAATAAGGAGGATTTATGGCCCAATTAAAGAAGGAGAGACATGGAGGATTAGAATGAATATGGAGATAAATGACATTCTAGAAGAAAAAGACATAGTTAGATTCTCCAAAGCACTACGGCTGGCATGGTTGGGTCATGTAGAAAGAATGGGAATCGAAATAATGCCAAAATTAATTCAAAATAGCAAGATGGAAGGGGTCAGGAAGAGAGGTAGACCACGGAAGAGATGGCTACAGGATGTTGAAGAAGACTTGAAGGCAATGGGAGTCACGAGATGGAGGGAGAAAGCAAAAGGAAGAAATGAATGGAGGCACATTGTAGAGGAAGCCAAGGCTCACACCGGGCTGTAGAGCTGTGGATGATGACTATTGACAAAGTAGGGTGAGAATTTTCTCCAATGGCCGTAACTCATGGCAGCACTCGTCAAAAGATAGAAAAGAAAATATTTACTGTGTTGGTTTAACGGTAGAGTCAGTGACCAACCGAGGTCACAGCCTATCATCAAGAATACCCTTGTGAAGGTTCACGGGAACGTTAATTCCTCGCCAGTGACCATGCACAGACACACACACTCAACCCAATTGGGATCATTCACGGGGCTTTAGAGACCCCGTTAAGGATGCCTGAGTTATGATCACAAACACACAGAGCTATCACTCTCGCAAGCACTTTCCTTGATTTTATCTCCTCATGTTGGATTATTATTTGTTATCTTCTTTCTGTTAAGTTACAATTGTGTTCTTTTTTGTTTGTCATACATTCACTATAAACGGGCTTCTTGCTGTATGTGATCTTTTCTCAACTAAATCAAAGTACCGGGAGAGCGAGCTGTGCTCAGTACACTGACTGTAATAATAATTATCAAAATATAAAAATCATGTTATTAAATTCAATAGTATAATATTTTATATATTACCTAGAATAAAAAATGTCATAAATTATTTTCAAAGAACCACGAAACCAGCCGCGCAGTTACTTTGAGGAGTAACCCGCTAGTGATTACACAATTGCGTGAAATTCACAGTGGAAAAATTATTCGCATGGACTGGGAATCGAACCCTCACTAGCAGGTGACTCCGTTGAAGTAACTTCGCGGCTGGTTTTGTGGTTCTTTGAAAATGTCCAAAGTAAACACCATTGTGTTTAAAGTTGGGCTTTACCCCGTGGACTGTGGCGCATAGCTCTCGCATACGGGTACCTCTGGCATTATGTATATATGCACGGCCTCTATACCTCTATATACCTCTGGCATATATGCACGGTACTTGTGAGGACAACTTGCACCTTAAAACCCCCATGAGATTCATAGTGAAAGAGAACGTCTGGGTAGCTTAATCGGTTAGAGCACTCGGCGCGAAATCGAGGGATATGGGTTCGATTCCCAGTTTAGGCAAATGTATTTTCCACTGTGAATTTCAAACAACTGTCATCAATAATACCTGAAATTGGTTTACTCGAAAATGTTAGAGTAACAGCCTTAATACCCCTAAATACCCACTCTCAGAAGAAGATTTTGACTCATAGGTTTTGGAGAAAATATTTGCATACCCTAATGCTCATTTGAAAGACAAAGCGTGAAGCGCCCCGGCCGAATTTCCCGTTAATAGTCACTGCATAGGTTGCCAAAGAAATATGCTTCGTTGAAATCCGAGAAAAATTTGCAATATAGTCATTGAAAATGTATTTTTTTATGAAAAAAGAAGTGCATAACAAAATTGGTTGCAAGAATTAAATGCTTCATTCTTTTTGCCATCCGATATTGAAAATTTAAACCCTATACCTCCATTGCAAGTGATGTAAAAAAGCAAAAAAGTAAACCTTTGCATTGATTCAGAGTATAATATGGGCCCATTTTGGGGGCTTAGTAGCCTTGAGAACTTTAATCCAATGGATTCCTCGTACCCGATAATCCTAGTATACCGACTTTCACGAGAATCGGTTCGGTAGTTTTCGAGAAAGTATTTACATGCATGGATAAATATATATAAACAAGCAAATATACAAGAATTGCTCGTATAATAGTATAAGATAAGATAAATTAAAAAAATAAATAATTATCTCTCATTTTAAATCATCTTATAATATTTAAAGAACTATGAACACAATCGATTTATACTAATAGAAAAACACCTGTAGTTTTGAAACTCTCGATGTGTTGCCTCCTAACTTAACTACGTAGTTTCTTGGCTGCCGCACTAGATGGGTAATCGTGGTCAGGCATGAGTTGTGCGAGAGTAAAATGAGGGCTAAAGGGTTGAAAAAACAAGAGGGATGAAAAATTTGTCACTTTGGAGCAATCGGATGCCTTTCTCCCCCCCCCCCCACCCACCCCTTGCTTCCTTTCCCATCTCGGGGAGCGGGGGGGAGTGGGATGTAAAACCTTCGCTCTAATTACCTCCTCTGAGAAAACCGCCCGGAAGGGCGTCGAGTTGGATGGGTTAACTGCAGAGGAAGGTCGGTAGGGGGGGCGCTTGGGGTGTGGGGAGGAGCTTGGAGGTGGGGAAACCAGGGCGAGGAAAGAGTGATGGGTTAGTTTAAGGTGGAGGAGGAGGTTAAGGTGTAGGAGGAGGTGAAGGTGTCGGAGCAGGAGGAGGAGGAGGTCGGAGTAAAGGTGTCCGTGAGTGGATGCTTCGAATAAGGTCGAGGAAATTGGAAGTATGGCGGAGGAGGCAGGGAAGAGGTAGTTTTAAAGGCGGATTCTTGGGCGTTTCAGGGGGTGGGTGGGGGATAGGGGGAAGAGTGGAGAAGAGAGGCCTAAAGTATAGTTTTAAAGGCGGGGGAATCCCAAGTTAGGCCTCCGTAAACTGCAAAGTGCGGCAAACGAGAGCGGGTGTAGGAGGAGCGGGCTGGTTTGGCGCCGCGGCGTAAAGTTTCACGCGAATCGAGAGTTTAAGGCGACGTTCGAAGGGCCTCCCGTGTCGGAGGCGAGAAGGTGGAAGATGGGTGGGCTCCGGAGGGTCCCTACAACTACCAACCCCCTGCCTGTGAAATGGGGGATGGGAGATTGGCGGAAAGAAGGTGGCGCCACGCTAAGACGAGGGAAGAAAATAGGGGTGGGTTCGAGATGTGTGAAGGCGGATGAAGTAGGAGGATGGGCGGGTGGTTACTTCAGAGGTGAACGAGAGAGGGCTGGGGTGTGTTTGGGATAACTTGCGGCCGCAGGAATAAACGCCCAGTCGTTCGTGGCTTGGTGAGCTTAATGGAGAATAAAGTTTTTGGTACCTAGCGCGGTTGGGCAATCAGACGGTCGCATCAATTCCCCGTCTCCTTCACCTATAACGTTCCGTTTTTATAACCCTCTTGGTGGATGTTCTTGTATTTTTTCATTTGGACCCATTCGATCGCTTTAAAATTGAGGCTTCTGACAGTTAGTGGTTATAAATTCACAGAGTCGTACAAATTACGGCTATCAGGCTTGACTAGAGATGAAAAAAGAATACCTTATTTACATCACGGGGACGAAATTTACCATTAAAAATCGTTTGACTTGATCGATAATCCCACCCGAATATCCCAACTTACTATCTGTATTTAATATTTGTTGACCCTGTCTTGTGTCAGTGTTGCCAGTGCAATTCGGTGACTACGGATTTAGATTCTTGCATCTCAGGGGTTTTTCGGAATCTTCGCCCCAAGCGTCTTCGCCTACGCTTCAAGTCATCGTCATTCATGAGTTAGCCTATCGGCTTTTGGAGAAACTTAAAATTGTCCGCAATATCCCGCGTGAAGACGCAAGGACACGACAGCATACATCGGTCAGGTTTATTAGCCAGTTATACCACCAAGCCATCTTACTTCAAGGCGAACTTTGACTTGGATTCAGTCGAAATAGGTGTTCTCGTGGCTAGTCCACATTGTGGCACAGAAGGTTTGGTCGCGCTTACTATGCTTCTGTTGCGGAGTATAAACCCAATATTGTCATGTGAGAACGACTAAGATGCGGTTCACAGGCACGCTAACGGGTGCTGAGATTCGCCCCTAAGGGTTGTTATTTTTCCGGTAACACTCCATATTTAATATAAGTAAAATGACTGCCGTATTTCTTGGATTTTCGGATGCTTTTCCCGTACATTGAACTATAACTTTTCGGATTGGATTGAAAGGAAAAAAAAATTCTGCTGATGCTTATATTCGCAATTTATTGGAGGAAACTGTATTGTTTATTGCCATAGATAGCCGCAGTATATTCATGCTATTCGTCGTAGATTCCAAGGAGAAAATCTACAATGGAGGCTCTACCTTTGGCTCACTGCCCCAACACAGTCTTTGGGGAAATTTTGACATTGGCATTCGGCATCTCAGAAAGCAACGCGATATCATATGCCAGAAATTGTGGCTTTATGGCAGTGTGACGTTTTATAGGAAGAAAATGATTCCGTGAGAACAATTGCTACTGTGTTCAAGTTACTCATCTCAGAATCTCGGGGATAAATTAATGATGGAGAGCGCACTTTGAGCTCGCTGCTTCCTATGATGGTTAAAAATTAGGGCTTCATCTTTTAAATTCGAAACCAGTTCGTTTTCCGGCGAAGTTATCGATATCTTACGAACTGAAAAATTCTATGGTAGATCAGATCTCGGGAATAAAATTAGGTAAATTGACTGCAGAAAAGGCAGTTAGTAAATATATTTTTTCCCAATACCTATGGGAGACCGTAATGATGGCCAATGACACATTGAAGTAGGCTAGTCGACTGGTAGTCTAGCTGATTAGTTGATTCGCTCCCTAATGCTTGTCATGAAGTGCTGTCATCATGTCTGCATGAACCCTGCATGATACTTGCATCTAGTTTCGCAGTTGCATTATACATTAATTCTAAAAAATGTTTAGCATTGGTCGCATACCTATAGTGCTGTGCATGTTGTTGAAAGTTACATGCGCATTACAGAGTATGTTAGTGATTACTCATCCCTTGAGGTAGTTTGCAGGGTAATATGTTGTTATACCTATGGTTACAGCTGATGCCAAGCGAAAATTGGATGCATAAAAGTTTATCTTTGCCATCGGCCAGAAAGGCGTAGGTCGATTGTCGAACACATTTTCGAGATGAAAAAGTGCATCTGCAAAATACAAATACACAGCCTCATATTTGGCAGTGGTGGTGGGATTATTCAACATATCAATATAGTTTAGTAAATCGTCATTTGGAACTCGTGTCTTTTATTGTTCAATCAAAGTTAGGTAAAATTTTTCATAGTCGCAGCATTCTACATCAGCGTCTCGTAATGTGATAAACCAGGGACCCTCTTTTCACACAAAGTGTGTTTCATTAAACGGCCAATATTTTCATTTATCCGATGACATGAAGTGTTCATCAACATTTTTTCGCCACTCAGAAAAGTAATGTGAATTATAACACCAGAAAAGAAAACAAATCTGAAAATTACATATCTCACTGGCCCATTATTAATTCATTCATTGGTTGTTCAATCCTAGAATTGGTTGACTGCAGCCCTCAACCATCCCGATATAATCCTCCTGCCTGCCTCCTGCCTCCTTCTACCTATTCCTATGTACTTTGCTCTTTATTTGGTCCATGCACTTATTCCTAGATCTTCCTCTGGAGACTTTTCCCTCTATTCTGCCTTCAATTATTTTCTTCACAAACCCATTGTGTCTCAGGGTGTGTCCAGCCCATCATGTAATTCATTTCTCTATGGTGTTCCATCTGGACCTTTCCCCTTCTACTCTTCTGTACACTTCATCATTTCTTATTTTGTCCGTCCATTTTATCTTCAGCATCCTCCTCCAGCACCAGGTTTCAAAGGCTTCTAGTCTTTTCTGGTCAGCTTTTCCAATGGTCAATTCATATTATCCATAGACTACTACGGTCCACACGAATGTTTTTACATACTGTCTCCTGATTTATGATCTTATCTGCTTTGAACACAGCCATTGTCTTTTTTTCATGATCGCCTTGGCCCATTATTACAAGTAGGGAATTTTATACATATTATCTTTTAATTACGGTGTCAAGAATATGAGTAATATATTTCAGGGACGGCTAGGCTTTACTATACAGATGTAACTTAGAAAAAGTTTGGCTAAAAGTCAGCATGTAGAACACCGCGGAGCGGTTAAGGAATGCATTGAAGTGCCCACTCAAGTCGAAAAGGCCTTTTTAAGACAATATATACTCCGAATTTCTCGACTAATTTTTATAATTGAGTTTATTTGACTATAGCGATTCGATGAAATTCCTTAATACTGTTTTTTTTGGATGATGCAATTTAAGTGAATCACCCATGAAATGTTCATATATCCTCTCGAAATATGTGCATTGGTGGAGCATACATTATGGGAGAACATAGTGCTGGAATAGGACAGGAAATACAATACTGCCAAGAATAAAACTACTTGGGTGTTAAAATAACTCATAATAGAATCCTGGACGATGCAATCAAAGGAAGAAATCTGCAAGGAAAAAGGGCAATTTCCAGATTGAATAGCATTTCTGGTACCAAAGTATAACCAAAGCAAATACAAAAGAATATACAATTCAATTGCAATAAGCTTTATCAAATATGGTGGTGAGATATGGCTGGTGGAGGAGAAAACAAAACAAATGCTAAATGTTACGGAGATGGATGACTGGAGACGTTCTGCGGACATATTCAGACGGGAAAGAATCACGAATGAGAGAATGAGAAATATAATGGAGTCATCCACACAATGGTTAATGACATACAAAAAACTTGTATGGTATGGTCAAGTACAACATATGGTGAGAAAGAGATTATCTAAGCAAAATTTAGCTTGGAATCCGCAAGGTACAAAAAACGAGGAAGGTCCAGAATTAGTTGGAGAAAAGGAATAGAAAAAGCAATACTTCTACACAATACCCTGCGAGCCGCCGCATGGGCGTGTGTTAGGGGGTGTTAGGACACCAGCCGTGTAAAGGTGTATGCTTTTTGGAGATGAAATGGTGATATTTATTATAAGAGTGTATTTAGTGCAACTCAATTTTTATTGTGGTCGCTTATTGTTCGCTGAAAGAACGAGTTTTTTTGTACCTATCTGTTCGGCAGTGTATCTCTCTTATTTTATCGCGTCTGTCAGACCTAGAGATGTAGTGAGGAGTCATGATAATATTCTCTGTGCCGCTCTGAAAAATATCAGTTCTGAATTTCTCAAGTGACTAAGCCTATTGCGTAGCCTCCAAGTCTCTAAGGGCTCCCACCTTAATCCCTCTAAAAGTTGTGAAACACCGTCTGTTCGCTCGGAGCAGTTTTTAACGAAGCGCGCTGCTTTCGAGAAAATAAGAGAGAAGCGGTTACCTGAAGGCTTGTGGATGAATAGAGAGCAATGGCGATTTGGTATCGAATAGCGTTGTAGAACGGTAAACAACCGAGTATATATACACTCTGATATGTAAGAATGTAAGAACTCTTGTAACTTCAAATGCATATGATTCAAAGCACTTGATAATTATAGAAACTCGCTGTACTCAAGTTTGCCATAATTCGAAATGAGGACTCCCTTATAATTCCGGGAATTAAGTTATTCTGTTGATTTGGTTATATTTATCGCTCTCAACATACTTTATTCCGATTTTAACTTATGAATGCTGGGGCGTGGGCATTTCACACATGCTCAAACCTCCAGAGGTTGCTCCTATCCTATTTCAACCAAAACGTCGTAAAGTTTAAGTGATTCAGCATCACGATTGTAAGTGATCGATGGATAAGTGGGCCATCGAGGGAAAACGTCCACATCGTTGTCTATCTCCAGACCGTCATTCTAATAACGAAAAGCATTAAAGGAATGCCAAAAAAAAGGTCCCCCTCCAACAATGCTCACATTCCCGAGATAGAATTCTCGGTAATGACCTTGTTAAATGACATCACGGCGTCGCTGATGTGAGATTGAAGCCGTAAGATATTGGGGAGATATTTTCCTCGGATGGAGATGGGGCTGGGCATATATGAATGCCACACTCTCACCCGCCTGTCCCATGGTGTGTGGCAGGGGGGTGTGTGTGTCGGGCTGGGCGTTTGTGTTTTCGGATGATGGGACTAGGGAGGGATTTAGGCAGGGCTGCGCTCTGCTCAGGGGTGCATGACAATGGCTGGGGAGGAGGTCGAGGGGACATGAGACGAGGGGGTGATTTTGGAAAACTTGAGACGCTCGGCGGAGGGGGATTTTGTGCGGGAGAAAAAAAAAGGCAGTTCATGGTTATAATCGGAGGAGATGATTTTCGGGTCGCTGGCAGCGGTGTATGAGATTCATACTGCGACCTCCGTCGCTAACCCCTCCCTATTGCCCCTCCTCCTCTCCCCCGCGAGAAGTACGCCATGGGAAGTTCGGCTTTTAACGAGGGCATGAGAGGGGATGGAAATAAACATTACCCGGGCCTTCCCCCGTTACCCATTACTGTTCACGACGGGGTAAACCGAGGGACGAGTATGACGGCGGCAGGTTATCGTACGAGAATACTTGTCAGTGATCGGATTCCGTAATAACTGACCCATTCCCCATCGAATTTAGGGGTTGCGTCATCCATCCTTTGCACCAAGCTTAATTTGAAGCTCCTGTGGAGGTGCTGTCACGTTCATTTTTATTGAAGGCTTCTAAATTTTATTTTTTGTAGCCATAAACATGCTGTGAATCAAAATGCACTGGTTAAATGACAATTTTAGAGGACTCGTTCAACAGGGTAAACTGTGTCTACAGTCTAGCACGTCCATTCCAGTATTCCTGCTCACAATTAGTATAATATATTTATCATTTCCGTGTGCTGATTAATATTTTATTTCCTGTCTTAATTGACTTAGAATACATAAGATAATTTTTACTATCAACCTTAGAGCAATGTAAAAATACCTTCGTTCAAAACAGATCCCGGTTTTTTGTGTAAATTTCTCGGGCTCGCCACCAGGTATGATATTCATAGGCAGCCGACGTTTTGGAGTCCGACTCGTTACCCATTCTCAAGGCTACAGTAGCCTTGAGAATGGGTAACGAGTAGAAACCCGAAACGTCGGCTGCCTATGAATATCTTACCCGGTGGCGAGCCCGAGAAATATACACAAATTCAATTCGCGGGGAAAGTGTAAAATCATACAGATCCCGGTTTTCTCACTGTAAGCGAGGTGTTCAAAGTTTAATGGTTTAGATACATTTGTATACAAAGTTTTATTACTTTTTCTCATGATGGTATCCAATGACATGGTATGGAATTTTACTTTTTTTGAGTACGTTGCAAAATTTCATTTGTCCTCTTATGTCAGGCCTCTCTCACCCATGGAGAGAAACTGAGGAAAGAAACACGCCTCAGATTTACAGGAGTTGTACAACACAGTCAACTGTGCTAACGGTCAAGAACTTCCATTCTAGTATTCCTGCTTAGAATTAGTCTATCATATTGACATTTTACGTGTGATGTTGACTATTTTCTTTCCTGTCTTAATTGACTTAGAATACGTAAGATTATCCTCCCTTTTACCTTAGAGCAAAGTAGAAATACTTTCGTTAAAAACAGATCACGGTTTCCTCACTGAAAGCAAGGTGTTCAAAGATTTATAGTTTTGATACATTTGTGTTCAAAGTTTTGTTATCTTTTTCTCAAACAGTAGACATGGTATACTATTTTACTTTTTTAAGTACGTTGCAAAATTTCATTTGGTCTGTTATGTCAGGCCTCTCTCGCCTACGGAAATAAATATAAATATGATACAATAACGACATACATAATTAATTTTTTATTAGTACCATCTTGTTCCGTTCCCAATTTTTGTTTATGGTGATGGCACACACTGATGGTCCTAGGTTGACCTGGTTGATGGTTGACTGAATCCTCTTATAGTGCCCACAGTCTTAGTAAATATACAATATTCTAGTGAAGGGCGACAGCCAACGCTGATGATTTGACAGTATTCTTTTTGACTCCTTTGACTCCTTTTGATTGCCCATAGTAACACTGCCATCTATTGGTTATACTTGGGCAGAATGTTATTCTCGTCAATAGATGGCAATAGCTCTTTTTGTCGTATAATTGAATCTGATTTTTCTACAGTTTATGGGAAATGTTTTTTTAGGATAACAAATATTAAAGTGAAATGATGTTTGATTTATATAAAGGCTTATCAATGACTAAAATGACGATCCATTGATATAATACTCATTATGGTATAATTTTTATTGAGTGCTACTATGATCGGCGTCCCAGTTTTTTATTTGATAAATATTGAGATATTTAAATTAAAGAAACGTTTTAATTTACTTACCAAATTGCTTTTTCCCATATTTTTTATGCGTCATTGATAATACTTGTCCGTCGATAGTTCTAGAGTTATTTAGATGCCATTTATCCTTAGGTATTTTGTCTGAATGATCACTGATCACTGTGAAGTATTTATTATCTTCTGCTGAAAGAAATGTTTATAGTAGAGATGAGCAACATCGTTCAATACAATGACCGAGTCTTGAATCGGTCGTTCAATCTAAAGAATCGATTCTTGGATCTCGTTCAATTTTTTTCATTATAGTGGTTCATTGAAATAAATTCTAACTTTAATTTAAACATTTAGCCTGTATTAGTGAAACCTGTATTTAGCGGCCAACAGCAGGCCTTTGAAATAACTCCCGAAAGAGAGAAAGTGTCCGCTGATTGGAGGTAAAATTTTAATTGATAATATCATAAATTCATTTTCCGAAAATTTTTATCGCACACAGATGAGACCGCCCTAGTGAGGTGGCCTCTGAGGCAAGTTTTACTATGCAGTGCTTCTGTAAGCATGCCTTAAAAACTACTGCTGACGATAAAAAGTATATTTGTTGCTGAAACATGTACGACTTCTAAAAATGGTGAAAAACCTACAAAAAAGTTAGAGTCATATCACTCGCTATAAAATATGGTATGCACCGCCGAAAATAACCGAGAAATCGAATCTTTTAATTATACACCATCTTTTTGAGTTTGTAAGAAATGCATCGAAGTATATAAAAAATGGAGGAGCTAAAATCTGCTAATGCAAGTTTGGGTGGATGAAGTACAGCGCGTTCATCGCAATATTCGTAGGCTACTGTTCCTGAAAGTTGCGGAAGCATACGCCTAAAATGCAGCGAAAATCTTTTGGAACATTTTTTCAATGCTATTCTTTTGAAAAAAGTTTCTGCTCCGTCATTAATGGAACAAACTCAAAAATGTTAAAAAAATATTTCAGGTAAAATTTATAATTTTGATTAAATATTTGCCTCAGTAGGTTTGCAGATAAAGGAATTATGAATTTATTTATTCAAAGATCGAGGAAATTTTTTAGAAGTTTGCGAACAAACGCAAACGGACAAGATTTTAATAGTCAAGAATTCATTATTCCACCGCGATCACTAATTCCTTGAGTATAATTTGATTCTCAGGCCAGCGACTCCTCAATCTGAATCCGAGTCCTCAACTGAATCTGAATCCGAATCCTAATCTGAATCCGAGTCCTCAACTGAATCTGAATCCTAATCTGAATCCGAGTCCTTAACTGAATCTGAATCCGAATCCTAATCTGAATCCGAGTCCTTAACTGAATCTGAATCCTAATCCGAATCTGACTCCTCGAGGACTCATGAGTCCTCCCTCTCCGCGGGCTCTACGAGAACACAGGTCCCCCTCCCTCAGACTTCAAATTTCAAGAGTGGGGGGACTCGTTTCTTCCTGTCGTTCACTTGATTCTCTGCTTTGCCGAGTGGTGCGCCCATTTCCATTCCCAAACTTCCATGGGTGGGGGGGACTCGTGGCCTCGCCTGTCAGTTAGTTCCCATCTTTGCCGGGTGTTGCGCCTATTTTCATTACGATTCGTAAGGAACGACGGTTCATTGCCGCGAACGATTCCGTTCGTCAACTCACTTCAAAGAGTCGTTCGAATTGATTCGTTCGTTCGCGACCGACCCATCTCTAGTTTATAGGTCTCTTGTTGTAGCGTAAAGTATTAAATTGCAAGTAACTACATCCTCTAACATTTGACGTCTACTATGAACTGTAGTTCTCCGAATATTTGACGTAACACACACTCATGATTGAAACGCATATCGGTGTACCGAGATAGTTGTCATTACAATCGAGATTGACTTTCCTGGTGAACGAAGATAACATACTAAGATGACAATTTTTTCATTGTCTTCTCACAGCAACTCTTACATAAGACTCCATCTTCCAATTAATCACATGTAGATGAGATTTGTACTAGGTTGGGTATGGGTATCTTTTACCTATATACTGGGGCCTACTTTCTTTCAGTTTTATAGATTTGCCGATTATTGCTTTATAAAGGAGGGACCTTACCATAGGAAGACTCGTCATATTACACAACTACGTCTCATATAATCTTTGATGCATCATGTCGATGTCGTTAGCAAAGTCCACTATTACACAATCCGATAGGAAAACATGATTTCCGTTGTAATCGCTCATTAAATGAAATGTTAGATATAATACTTCAGTATGCGACGATGGACATTATAGATTATTTTTGCCAAGTCTTAAAGCGGCTCTTTTCAGCTTGATGCTTCAAATAGACGCCATCTGACGGTAAATTGCGTGGAGGAAGGTAGATTCGGTTCACAGCGGGCGTAGACTGAGAAATCTGTTGTTGGCTAATCTAGCCTTCATACGCTATGGCGTTATATTTACGGGAATAAAAAATAAAGAGGACGTGCATTCGATACTTCCTTATCGTTCTCCCCATTCAAAAGTAATGCGTTGGTTCTATCGTGGTGATTTTCCTCCCGAAGGGAAATGCAAGTCCCCGCGTGTGTCCATACGTGCTGGGCTCTGTCCGGAGAAATTTCGTCGAAGGGGGCGATGCAGTTTGGACGAGGACTTTTGAGCGTATGGATGGTGGTGTCCCCTCTGCGGTCGGAGGGAGAACTATCGGCGTCCCATCCCTTGCATCCCCTTAATCCCGAAATTTTTACTCGCCAAAAATTTGTTTTCCCGAGAGACCGGCGACACTTCCTGTCACTACAGTCGACGATTACCGCAGTACCGAGAAAAAGTCCTGAGAAAAAGAGAAACCACCCTGGAAGTTTTTTAGGGAGGAAGAGAGAAATGATGTTTTTTTATTCGGAATCCCCTTTTTCAGCATATCTGTGAAGTTGAAGACAAAAATGAGTGTTTTTTTTTTCCTTTCAAGAGAGGAGATAGAATCGCCACGGCAGCGCCGCGCCGTATCCATGAGGATGTTTTTTTTTAAAGAATTCCTCCATTTTTTTCTTGCGCGGATAAAAGGAAGTATGAAGGAGCAATTTCTTTTCTCCTCCTACCCCTATCACCTATCTACTCCCTCCCCACCCTATCTTTTTTCTCCTCCCCGTTTATATTCCCACCCTTGCCCTCTACGTAAGCCTCCCATATTTTTTCCTCGCAGCACCTCCTTCCCGTGTCTTTGACCCTGTCCTTTTCGTGTATTATCCTTGTGTACGTCCCGGCCCTTCCCTCTCAAATCTGCCACCCAGGACCGGCCACGACCGATACCCAACTTCTCCTTCCGTCCTACCCGCTTCCTCGCTCTCATCCGCCGCCAAGTTTTACCGCCGTCGGAACCTTCCAGCGCCCTTATATCCATCCATGAAGCTATGCTGGGCTCGTGCTATATAAATGTACGAAAAGGGGGCGTTTACCCAAGTGAACCGGATTTCTAAACTCGTTTCCTCCCGGTTGGATGAAAGAGAAGCGGCAGGGCCGAAGAGGTGACACGGGTGGATGTGTGGATTTGTGCAGGGGGCCCTAGGACGATGGCTGGGGGGAGGAGAGCGGGACAGTTGATGTGCTCTGTAGGAGATGGTGGAGGGAGTCGGGTAGTATGGGGGATTCGCTTTAGGAGATGGCCACATTGAAAAGGTGGTGCAAACTATGATGGGATATGAAGCCATAGTTTTTTTTAAAGTTTCGATTCATTCAAAGTTATTATTGTTGGCTCGCATATTTTTGCGCGCGAATGGAATCTTTTCTGAAAGCTTCATTTTTGTGAGGTCCATATGCACTTAGTGAACTTGAGATGAGGATAAGAATAATAGTGAAGCAAAAAAATATACGATGTTTGTATATGGAGGTGCGCTAAAATTTTTAGCTTGCTCCAGAGCTTATTGTGAACTAAGATAGTAATATCTTCTCCCAGTTATAAACTAAAGAGTGATCAAAGTTGCCTTTGCGTCACGTCTGTGGCTGAAACAAGCTATAAATTATAGAATGCGTCAACCTTTATAGAAGAAAACTTGTACCTCGGTTTATACTTTCTATGCTAATGCCTAATGACGTTAAATTTTGGCATTTCAAATATCTCCACACGTGATATTTCTTTTTTATATTTTAAGCACATGCACACGGTGAGCACAACCGGTTACCTCAGATGATAGAGTCAAAACACATTCATTTTTTCGCTGATAAAGATTTAATCAACTAGTTTCGATGTGACTGCACCGTCTTTAAGTGATGCTTTCAAAATTAATATTCAGATATCATCCTGAAAATTGAAAACTTAATTATCTTTGACTTAGCGCTGTATGGGTGAGTCAAAAATTTAGTGGAGAAGGTTTTGCTTTCTCATATTTATCAGTTCACTAAGAGTTTCCAGTTGTTTTCCATTTCTACAAAGTTTTATGGACTTAAATATTACCTATCCTGTTTAAAACCTTGGTATGTATTTATTCACCCCGCCTACCTTTTTATGATGTGACCCATGCAAAATAACTTTTCTCAACTCTCTGAATAGCTTTTTGAAACAAGTTCTTATTTGCATACTTGGATTTGTGGTCTGCTGTTCAAACTTAATTCCTAGTAGCCTAAAAAATGAAAATGGCTGCTGGCTGTGAGTGATAAAACTGGCATGATATTTATGAAAATGAGCCCGGCCAATTAAAGTGGGATTGAATCACGTGGTTTATTTTTTTCTTGCCACTGAAGTCGCCCACCTCTGGAAGTTATATTTATCAATAGTTTTATTGGTAATAGGTAATTAACAGGCATAGAAGGAGATCGCACCCTTCGTTGGTTTGGCCATGTTGAGACAATGAAAAAGTATCGAATAATATGATATATGGAGAAGAAGTGAATGGTGTCTGTGGAAGCAATATACCTCGGAAGTCATGGGCAAATGCGGAAGATGATAGTCTTGAGAGAAGAAATGAAAATTTTCTTCAGAATAAGGTAGGGTGCGTGCATCTTTTTATGTGCGCTGCGGTGTCGAAAGAGGCATTCATAGAAAAGCAACCAAGAAGGAAATTATGATAGTAAAGTCATTAAAAGTTTATAATTGTGCCTACCCCCAAAAGGAATGGCGATATATGCATGTATAGGTACATATAAATGTTTGTATTCTGCGTTAATCACGTTATATAAAAATTTTATTCCCATTGTAAGTGCGACTGCTGATATCAGCCTGATAACGTGGGCTTACTGTGGTCTCCAAATTAAAAAAATCTGAACTACGCCACCAGAATGTCGTAATTAAAATGTACCATAGTTACAACAAAGTCAGTAATAGGTGCGCTTTTTAAGCTTAAACAAAATTTTTCTCAAAAGAGGTATTCAGTATTCTGTTGATAAGCTTGCATTTGGCCAATTTTTAATATTTGAAATGCATCCGATAGTGTATGAAATGCTTTTGGCTCCATGTACGTAATGGATCTTTTTTACGATATTACTCTAGTTTTTTTCTCTTGCAATATTCCACGCTTTCCTAAAATTATGTTTACTTTTATCGGATACGCTCGGCACATACTAATCCAGTCACCTAAACCGTGTCTTTACCCTGATTCGGCTCTCCTGTCGCCTCTCTCTTTGGAGGCGTAAGCGAGATACGTTTTTGGAGTCCCTGGCACGCACGCATAGGTTCCCTGAGATAATGGCCAGCCACCGAGAGAACAGTTTTGTAAGGACGGTACGGAAGGGTTAGAATTTTTGATCGGCAAAGACGGGGGCCTGCGAGAATTTGTTGGGGATTTCGGATACGAGGATTATGTGAGGAGTGGGGGGAAGGGGAAGGTGAGGAGAGCCAATTGGCGGGAGGATCTCACGGAAGAAGTGGGATAAATGGAAATTGGTAGGCGGCGTGGAGGGAGGTTAGGTCCATGCGCGCATAAAGAGGCGACCGTTGCCCGGGAGCCTCGGGAGAGAGGAGATGGCAGTGTTGGAAACTGATTCCAGTATCGCATAAGTGATGTAACGACCATTCGAACGATGTGGACTGCTGGCGAGGTTGTGTGTCGGAATCCCGTCGAAGGAAAGATTGGAGATTGGACTTCGCTACGTGGGCTGCGTGAGCTTCTCGTGGATTGGAGGATAAGGATTGGGGCGAGATTAGGTGGAGTGGCGGAGGCTGAGAAGAGGTTGCGCGTCTTGAATGCCTCCTTAGAAGCCGATAACTCCATTTCTCTCCCTTCCCCTATGCCCGGGCCTCGTCTCGATGAGGGTGTGGGGAGGTGGGAGACGTGTTGCAGAAAATATCGAGAGGCCTGGGATCCGAAAAAAAATATAATGGCAGTAAAAGGACGGTGACCACGATCATCACCAGTTTTTTCTGCTCTTTCGTGATATGTATTCAAAAACATTTGGAGTGAGCGGTTATCGAATGATTAAGTGCCAATAAAATAAGGTGCCGAAAAAGGCAGGATAACACTTTATAATGTAACGAATGATTTCATGATTTATTTTAGTTAAAACACTGCCTGGAGCATTTAATTGATTACCATTTCACGATGATTAAATTTTTAATATAAACACCCCTTTGTTTTTATGCTATTTAATGCGCCTTCTACATCAGTTGGTAGGTAATTGGGTTGTGAAATTCCCCAATAGTCGGTCAGAGTTAGAAAAAGTTAGTGGGATTTTTGTTACTTCCATTGGTGGAAACTTTGGCATTTCTGTTAATGAGCGGTTACAACGGAGGTCTCTTTTCCCTATTGGTTTGCGTTATAGCGGACTTAGCTAATGACATAGTTGTGATGCTTCAACGATACTATGAGTCGTAGTTGTGTATTATGTCTCTTCGCGGTTACAACGGAAGTCTCTTTTCCCTATCGGTTTGCGTTATAGCGGACTTAGCTAATGACGTAGTTGTGATGCTTCAAAGACACTATGAGTCGTAGTTGTGTAATATCACGAGTCTTTCTATGATAGGGCTCCTCCTTGCGGAAGCCATAATAGAAAAATCTATAAACTGAAAAAATGGAGGCCCCAAAATATGGGCCAAAATGCCCATACCCTTCGAGTACGAATCCTCATCTACATGCGATTAATCGGCAGATGGATTCTTTAGGCCTGGTTACACGATACATAAACCCGTACGTGTTCATGTACAAGTTCATATACGAATGCATGAACAAAATCGAGCAGGTTCTATTTTCCTGTTCATATGTTCATGCATTCGTACAAGTTGGTGTGGTAACACGGTGAATTTTCGCGCTCTTTCACGCGTTCATGCATTCTTACATTAACTCGTACGGGTTAACGTATCGTGTAACCAGGGTACGTTCAATGGTATCAGGCTCAACTATGTGGAAGTTGATATTCACAAATGAAAAAACGACTTCGTTTTCTTCCACTGATTTATTTTTTTGGTACGACATGTTTCGACACATAGAGGTCATTTTCAAGTACAAAAATTTTTGAATTTCAAGCAAATATATATACCTGGAAGGGACTTGGGGGAGGTTGGAGAGGGGTGGAAGAAGTGGGTGTTAGGAGGGGGGGGGGAAACCCGTCAAAAATGTTTGTACTTGAAAATGACCTCTATGTGTCGAAACATGTCGTACCAAAAAAATAAATAAGTGGAAGAAAACGAAGTCGTTTTTTCATTTGTGTGTAACCAGGGCTTTATGGAATATTTTCGGAAGATTACATTCTAAAAAAATGCATGAAATTGTGTAAATTGTTACCCAAAATCAATCCCAAGTCCTACTTTTCTATTTTTTCTTGTGGAAATCGTCCATATTTTAAATCCGTGAAAGATGGGATTGAAATGTGATGGTATCGTCCGGTTGATCTGCGAAACATTGAGTGCCACAGAGAATGTGAAAGGGTAATATTTACCTATGATTTTTGTTCTTTAAAACCTAATGCGTGGTAATATTCCTTTAAGCTACATTTAAGTTGTAAAATGATTCATAGCCTTTGTGTAATTTCATGTGCATACGTGATTTAAACTTTTTAGTCGATAGCCCTTTTTTTCAGAACATCGTATTTGGGGGAGAAAATATTGAATCTTTGTCCGTAGTTTGGTCGTAATATTCTGAATGGGCTGTAATCATCGAGGCAGCCATACTCCTTAGCTCGTGAGAACATTTCTACGACATTATTCCTCCAGAAAGTTGGGCAATTCCGTGGATTTTCGGCTCAAAGCGGTCATTCAGGAATTTCAAAGTTCTAAATGCTCGGGATACTTAGCGCCGGACGTGAGACTTCGCGCTCTGCCTATATCCGTAATGTCTTCTTCGAATTTCTGGCATCCCATGCTCTCAAGTAAGTGCAAAACCGTTTAATATGAATACGTCGCGATTCTCTACGACGGCAGGCTCTTTTTCCTCCATATTTGAGATGCCATCTTAACGCCCTTGACAACGAGGAAATTATCATTCAGTACAATTGAGAAACTTGAATTCTTCCTTTAATCTTTTTTTTTTAATGGCGCATTTAAATGCGTTCCCACGCAGTTCAATTAAGAATCCCTTCGTCGGATTAAGCATAACATTTGAGAATAAACGACGTGAAATATCCCTCTATTAATTTTCCTCCCTGTTAAGAACACACGTAAACCCCACGTGCGATGTTAAATGAAGCCTGTGGAATGAGTCATTCCCATTTTTATTTTTACGTTTGTGTTAAAATATTTTGGACTTGCAAGTAATATTTAGAGATAAGTACCCTATGGATCTGAACTTTCCTGTGCCGTGAATGACGGTATAATGCTACCTCAATCGTATAAACAATTTGTTACAGCTACCACGCTTTTTTAATTTAATGTGATCCATTTCGCGTGATGCTTGAATTAAATTCAGTTTTATAAACTATAAGAGACCAATGACATGTGGTGAGTGAGTGACATTGGTAATTCTAAATGGAGTTATCAACTGGTGAAATATTTCCATGAAAACATTTATTCAACTTCTCTTGTGATAGATTTTGTATTTTCGTTTTAGCCAGTTCGTTTAGTTCATTCGAGATGTAAATACCAGTGCCATAGAATTTGTTCTCTCTTAATGTAAACGCCAACTTAAAAGTGGGAGTAAAATTCTAACTGAATCCTGGACGATATTTGTATTCTACTTCTCCTCCCACTACTTAAAAGGAAGAAAATTTGAAATGTATTTTTCTGTTATGTATATTTTGGTACTACGCGTTTCGGCGCTTAAATCATCAACAACAACAGGCACAATGATGACGCTTTGAGCGTCTAAACGTGTTGTACAAACAAATAAATAACAGAGTGAACATTTCAAAGTTTCTAAATTTCTTTTAAATTCAAGATGCCGTTTCACAACATCTCGCCGGATACCGGTGAACATATTCACCCCATACAACATTGCCATAAGTCATGCCTGTAATGCAGGTGGTATAAACAAAATCTTCATACACATTAAACTATCTTGGAATTACCCTAACTTCTGATATATCGTTGGGAACACACATGCAAAACATATGCAGCACATCATTAAAGAAACTAGTTTTTGTTAAGCGTACAATAGGAAGGTCCTAGGATGAAAAATTGAAAGAGAGGCTACCTTCTTCAGGTTAGGCCACACCTAGAATACACCGCGAACATTTGGGACTCTGGTCGTAAAAATTTAACCAAATAAATTAATATAATACAAAGAACAGCAGCACGCTTCGTTTAAAGCTGTTACAAGGGAGCGTTAAGTGTCACAACTTTTAGAGGGATTAAGGTGGGAACTCCTAGAGACTCGAAGACTACACGCTAGGCTTAGTTTGCTGGAGAAATTCAGAACTGATGTGTTTCGGAGCGACGCAGAGAATATTATAATGACGCCTCACTATATCTCAAGGTCCAAAAGAGGCGGTAAAATAAGAGGGATGCATTGCATAACAGATAGGTACAAAAACTCGTTCTGTCCGCGCACAATAAGCGACCACAATAAAAACCTTGCATATTTACACGGCTGGTGACCTAATACTCCCTACCACCCGCCCATGCGGCGCTTCGCAGTGTAGTATGCAAATGTAGATTACTATAAAGTACTCTATTCTGATGGAATTGTACATAATCCTCAGAATCACTCAGAACCTAAGGCAGATGTTATAAAAGTCTCAGACTTTGTATAACTTAACCTTCACTTGGCCTTTATTTTATCCCGGCCTTTATACGTTTGGCTATCGCAGGAATTGAAGTATCAGATGCCCTTCATGCGTCGCAAGGAACAACAGGCTACGGAATGTCTGGAGGAATGGAATGTACGATCGGGAGTTGGGAGGCAGCGATGCGTAAAAGGCAGTTGCGGCTGAATGGCCGCGCTATTTGTATTGTGTGCGGTGCGTGGTGGCGGTTCGTCGTATCTCTCGGAGGCCTCCGGGACGTGACAAAGCGAAGCTCCGCTCTCGGTGGACGGGCGATGGATTTCGGGCGGAGGAGAGAATTATCACTGCGGGAAATTGGGGAAGCCGCAAGGGTAAAAAGGATTTCGTGGGCGATAGAGGGAAGCATTGGATAAGGGTGCGCGATCTCTTTTTCTTCCCGCTGACGACTGAATAATGGCAGCGGTGGTGTGATTCGAAGTCGACTTTCGATGAGCGCGAGCTCATGAGTGGGTTAGCCATTGCTCGCCGTCAGATTCTGGGTACACTTACCTGGCCTTATTTACGACCTTCCCATTATATTTATGCAAACCGGATTATTATTATTTCCGAATTTTTCACTTCTCAGTCTACAGGCTGGTAAACATTTACCTATCCCGGGTGCATAGCACCAACGGGATGAGGCTCCACTACTGACGGAGCTATTCATACATCGAATCAAACGACCCTGTTTTTAACCAAGCAGTGGTGACATCTGCGATGCTTTGAAATCCATATGGGCTTCTCGTTAGCAGCTGTAGCGTTATGGAGTTGGAATTTAAAAGTACGATTTCGCAACACTTAATAGTACATTTTGTGATGGTTTTAGGCGTAACTTTGTTAAATGACTTCATGATTAGAGATTTAAACACTTAGAAACACATGGGATTTAAAAAAGTAAGGATAGCGCTTTCTAACAAAGGTTTTTTCTAACATTTAGTTGCGTATGTCAGATAAAGGGTATCCTTTTCTTCTAGTACGTCTACGAGTACGCTAAAACACGCTCCAATTGAGCTTGTTAGTTCAATTCGTGAGAAAAATAGTACAAATTTAGAAAAAAAAATGAAAATCTCATGTGATTATACAGTGTTGGTATCTCTAATCATAGTGTGTCAAATATTCTGTTACTTCTATTTCTCATGATGTGCATACTTCATTTCATTTACTGTTTTTATGATATTTTTGTTTTGTCCGTTATACTCTTGTTAAGTGATATTATGAATTGCAATCTGTCTCCCTGTTTAAATGAAGCCAAAATAATAAATATATCTACGTTTCTGGTAATCTCGTGTTGCAGATAACTGGAAATCTTTTTACTTGTTATTTTTTGACTGAAACCAACCGTGAAACTCAACGTCTTTTGTGGATTGTTAATTAAATCACTACACGGGGATTTCATTTTCCCGTGTAATATATCATTTTTACTATTATAATTCCGTCAGCCGTCATTATGATTAATTTAAAATGTGCTTTTCTTCCATTTTTAGTTATGTCTTCAATTCCATTCAAGGAAACTGGAGTATCGACTGGTTCTTCGATCGTTGAAAACCATTCTGCCTCAGGAGGCTCATCGGATTCAACCAGATCACTTGAGGCTTGGGTTGTTTATGTGTGGTTGTATTGGACCTGAAAAAGGCAAGAGAATAGCAAGCGATACGTTTCCATAGTCACCATGTTACTACTCAGCGGAAACCTCGCGAAGCGAAAGATCAAGTATTCTTCATTACTCAGTAAGTTGACAGGAAATGCTCTTGAAGTATTAATAAGTATGTTTATTGTGGTTCAATCTTTTTTGGAGTAACCCCTACGGGATTTTTTTTAAGCACGAGGATTATCCTTCTCTCCTGATGGCGTCTTCTAAAGAAAAAACTTATTTTTATTAATAAAAAATCAGGTTGCAAGTAGGCCGTTAGCCAGATGTTAATACGAAAATTGATAGATGGAAAAATTCTAATCACCTCCTTGTTCCAAAACTTGTCCAAATACTTTCTGCGTCTCAACATATGAGTATTGTTTAAAAATGTTTTAAGCTGTCCATATGCCAGAGATTAGCATGAATATATATTGCCTCCAAAATTGAAACTACTTAGCCAAACATTTTCCGATTCTTTCTACGTTTTAATGTCTTAATTTATTTTTAAATGTCCCATGCTCATCTGTATGCCAAATGGTAACATGAATGTAAATTGTCTACTATGAAAATTCATTACATAGTTCAAAAATACCCCTTCAAGCAGTGCGAGGGTGAAAAAAATATCTGTAAGCAAGATTTTCTATAAAATTAATCAAACAAGAAGTTTATTTTTTACCTTTTTTTTTAAACATTTTGGAATAGCTTCTAAAGGGCTGGAGTAGTTATCCTGGCCCGCCATTCTAATATGTAGTTGTTCTATTAAGGTACGCAAAGTTTTGACATTAGTCATTAGTCTGTAGCTGCTGACATTTCACGGGGTATAAATGATCTTTCCTCCCTATTTAATTCGGGTTTCCGACCCCATTTTCAAGCGGCCAGATGCTCTTTGTTCGATTGTTCTTCGACCTGAAGACGCCTTCAGGATAGGAAGAGACGCATTATTTATGAGAAGCAACCACCCTCTGGATATCAATTATGAAGAAGATGGAGCCTATGTGTTATGTTTACAATTGATGATTTAGCCAAAAAATTAAGCACATAGACATAAGAAAAGATAGAACTAGAAGAAAAAATCTTTCAAAATAAAGGCAGAAATGGATGTAATTGCATTTTCAACTTATTTAAGGGTACAAGGATTGGCTGGTGAAAGTGCGAAGATTCTGTGGCCTTCTGAACGTTTTGTGTATTACCCCTATAACCTTCGTTGGTATATAATGCCTATATCATCAAAGTTAATTCATTGAATGACCTGTTTTAGGCTGCGTGTAATTAAAATCAATACCTTTGTTTGTCCAAATATATAAAAGGAGTCGAATTTTTCGATGCCATAGATATCTTAAAGTCTTGCTCTTATTCTCTTTTGTTATCATTTTACCTGAGCCATAATTAACCGGGAATAATTTCTAATTACATGTCTCTGACGCGGTGGAGAAGTAAATAAAATCATCAATTGCTGACATAATACAAACATGGACGATGGGGCGAAAAACGAAGCAAATTGGTAATGCGCATAATAACTTTATTCTTGTAATCATACGATACAAAAAATTCAAGGCCTGTCTCATGAGTGCAAACGACTTAAAATAGTGAAAAATGCTACGGACTAAATAGGTACATCGCAGTTTTTTATGTGTTTAAAAATTGTGACGAAACTGGGGTACTTTTTAAGTCGCCCATTAATACTCCGAGGTTTTTAGGAACGAAGGATGCGAAAGCTAAATTGGACGGACAAAATAAGAAATAGTGACGTGTAAAGAAGATTTAAAGAGGAAACGACCAAATGGAACACCATAGACAAAAGAAGAAGATGGAATGGACTCATCCTGAGACGCAATGAGTTTGTGAAGAAGACAATTGGAGGTAGAATAGAGGATATGTCCACAGAGGAATACCCAGAAGTAAGATCATAACCCAATGTAAGAGGAAAGTACAAATGCAGAGGTTAGGGAAATAGCATTAGATAGGGAAGGATGGAGGGCAGCAGTTAACCAATCTTAGGATTGAACGACCAATGATGACTCTTTATAGTCATCAACGCCGACTGCAGCGCCATTTATTCGGAATTACCTCATGATGGTTTCAGTTTTCGTAGTAATCAGCTAATTACTCAAAAAATAAGACTGTAAGACATGTCTTTTTTATTTTTAATCAATTTGCCGGGATTTTTCGCTAATTAAAAACAGCTTTTAATAAAAATGACTTATGCAATATATATAAAAATATTATTTTTTCCTAGCGTTTCTCCCACGCTGATTGAACAGTATGTTCATCTACATCTACATACTACCCCGTAAGCCGCCTCAAAAGGCGTGTGGCGGGGGGTGTTAGGACACCAGCCTTCAACAAAAAAAATCAAAGTTCCGCCTAGCATTTATTAAAGTCCTTAATTGTTCGGGGGAAAAGGCGAATTCCCATACCTATCCGTTTGGCATAATATCTCTCTTAGTTTATCGATTTTGTCGGACCTGGAGATATAATTTGGTTCTAATATGATGTTCTCCGTGTCGTTCTGAAAGATATTCATTCTCAATTGCTCAAGCAATCTAAGCCTAGCGAGTAGCCTCCGAGTCTCTAGCGGCTCCCACCCTAAATCGTTCAAAATCTGTGTAAAGCTTTCTGTACGGCCGTAGCAGTTTTTGACGAATTGCGCAGCTTTCCTTTGTATTTTATTAAGTTCATGGTCTAGGTCTTTCTCCGCCGGATCCCTTATGCTCCCTGCATATTGAAGGTGTGGCCGGACGAGTGCGAAATAGCACCTCTCTTTCACTTTATCATCCGAAAATCTTCCCACAACACGCTTGACAAACCCTAGCTTCTTCAGGGCTCTGCCAAAAATATTTCTTATGTGTGTCCCCCACGATAGGTTCGAAGTTATCGTAACTCCCAGGTATTTCACTTCATCTGTCGCATTTATGCTAACACCATCCACAACATATACATGGGGATAGTTGGACGACCTACGCAAGAAATGCACCGCCGTGCATTTGTTCAGATTAAGTTCTAGTCCCCTCTCTTTGCTCCACGCATGAACGTTGTTTAAGTCCGATGACAGAATCTCAAAGTCAGAGTGATCACTAATTTCGCGGTATATGACAGCGTCGTCGTCAAATAAACGTAATTTACTGCTAATTCGGGAGCAGAGGTCGTTTATATATATAATGAACAAGAGTGGGCCAATAACGCTTCCTTGAGGGACACCTGATGTCACTTTAAGTATATCAGAGCTAATTCCGTCTAGAACTACTTTTTGCTGTGTTAGTTTAGTTTGTGATAAAAATAGTACAAAAAGGAAACTTTCTGTTGCATACCTATATCAGATGAAGGGTATCCTTTTCTACGAGTTAGTGTACGAGTATGGTGGTTGGAACACGTTCCAATTGAGCGTGTTAGTTTAATTTGTGCAAAAAATAGTGCAGGTAGGTAGCATTTTGTTGCATGTACCAGATAAAGGCCATACTTTTCTACTAGTTAATGGATTGTGAATAAAATGAAGTTAATATCCTTTCTTGTTGGAGCCACCCCAAAAACATCATTTTCTTAATTTGTTCACGACTTCTCTTTCTCGCACGGGGAGGGCACGGATAAGGGGTCTGGCGGTCGTAGAAACACTTCTGACTCTAAAGGGAAGAGTAGGACGGCTGGGGGTCTTTTCACGCGAAAGGGAAAGTGATGGAAGTTAGTCGAGTGGGCGTAAGTGACGAAGTCAGGAAATACCCTTGGGGAAAAGCTGGCTGTGGGGAGATGGCTAGTGGAGAGAGAGAGGGCTGTTGAAGGAAAATCGTGGGATGGTGGTGTTGGAGGCTGATCCTCTTTCCTATCTTTCTCCCCTTAAGGAATTCCGTGTCGACAGAACGGCGTCTTTCGTGTGGCGAGTGTACGCGCAGAGAAGGGGGGGAGAATGGGCGGACGGCACGAGATGGCGGGGCAGAGGAAAAAGGAGACGATAGTCCCTCCTCCCCCCGCTCGATTGATGAAATTAAGGCTTTAATTGCGGAATGAGGGAACGCCCCTCTACACCCCACGCCCCCCCGGATTCCGGGACCCTTTTTGGGGGGTTTTAAGGGCCGCCATGACTCGGAGGAAGCTATCCGGAAGATTTCATTGCCGCTTGCCGATTGCGTGGGGCGGATATCTCACGGGAGGAAGAGTCGTGGTCTCACGGTTTACTCGGGGCGGCTGTCGTCTTCTATGGTGGTCGACTTTTACATCTGCACACGTCCCTGGTTGTTCTTCAGTTGTACCAATGGACTCGACTGTTCGAAAAAGAGCTTATTTTAAGCTTTGTTAGAGTAGTGGATGATTTTGTGTACTTAAGTAAGATGTTTGCAAAAGATGGACGGATAGATGAGGAGGTAAAGAGACGTGGGAATGCTGGAAGGAAAGTGGTAGGTAGCATGTGGAGCATATCAAGGAATGAGTGCCTGTCTAAGGAAGCGAAAATCCCCGTGTACAAAAGTATACTTCTCCCCTCTATGTTGTATATTAGTGAAACATGGGTATGTCAGGATAGACATAAGGCTAGACTAAACGCCGTGGAAATGATTTATCTGAGGAGTTTTTGCGGCAAATGTAGGATGGATATGGTGAGGAATGAGTGGATAATAAATGAATGTGGGTTATATGCTCCAGTAATGGACATATATGAAAGGAGTGTGCTTCGTTGGTTTGGCCATGTTGAGAGAATGGATGAGGGTTGAATAACAAAACAGATATGAGAGTGAAATGAATGGTGCGAGAGGTAGAGGTTGGTCGAGAAAGTTTCGGTTGAATGTGGTTGAGGCAATTCTTAAGAGGAGGAGTATTAGGAGTCTTAAAAACAGGAGCGCGTGTATGAAGCAGTATATGGGGGTAAATGAGGCAAAAGAGGATTGCCAGGATAGGTCAGTATGGAGGAAATTATTGAAGTAGAGTTAGGTGTACAATTATGAATTAACGAGTGAAACTTGGTGACTCTGCCTACCCCGGATGGGAACATTATGTATGTATGTTTTGGTATGATTGGTGATGATGTATGTATGTTTTAGAGTAGTCTCTTTGACGGTAGCATTTTTAGAGTATTTTTTTTGACGATTGCCTATTCTTTTCATCTACATTTACATACTACTGGCGGGAGCCATAAAATAAGAGAAATACATTGCCGAAAGGATAGATACGAGGACTCGTTTTTTTTCCGCGCACATTAAGGGGCTACCATAAAAACTGAGCTACACTAAATACACTCCCATAATACACGTCACCATTTCACCTCCCGCAACCTCATCCCTTGCATGTAAATTTATTATATTGGAGATATTATTTTGAGTTTCTCAGCATTTTTATGTGGATACAATCTGTGTCAAAACACTCAACAAACATCAGAGGTATGCATTGACACTATTATACAATTTGCTAGTCGCGAATATTCAGTTTCGTTCTCCTCTTGTAGGAGTTGCTTGTTGCGGATGCCAACCTGTAACTGTTATAATATAAATGTTCAGCAATCCAACTTCCACCCGGGTGATGCAACAACAAAAATGCGTGGCACCCGCTGACGGTGGACCCTCTGGAGCCCCACACACAAATCCAGTATCCTTGGAAGAGACTCCTTCAGCACCAATGCCTCGCCTATTGTACTGAGTTGCCCTGCAGGTACGCCACCTCCCTCATACACGCATTCTCCCCCTTCTTTTTCTTTTACACACAATTTTACAACCACTCACTTTTACATCCTGGCTCGACACTCTCTCCCCGCGTTCGTCCCCTTTTTAAGGTGTCCTAACACTCCCTGCCACACACCCATGAGGAAGCTCGCCAGGTAGTATGTAGATGTAGATACTACCCTACGAGCCACCGGAGAGGCGTGTGACAGGAGCTGTTAGGACAACAGCCGTGTAAATGTGTTAATGATAAATTTTGGGAAGGTGAAAAGGTAAAGTGGATTTGGGAGCGTATTTAGTGGAGCTCAGTTTTTATTGTGGTCAATTATTATGCGCGGAAAGATCGAATTTTTGTACCTATCCGTTTAGCACTATACCTCTCTTATTTTATCGCTTCTTTCGGACCTAGAAATGTAGTATAGCGACATTCTCTGTGTCGCTCAAAAACTGATGAGTTCTAACTTTGGGAATCTTGTTTTTTTGTTGTGGCTTGAGAGCTGGCTTCCGATTTCGAGGGTCCGAGATTGAACCCTGGCAAATGCGGGGATGAAATCAAAGGTCTCTGGCCCATCTTTTAAAAACTCACACAAAACGATAGTATTTTCGAATCAGCAATGTTAAATATATATGAATAGGATATATTCAACTCTTAGGATTTCTTAAGTCTTACCATAATTTTGGAACATACTTGCCTCTATTTCGGTGACATACCTTTGTCATTATCATGCGTGAAAAGAAACTATGAAATGAACTTAAAGAAACTAGGTTTTGTTAAACGTATCATAGAAAGATCCTCGGATGAAGATGTCAAAGAGAGATAGATGCTAATTCGCTCTCGTTAGGTCATATCTCGAATACGCCGCGAGCATTTGGGACCTGGGTCAGAAAGATTTAACAAAAAATTACTAAATTCAAAACTTCTTTAAAAAATGCTACCAGCGTACATATAGTGTCTCACAACTTTAAGTGGAATTAAAGTGGGAGCCCCTAGCGACTCGGAGGCTACACGCTAGGCTTAGGTTGCTTGTGAATTTCAGAACTGATATTTTTCAGAGCGACAGAGAGAATATTATCATGACTCCTCATTTCATCTCTAGATCTGACAGATGCGATAAAATGAGAGAGATACACTGCCGAACATATAGGTACAAAAACTCGTTCTTTCCACGCATAATAAGCGACCACAATAAAAATTGAACTACACTAAATACACTCCTGTAATACATGTCACCATCTCATCTCCAAAAAAATATACACCTTTACACGGCTGGTGACCTAACACCCGCTGCCACACGCCAATACGACGGCTCGCAGGGTATTATGTAGATGTAATGTAATTTTTTTCCGAAACCATGGTCAGTTATAAGAATTTTAAGTGGGGAGTGGAACCAAGTTTTCTATTTTACTAGTGTCTAGCGAAAGTACCGCATAGATTTCCGTAGGAGTTGCTTTGTTATATCCTTCCTTACTTTCATCCTTACGTAGTGCTCGCACTTGGTAGTCACGGAAACACAACCATAGTAACTGAATAGTTACGCCCATTAAACCTAAAAATAACCCATATACGCGCTATTTAGGCCCATCTTAACGGTACTTGAGGGCAGTAATATTTACATGCTATCCTATGATGAAAGTTTACAGAGCCATTTTTGATCACATTGTTGCAAAAAGTATGTTTTCATTTGTGTTCTAGGGATTGATAATCACTACTGTATTGGTAACTTCAGATTTATCGTGGGGAACCCCCATACAAAACATATGCTGCACAGCATTGAAGAAACTAGGATTTGTTTAGCGTATGATAGGAAGGTCCTCGGATGAAAAAGTGAAAAAGAGGTGCTATTTCGGTCTGGGTAGGTCACACCTCGAATACGCCGCAAAAATTTGGGACCCTGGACAGAAAGATTTAATAAAAAAGGTAATTAAATACAACGGAAAGTTGCAACGAGGGAACATACATTGTTTCACAGCTTTTATATGGATTAATGTGGGAGCCGCTAGTGAATCGGAGGCTACACGCTAGGCTTAGTTTGCTTGTGAAATTGAGATCTGGTGTGTTTCAGAGTGACACAGAATGTTTTCATGACGCCTCACTACATCTCTAGGTCTGACAGAATCGATAAAATAAGAGAGATACACTGCCGAAAAGATAGGTACAAAAACTCATTCTTTCCGCGCGCAATAACCAACCGTATAAAAAACTGATCTCCACTCAATATACTTGCATAAAACACGTCTCTATTTCACCTCCATAAACATTATCCCTTATTTCTTATGTTACTTGTGTCCTAACACTCCCTGCCACACACCCATGCGGTGGCTTGCATTGTTGTAGGTAGATGTAGATGCAACTTCTTTCGAAATGTTTTGTTGAAATTTTGCCGTGGTTTTTTAGTGGTTTTGTCTTTGATGTTTCTGTTGAGCGGGTAACCTCTCAATTTTTAGAAATTGTTAATGTAAACAGGTGCTCTGGTTAATTTAGGTGCCTCTAGTACAGGTATTTTGGTTATATTTATCGCTATGAAGTACTTTAGTTAAATAAAGAAAAAAAATATGAACAAAATTTTCGGCATTTATTTATCTCTAACCGCTGTTTTTGTGTGTAACTATCAATATACGTGTTTGGTAATGACGGTTACTAAGATTAGAACTGTAATGAGCTTCGACGGCTTAGGTCATTTTGCACTTAAAGACTGCTACTAGCCAATATTGGCAGGAGAAATTAGACCCTCTTATAGCATTCTGGCCCAACAATAGTCAGCTTCGGTGACGTACGGGAAACCGGTATTTTCACGTTGGTTGGGTGTTGCCCAAATCTGTTACTATCGACAAACCTTGATAGTGGCGTCTTTTGTCGAAACAATGACTGGAAATATAAAGAGTTTGGATTCTACGGACAAAAGTGGAAGCAAAACTTGTTGGTAATCGACTGCGCGAAACGTGACGTTGTACAGGGAAAGCCAGGTGTGAAAGGAGTTAGCTTAAAAGGGGATGAAAACGTACAGTATATGGTAAGCAACGCTGCCAACATAATTACTTTTTACTGAAAATCTTCTATCAAAATATTCTGATATTATTCGCCAGCAAGAGATCAATTCAAGGCCGTAGTCAATATTAAGGCAATCTTAAGATTTAATAACCAGTCAAGGCAATCTTAAGATTTGACGACCTATAAATGATAACGTGGAAATGGGCTTTTGATATGCCTAACATGTTTTGAAACAATCTACTATTCGCTATAAGGATGCTAATACTAACGCCGGGTTTCTCAGCCTTTTGCTGAGAGTACCGTATAGACCCGTGTAACATACGCACCTTTTTTCCCAGAAATCGTTGTTGAAAAGGGAGTGCGCGTTTTGCACGAGTTCCTTATTTCTCTGGATTTCCTGGAATCCCCTGCGGTAGCTAATAGAAACTCAAAATCGGAGCTTGGTGCCTCAACCAGTACTCATTAACTAAACATTGTATAGCTCGTTTTATTTAAAAAGGGAAGGAAATGCTTTTATCAAGGATTGGATATTTGTGGAGGCGACCGACAACTAAGGTTATTTGCTCCTTAGGGGAGAAAGGTATGGAAGGAAGAGTGGACTGAAACCCGGCGTCAGGATTAGCCTGCTCCAAGCCAAGTTCCTGTGCCAAGGGGACCACAGTTTAACGTCTCATCCGACCGACGGAGTACTGTACTTGAAGTGCCCTGCACAAGAGACTCAAGCAGGGACCCTTGAAAAATATCCTTTTCTGCAGGAATTTGAACCGAGGCCGTCCTTATGGTTAGCCAGTACTCTAACCACCATACTAACCCGACCCCCTTCTTCACTCAATTTATTGCGAAGATTCAAACTTAAGAACGCTAACCGAAATCCTTCTTATTAGGCTTAAGTACTACAGCCCTAAAAAACTCGCGCTAGGAGAATAAAGAAAGCCACCGACGCTTATAAAAGAGGGGTGCGCTTGGCATCTGGTTCAATATGGCATGCCTATGCCCACGTCAGGTGCCCTGGTTAATTTAGGTGTCTCTAGTACAGGTATTTTGGTTACATTATACGCTATCATGTACGTTAGTTTAATAAAAAACAAAATGTATGCACAAAAATTTCCGCATTATCCCTAACCAATGTTTTATGAGTAACTGTCAATAGTCCACCTTTCGCCAAGAGTCTACTTATTCTTTCACTGTGTTTCCATTTTTCTCGATTCCTTTGTGCATCAATTCCGAACCAACCCAATCACCTTTGCTTAGTAAAGGTTATGGCCTGTTATGTGTCGCTTCCCCCAAGTAACCGACCACCCAGAATAGATGGAGAGATGGGTTGAATCATCTGTCGAAATCCATACGATACATTTGTGGGAGGCGTTTCTGTACGACCCCTAAATCTCACACACAAGGCAATCGTCGTTTTGGATGGGGCAATTTTGGCGCACGAAGGATTTCGTTTGTCGCATCTTGGAACGTCTAAAAGACGGAAGTCTGTCTCCACCCCCGCCCCCCTTTCATAGCTGGTAACTGCAGGCACGGTGTCGGTTGGGGGGAAAGGGTAGGAAGAGGAGGAGGAGGTAGGAAGTGTGTTGATGGGATTATGAGTGGGAGAGGTGGATGGGGAAAGGTTTTGGAGAGAGTTGGAAGTCAAGGCGAGGGCAAATGTCGGTTCCGCAAAGTGGCTGGTTTGCTCTGTGGGTTTAATAAAGGAAGGAGGTCTTGCTCGCGGGGTTATGAGGAGGCTAGAGAGGAGGGTTGTGGAGGGGAGGGTGTAGAGGCTCGCAGTTCCAACCTCTTATCTTTCATCCCCCCCTTCCCATAAGCCCATCTCCCTATCCGCTCCACGGAGATCCGTTTTCAAATGGACCGTTTGGAATTGAGCCGAGGATTAACATGGGGACTGCGAAAGGCGGTGTACATTTTTAGTGCTCGGAAATTTTGTTTCCACGAAAATTTTGGAGAAATAGCCTGAACTCCTTTATCTCCAAGAAAATTATGTATTTTTATCAAATCGGGATTTGCACATACTTTTTTATCTTTTGTGTGTTATATGAAACGATATTTCGTTATTGTTTATTCTGGATTCGTCAAAATAGCATTCTAATTATAGTATTGAGGATGCTTATGAGATGGGGAAGTTAATATCAAAATATAAATAATTACTGATATTAGTGAAGATACTCAAAATTAAATTCCCAGTGGATAGTTTTTTCTTATGAATGAAATAAACAGACATGGAATTTTATTTCTTTGGTATCACAGACGGATTTCTATTTATCAATTATATTTTTCAAAGAAGCAAGATCGGCTCGGCAAAGAAGGCTCGGCGATTTTTTTGTGTTTATTTTTTGTGATTTTGTAAAAGTTATCATTGATTATGACTACGGATGGCTGAAGGCGTATCTTAAGAGAAGTAAAGGAAAGGCTGGTGAAAACTTTAATATGGAGCGTGGCGCTGTATAGGTCCGAGACATGGCCATTGCGAAGGAAGTTTGCCCGTGGACTTAAGGTGTTTGAGATGTAGGTTTGGAGAAGAATGGTGAAGGTTGAGATAGGTGGCGAGAAGGACGAATGAGGAGGTTGGTTGGAGAGGGAAGGAAGCTGGTGGCGGAGGTTCGGAGGATGCAAAAGTTACGGGTGGAGGACGTATTGATACGAGAGGGAATGCTGAAGAGGGTAATGGAGGGTAGAACATTGGGGAAGCGTGGAAAAAAGGATGAGATTTGTAATTCAGGGCGAAATAAGAAGAGAGGCGACTTTTGGAATTTGACGGTGATCTAATTGAGGATCACTTAAAGGAGGAAAAATGGAACAATATTCCAGAAATTGGCTATGGCAGATATTGGCCTTTTTCATCCCAATCGTTTGAATAATTTATTTCTCCACTCCTATAAGACAGTGTGCCACTGTTAGAAGACAATGCTAACCTGATGGACCCCTTCCATTCCTCAATTTTGTATTAATTTTTTTTTTGAATGTGTCGCTTGTAGTAATTTATCTTCTAAAGGACTCACTCGTTTGACCTACTGCGGTGTATGAAACATACCGATTCATAGTTGAGTGAATCGCGGGGAGCACCTCAAACGTTACTATAATTACTACGTGCTGGTTTTGACCTTAGACTGTGGATCTTCTGGTTTCTCTCCACACGAAGAAGGTGATCACGACTGAGAAGGGAATTGCTGTCGGAGCGTGCAAAAATTGAACCGTCTTTCATGAAAATTCAAATCCAAATTATTTTCCGACGCAATTTCTATTATCTTACAAACTCCAACATGCTGTGGTAGATCAGGTTGAACCATGAAAGCTTTCTTGCCTCGGGCTGTTCTTCGCTTAATATCCATGATACTTTTTTCGTCCCACGTGATAGTACTTCCGGGATAGGGGAAGGAATCCTCATGCTCCCATTTTCTCTCTTATCGGAGTGATTTGTGCGTACAGCATTCCCCTCCCGCATGCTAGGATTTCATTCTTCGTATAATTTATTTTCATGTTGTTTTCGCGAAGAACTTGGGTTCACTATATTGGGTGAATTTTAAAGATCATCGCCATTTCCTGCTTTGACTGCGATGTCTTCTGCGAATCGGGGGATGTTTATTTCTTCCTCTTAAATTTAAATTCCGCTCAGTACAAGTTATTCTGATTCATTACGCCCTCCAAGCATATGTTAAACATTGCTTGCTAATGACATTGCACTTTGTGTTTTGGAACATAAATTTTGATTTCCGCAGTGATCTTAGATTTTTGTGGTGAACATTTAATAAAATGAGAGTAATAGTTGGTGGTGCTCGATTTTTGGATACTGGCAGTCATCGTTTTCCTATTATGTGATCTCAAGCCATTTATTATTGCTCGCTTACGATTTTTCAACAGATTAGAGGGATGGCTCATATCTTGAGTAAGTCTCAAAATGTCCGAGTCCACGAGTGTTTTCCTGTCAGTTAGACCTAACGAAAATTGTTGATCATGAGGCAACCTTTTTATCATGGTGTGTGGCAAGAAGAGGATAGTATTATAAAATTCGCCTTTCAACGGCATATAAGATCCACCGTCAATGTAATATATCTTGGAATAAAATTTCTCACAATTAAAAAAACAGCGTCTCTGTAAGCTCTGCTTTAGTTGACTCGTAGACTTTAACTCATCTATTTAAAAGACAGTGCATGTGGGAATCATGACAGTAAAATAACCGAAATATATACTTTATTTTGCCCAGCGTTTTATTGAGAGCCAAATCCTTATGGGAATGTTCAGCCATTTTTCTGTAACTCGTAAATAATTGTTTTTTTGCTTGATATGGGATTGGTATTCCTATATCTTTTATAGGGAAGATATTACGTACAATACCATACCCATTTATGCTAACAATTTGGCTTTTGGTTTATTTCTTCATTGATGTTATGTGATGTAAGGAGTGAAACTATTCAGAAGAATCAATACCTCTTTCAAATATACTAGAACTGTTCGTCGCAACTATGCCTGTATAGTAATTAACGACAGCTGCAAGAACATCGTATGAATAAAAAATTATCCCACTGAGAAAGGCTGGGTAATACTGACTACATGGGGTGAGATTTTTCAATACTGTAAAGAGATGGATGACTTACGCCGGCGTTTGGACTCGCCTTTCCGCTTATAAAACCGCGAAGATATTTTCAGCGATTGTTATGGAAATATCTTGTGAGCCTTCACCTGCTCTATTACCTTCGCCATAATTGAAGGCTCCATATTGTGTAATGTTTTCACGAATTATGTAAATTGGAGTACCTTTTTTATTTAAAGATTACACATCTGCTTAAAAAAATGGATTCCAGTTGAGTATAATTGAATATAGAAATTTTCCTTTGGGCATATTTTCTCTCAATTTTTATATTATTTTTATAAAGAACGGATAAAATAAGGGAGGAGTATTAAACGTTTAGACTGCCCATCATTTATGTATGTGTTTTTATGTTCGTTAGTTACATTTTCGTGATGATATATTTTGAGTGGCACCGAGTTTACTTACTACCCCTAGTCTATTTCGTTATTTAACTCTTTTATTTCTTCGCCAAGCAATGAACTTTACTAGAAAACTTGAGCGCCACCTTCATAAGTTTTCCATTCCTTATTATTTGCTAAGTATATTTCTCAGCCCTTTTGTTTAAAAAAAGATTTAATTAAGTGAAGAAGTTTTACTTCCGTGACGTTTCAAGCTGCCATCTCACCCGTTTAAAGTCGTGACCTATGAGCGAAATTACTGGGAGAATTAAAAGAATGCCCATAGTAATTTTGGGCTTGAAAAATTTCGCAAAATTTTTAACGGTGTTGGGGTGAGGGAAAAAGAGCAACGTTGAGACTCTTATTCTTCCGTGCTTGGCAAAGGTTTTTTCATTTTTTTGTCTTCGTTTTCTTTTTTTTTCTCAGAGGAGTGGGTTTCAAGGGTTGAATCCTTCGCGGAGCAGAAAAATAAATCTCCACTTGAAATTTCGCGCGGTGTTACTACTCCCGATCTCATTTAGTTTTGCTTCCGTTTTCCACCGTGAAAGGGATTCTCCACTCTTAAGCTTTAATTAAGGATCTGACACCTTTTCGTATTTAATTTTGCCCGCCCTTCTTTCCCCCCATCTCCCTCTCTCGAGACACTGCAGAGCGTTATCCTTTTCTTGGCACTGCTCTTTCTGCTTCCCCTACCCCTAGAGTATATGCACTGGATTTGGTACTTACTCAGGCGTGTACTTATGGCGTCTGGCCATGGCGTCCATTTGCTCAGTTGGGAATCAAGGAGTGTGTTCCGTTTTTAAATATCCGTATTTTGGTTGATTGCACTGTGAGGTAAGTGCTTTGTTAATTTATTTCTGTTATTAATGAAATAGATAAATAAATAACCCGAATTAACTTGTGGGGTGGATTTATCCAGGCTCTACAGTTGAAACGGAAAATTGTTTTAATTTACATATTTACATATGACGTATTGTCAATTAGTTGCTCTTGTTGTTAATAAAGAACCTCTTTAAGTGAATGTTAAAACAAGTACGTTAAATTAAGTATAGTAAAACTTAATCAGCTGGTACACTAATTTCCATACAACGTTACTCATATTTCAGTTGTTACTACATCGTTTATGGGACTCTAAATGAACATATTATTACATATTTTAAAAGTTGTCCAACACGAAGTGAATTTATGAAGAGTTTTCTTTAGTAATTGGCTCTCTTCTAGACTGAATTGCGCTCTTAAAGCAATATTTGGTCTTTTAATTTCATTATTTCACTTTCATCGAATTTTTATTTTCAAACATTAATCCTATATTTTATTGCAAAGGGATGTCCATGACTGGCTCATAAGTCGTTGGAAGTCGCTTGGCTATAAAGTTTTCCTATGAATATGATGAATTGTTAAAAGAGAAATCAATTTTTAAAAATTATGTTTCTGCATTGCTGACGTATTTTTTAGGATCGACTGTTTCGAGCCTTGAGTTTCGTTTCAGTTCTCTTATGTTACGCGTTTTATGTGGATCTTAGCTATTCCTCTAGAGATATGACCGAAGATATTCTAGTAGAGAAAAAATAGTGACGAAAGAGCAGGCGATCATTATATGAGCTTTATTTTGTCCTTAAGGTTGTTTGAGCGAAATATCATTTCTCCTGGAAATCCATGGATTTGGTCTCACTTTAAAGAAAAATATCTCATACTTCCAAAGATACCGAATCATCAGCTCCTTACCGAACTATTCACGAGATTTTATGCGAAAAATACCTGCCCATACACTGGGAAAATCTTCCATTGTGTAGGAGATTTAAACGCATCGCGTGGAGAAAATGAGTCAAGTTAATGACTTTTATTTTTATATTTTTATTTAATTATTTATAAGTTCAGTCGTATAAAAGTGTATCATTTGACTACTAATAATGCAATATTTGATTCATGCTTTCTTCCGTTGCTGGAATTAAAATTTATAATTCGAATACAATCCCCATTGTGACTAGGGAGCTAACTCGCTCTAACTCCCTTGAAATCCGTTAAATTTAATTGAAAGAAAATTTGGACTCGTTACTTTCGCCTCTGAAAATTTTCGTAATGGAAATATCCTTATTTTTAAATTTCTGGGATTTATACTTATATATTTGGTTTCAAGTTAATCAGTAAGTAAAAATTTCAAACATTCTGTGTTTACTTGTACGAATTTTGAGTAAATTGAATGTAAATGGGAGCAAATGTCATGTTACTCAGATTTCTCGCTTCTCTTAGGGAAGCTACTGATGAATTTTGCTCAAGCTGACTTGAGCATGGCGATGAGATACCATAGTGCGTCTTGCTATTACCTTCCACCATTAACCAGATGCCTTTTGTGCAATAATTGAGAAAAGAGAACGGAGGGTATATGTCGGGCTCTGTTTACCAATTAACTCGGCCTAAAATTTGCTGAGCTGGTATCGTATGGCATGCGAATTGCTTCCGGGTTCCGCTGCATTAGTCTGTCTTGATGTATATCCCTTTATATAACTTTTTTAATAATATCTATGAAATGTCGAATTTTCGGTACGTTTTCTCGCTCATTTTTGTGTAAAAATAGCGTTGCTATGACTAAAGTGTAATGGGACAGGAGTGAATAGCGTGAGAGGAAGAGATGGACGTTTATACCTCAACTTTACATATGAAAGGAGCATGCATATTTTTTTGGTCATTTTGAGAGAGTGATTTGAAGCCATGAAAACTCATTTATGGTAAATGAGTTCATAATGACAGGGGAAGGCAGTCGTGTTAAATTTACAGTGGAAAAATCTTTCACCTGCACTGGGAATCCCTAATCCCTCGATTTCGCACACTGTTCTAAAACCAACTAAGCTACAATTCATCATTTTTATTTACCGACGCTCACCTACATTCAATTTTAACAGTAAAATCTTATTGATTTTTTGATAGAATTTAATGTTTAAAGGAAAATTGATGTGGGTTCATTTTTTAAAATACATAGATGTATCAAGACTACATGTTTATTATCAATATGTGGTCAACGCTCGGCGTAGGCTTGGAGCATTTTCTTCAAATCTGATTTGTAAGGCTACTCTTGGTTTCTTTAGCATATGTTTTTTCATCGACACATGTTTCTGCGAGGAAAACCATTTAGTCATTTCTACAATGCGGGAACAGTTGGAAGTTCGTCCTCAGGAGCTTTTCATCCGAGACATTTCCCCATCTCTTCCCTCCCACCTCCTCCCCCGAATTTATCCCACGCCTTGAAAATAGTATATATTATTTCTCAAAGGTGTTTTTTTGTCGCAGCACCATAACTCCCATAATTATTCATCAAAATCAATGATTCAGACATCGTTTTAAAGCTTACATTCCCCGCTGTTGACGAAAAATATGGTTTGACAAATGGTTTTAGATTAAAGTTTTTGCTAAAAATGTTTAAACAATGATCAACAATTAACAGTGCCATTGATCTGTTGACAATAATCAACTTATATTTTGGGTATGGTTATGTGCTTAAAAGACTGTAGGAGGCGCCATCTATTAACAAATCGTTTAGTTAGATTGTTTACATTCTACATGCAAGCGGTGTGACCGTTTACGTTATGTATCTTTAACACAAACATGTATAACAAAATTGTCCATGGGAAGAAACAGGTAGAGGAATAGGAGGAAAGAAGCAAAAAGCTGCATACAGTACGAAATATTCGATAGTAAGAAGAACAGGAAGGAAGGAACAGGAAGAAGCTTCATACTGTGCGAAATATTCGCTCGGGTCAGCTAGTATTTTTTATTACTTACAGCATTCTCTATCAAAATCATTGCACCAAGCAAAAATGCTTGATGTCGTCAAGTGAGTTATATTAGGGACAGAAAGGTGAGGTGTTGAGTTCGAAACGATACCCTTATGGTCCTGTAAGGATCAGATTCGCTATCACCTCAAAGCTCTTACTCTTTGCCCTCGGCTCTGTCGTCTTCCTCGCCCAGTTTCTGACTGTCTCCGAGGCATGAGTGAGAACGCACTTATGTGCGCTCCTCGCACGCTCGTATAGGGTTTTGGCCGTGAGACTGTCCCTGGGTCGCAAAAAACTGGCCAATTCGTGAGTGAACTTGATAGCTCTTGGGAAATCAACAAAACTCGACGCCTCCAGACTTTCCAGACCAGAGTTCCTGACCTTTTTTAAAAGCTCCTTTCGCTCTTCCACCCCTCCGAGGATTTGTAGCGAAGTTTTGGCTAAGATCGTGTTCGTATTTATGTCTATGTCGTGGAGGGACAGTCCTCCCAACTGTGGTGACCGGTATAACTGTGCCCTCGATACTTTTTTGAAAAAAACCGTTCCGTACCAAGGTGTTAGTAATTTGAATTATTTGTGCACTATTCCTTTTTGATTACGGCCATATGTGAGCAATGTACCAGACTTTTGGGAATGTTAACTGATTTATTAATTTGACTCTAGTCGTTAAGGTAGTTGTTGACATGGTGAGCCGGTTTGTCATCCATTTGATGTCCCGAAGGATAATTCCCAGTTCTTTTCTATGGATGCTTGAAAGTCATTTACCCACCAAACGCCTAGTATTTTCTTTTGGTCAACTGCGCGAAATCGAGGGATCTTGGTTCGATTCCCAGGGACCTTGGTTCGATTCAAGAGATTGATTTTTACACCGTGAATTTCACACAGTTGTGCGAACACTAACGGGTGACTCCGTTTAAGTTACTGTGCGGCTAGTTCCCTAGATATTTGAAAATGCCAAGGGAAGTGTTATACAGAGAAAGCTATCGTTAATGTGGTGAAAGTAGAACTTTAGAGACGGTATATTAGTAGAACGAAGAGTAGTAGATCTTGCAAGAAACAACACTTGAGGGAAAGACTAGCGAAAGAGATACACAATGGGGCCTTATGCTGGAAATTATCAAAATAGATGCCAGTTTTCTATGTCCAGCGCCTAAAATAGTTATTCTCTTTCGACAGTTGTTATTGTGATAGGAAAGGGTGTCTTTGGCATGACTTTATTTAGGTGTATGTTGCTAGTAACATGTACCTCACACCGTCTCCATGGATGATTTTGATGCTTATTTCTGTCGTAAAAAAAGGTGAAAAATCCAATTATGGGTGTTAATAAAAAATCACGTTTCATATTTTTTTGTACTCCCAAGACCGCGCAGTGAGATGAGCTTATCCGTGAAATAAAACAGCGTTACTGCACTTAAACGCTTTTTTTCCTCTCTTTACGTCTCACCTTCGTGTAACCATGGATAAACGAAGGACTCGAGTAAACACTAAAAAAGTTAAGCGTTTCACCTTTTCCGCAGAGTTCATGCCCTGACTTGGGTTCATGGTGCTTTAAAGAAAGACCCCTCATACACGTGTGTGTTTTTGGAATTAAACACTCATTTTTACGACTGGATTTCGTGAAATACTATTTTAAGCCTCGTTTCGCACGCGGAAGCGAAGCGTTAAAAAAAACCGGAATTTTTTTATTTTTTTTTTAAGCTGTCTCGGTCGGCTGAGGTGTCGTAAATTGAGATTCGTACAAGTCTCCCGGATAAAGTAATCAGTCTTTTGGTTGCGCTGAAGCCTGGCGAGAAAGTTTTTCTCTTGTGTTATGTGGTGAGAGGTGGAAGGATGTGTGGCGGTAGAGCTAAGGGCTCAAAACCTCTGTTTGCGCTCAATATTCTTATCCGAATTTGCTTTTGGAAATCCCGTGAGTGTACATCTAGTGTATACACATCTACAGTATATAAAAATGAATGTTTGTTTGTTCGCTTACTATGCATTCCAATACCATTCATCAGATTACTATGAAAATTTGGTGAGATGTTGTGCGCGAGCCCGCAAAGGTTTCTGAATTATTAAATCCATTGTAAAATGTATGGAGTGCGAGTCGTTTCTGCAAATGAGTGTTGGCGCGCGAGCTTCTCAAACAAACGAGGAACGACAAGCGAGCCGCGAAGCAGATCGTTTACAGAGTAGCTCAATCACGCGCATCGTAATCATATCAGTGAGACATAATAATGCGTGCGTCAGAAGCATAAGAGTGAGACATTATTTGTGTAAAAAGTTGCGTTATTTATTTGCACGTAGAAAAAGATTTGGTGCATTGTCTCTTTGTTTGCTTTTGCTTGAATTCTACCATTCGGTTTTCGTATACGCTTCGGTTTTTCCTAAAATTAAATTTTTAAGCTCGAAAATCTTAAATTTTTGCACCTCTTCAACAATAGAATATTTTTTAACCATAGCACACTTATCTCAGCCATTGACTGCCCCGAACTTGTTTCGTTGATAAATTTAAGAATACCCATCCGACACACCGGGACTCACTCATTCCTCACTCATATCCCTACTCCCAGATTATCACTTACCAAGTGCTCCCTCATTTTTCTCCTCTCTTATCCTGCAAATCCCCCTCCTGAGAACATCGACCCTGTCACCTCGTCTTCCAACGTATTCGCTAATCTAGAGTCATTCCCAATAAAAATTATTTTTACGATCTCCTACTGTTGAATTATTATTTGTTATTTTCTTCTTGTTTTGTTTTTATGTTTGTTGTACGTTCACTTCAAAATAGCTCCGTGCTGTATGTGATCTTTTTCTCAAATAAATAAATATGAAATGCACCTATAACTTGGAAGGGAACTGGGGGCGGGAAAGCGGTGGCTGGTCGGAGGGGGAGAGGAAATGGTTCGGGGGAGGAAAGTTTGTGGAAGTTAAGAGAGGAGATTTGCGTTTGGACGTTAGGTTAGAAGCTTATGTTCAGCGACCGGTTAATTTATTTTCATTGTGTATTATTCATCGGAGGGTGCATTCTAGGCGTGTCATATTTTAAAACTAGCGAAAGGTTTGCGTTTGTGATCTGGTCTTACTTGATTAATAATTTTGTCTCCTCAGTCCCGAGACATATCCAGCTCTATTTTTGGAAAATTCTTCATACTTACGTTTTGCGTTGTAAGCCATGTTTGCAGAGTTAATATCTCTGTGAATCATGGTTCTTAATGATGCTACCACTTATCAGCAAGCGCTGAACTAGTGGCGTTGGCAATATTTTGCGTTGCTGAGCGGGAAAAAATTCAAAATTCTGTGTATTGTATACAATACGCCAGGACTGGGGAGGATAAATTAAAGTATTGTGGTCAGTCATACAGTCTTACGAAACGTGTCGCATCGTAAGATAAAATCTGATCATATTCTGTGATTTCGGATCTGATTAAGTGGAAATGGAGCATAACTGCACTTTGAAAAATGAGCAACTTCCACTTTGATAGGTTTTATGCATGTGTGTACAAGCTTATATAGTGTGGCCCTCAGGCATCGATGACAGACCATCCTCCTCTCCTTTTCCCTTTCCCCCGTCTTACCACCCCCTCCTGGCCGCCTCCCTGTGTAAACTTGTGCACACATGATATTTGCTACCTGAAGATGCTGTAAAAAGCGAAACTGGTCATAATAAATCCTATCACAACGGAAGCTGCTCATTTTTCAAAGTGCAGTCATTAGATCTGACATTTTTTATTCCTGATATCATTGATATTAATTTTAGGTTCTTTCAATGGACCGCCAATCAATTCCCTGGTGTGAATCGACCCCTTGGAGTGTTATATCGACCCCTTGAGGTCTAGATCGATCACCTGGGAGACCCCTCGTTTGGTTAGTGCTGTCGAAGGACTTAGTATCCAATTTGTGGATGGAATAATTTTGGTGGTGACCGTGGAACTTAGAGGATGTTACTTAATCGGGTCCATCGATGTGACGTGGGTCTTAGCATTAGCAGTGATTTATCTTCAATACTCTCTTCTCCGCTCCGCCTCCATCTTATTTTCTCCAGCACACTCATGATCCAAAGATCTCTCTTCAAATCCTGCGGTTGTCTGATCCAAAGGTCGTTCAATATCGATGGTGTTCTTCTTTCCATATAGGCCTTCGAAACTTACATAAATCCACCATTATTGTGCATATTTTTCAGTTTTCTCCATAAGCATAGTATAGGTTTTTCGACGTTTTTGTTGATTGGGTAGTGCATTTGTATTCGAAATGATAACTTGTGCCGAATATTCTCAGATTTCCTTGCGTGTGTTGTGGCAGTAAATGCTCAAATGGCTCATAAATTGTGGCCACGTGGTAGAAAAGGTTACTGAGATCCACTTCGACAGAGATGCTGATATATCGTATTGAACGACCCTGGTCTGAATCGTCTTACTGCTACCTTCTCTGGCTTAAAAAAGTCAGTTCATTTTACCTAAAAATCCTAAATTATTATCAATACATGGTTACCCTTCGGGACTCAGATAATCTCTCAATTTTTTTAGTTAGGATTTTATTATCTATTTCCAAATCATATTTAATTCTCTTGAATTATACTCCCTCAATTATATTACCATGCATAATTCGTATTTTTCGGGTCCTCCCCGCGTTGCACCGTTTTGCTGGACGACCGTTTCAGCGGCATTCTACTCGGCTTCATTCGGTCCTAATGAACAGGAGAATTGTCTTCCGCTATATATATATGTCATTCCTTCTCTGCCGGTGGGTGATAAGCAGCCCGCGCGCCATCTATTGGCCGCTCTCGTGGGTCATGCCCTGGGGAGTGTTTGTTCATATAAACCCCCCGCCGATTCCAGCAGTTTCTTAGTAGACTGGGTAGCTTGGTGGTCTGAGCATTGGACGCGAAATCCAAAGGTCCGTGGTTCGATTCCCGGTCCAGTCGAATTTTTTCTGCTTGGAATCGGCCATCATTTCATCTTCACACCACCATTGTCTTTGTAAATTTTACGTGTTCCTATCCACTTTCTTTCTACCTTTCTGTATAAACATTTATATGAGTATATTTGCCGCTGTGCGGTCTGAGTGAATGAGTGAACGTATAGGTGAGCATATAGGAACGTATACGTGAGACATATATATATATATATATAATATATGTATACGTGAGACATATATATATATATATATATATATATATATGTCTCACGTATATATATATATATATATATATATATATATATATATATATATATATATATATATATATATATGTCTCTGATCCTTTAAATGTCCGTTGGGATCTAGTCCGGAGAGAAGTGATTGGCTGAGGAGTCGGACAATCTTGGATTGTTGAAAATCCGATTAAAAGTAGAGGAGAGCGGATATCCATCCTCCCGGTCGAAGTTATCCGGATTCTTAGAGACTTCGGTCGCCTCCCGTATCAGCCGAGGGAAACACTTATTTTCCTTGGCGAATATCTCACTTTCTTTAAATTTTATTTCGTGATTTGGTGCTGACTAGCGTGTTCAGGAACAACAGAATGGCGACATTGCTTCTTTTTTGTCGCTCGATGGTGTCCCTTCAACCTACATTTAAGGGGTCTCGAAGTTTATTGAAGTTATCGAAGTTATAGCGATAGACAATTCTCCTGTTCATTAGGACTTGATGATGCCCACTGGAATGCCTGCGAAACGGTCGTCCAAGAAAATGGTGCCACGTGGGGAGAATCGAAAAAATACCAATAAACAAGAATACCGCGAAAACTTTCGTAGCAACTGCCATGCATTCTTAGTACTGTTCACCTTATCAAAATTTCTATAGCAAAAATATCAACATTTTGAGACGTCGTTCTTAAATGTGTTTCAAATAACCAACGTTTCATTTTCTATATTTTAGATAGATATGATTGCGTAGAAGATTAGATTGGATATTTGGTGGAGTTACTGCTTATGAGTCCCTGTGGCACATAGACCAAATTAGTCCATTGTGCGATCCAACGTATCTGCGGCTACTTGTAGAGTCCGACTCGGCTCTGCCCTGTGGAGGACCGACTCGGCTTTGCTAAAGCCGTGCTGGTCCCCCACAGGAGTTTCCCCGTCTTCGCTGGGCTCCAAGAATGGTGAGCTCTGTAACCTGTTAAGAGTCCTAGGTATGGCTGGACATTCGAAGAGAATATGGGAAGTGTTTTCGTCCACTTCCTCGCACCACCTGTTTCTGGGGAGAAGCTATAATCTTCAGGAGATGGAGACGTCACATCACTTGATAATGTCCCGTGAGGAGTCCCATTACCGTTCGTATTTGACTCCTATTTGACCCAATGCTGGCGTTTTAATGTACAAGTGAAAATACAACACTTAAATAAATATTTATCCATTCCCAATTTTCAAGCAAGTTGAATCAATGGCAATAATTCATGAAAAATGACGTGAAATACCTAGTACAAATTAGACGAACACTGCTGCAACAAATACTGCGTTAGTGAAAATTTTGACCCAGCGCTAGAGCTTAAGTGTTTTAATGAAAATAAAACATTTTAAGTATAGATTATTCCCTTCCCCGCACCATAAAACCGTCAAGGGAAGTGTGGGTAATGTTTGCATATTTATATCGCATTGCGTACACTGGAGAGAAACTTCGAAAAAACGGCACAGCACTGCCCATTAAAAAATTGGAGGACATAAAAATTATAATGAAGGGCCGGGAGTGGGGAGAATGAAAAGGGAAGGAATTAGTTTTTCCTCCTCCTCGGTCAGATGGGGTTGTTTCTGAATTCGCAAGAGGCACCGCCGTCGAAAGAAATCAGATTTTCGTGAGGATTAAGTCCCAACCTCGCGCGCCGCACTTGTATTTTCCTCCTCCCCACACATAAAAACCTAATTTCCCATTCCCGTCACGGCCCGTCCGCTTCGAAATGTAAAGGAAGATTCTCGAAGTAATTAACGAAGGAGAGTTGAAATAAAAATATACATAATTTTGAAAAGTTGGGTGATTTGGAGATTTAACAATTTCTTTTGAAATTTATTGCTTTCGGCAGAAACACACTCGGCGCTGAAGAGATTGCGTTTAATGTCCGAAATGACATTCCATCGACCCTGTGAAGGCCTCTTGTATTGGTTTTTTTGAGTTTTCGTGCATGGGAGGTAAATTTGACTATTTATTTTAAACCTGATTTACATACTATATACTCTATCCTAGATAGGACTACAAACCTATCTAAGATAGGACTGCAAAATGGGAAAGTCTGTGAAATCATTCGTGTGGAGCGAGGCACTCTATGGATCAGATGCATGGACCATAGGAAAAGGTTACCAGAAAGGACTAGAAGCCTTTTAAACCTGGGGTTGAAAGAGGATGCCGAAGATAAAATGGACAGACAAAATAAGAAATGATTAAGTTTTCAGTAGAGTAGAAAAGGAAAGGGCCATTTGAAACACCACGCAGAAAAGAAGAGACAGATAAGCTGGACACACCCTGAGACACAATGGGTTTGTGAGGAACATAATTGAAGGTAAAATAGAGGAAAAAGTCCCCCAGAGGAAGACCCGGGAATATGGTCAAGTACCAAATGAAGAGGAAAGTACATAGGAAGAGATACCAGGAGACAAGCCATGAGATAGGGAAGGGTGGAGGGCTGCAGCCAACCAGTCTTAGGATTGAACAACCAATGAGACATATATACTATCGATGTTAAATTTCTTTTGTTCATAAAATTAATGCTTTTATTATTCTCCTTATGAATCACAGTAAATTTGCCGGAAAATGGCTTTGTCTTCGACGATGTGCTGCCTCTGAAGGAGGATTTACATCCATGTACCTCTAAACCACTGAATCTTCATAACCACTGAACTGTTGTCACTCTCCTCTCCGCTAGTAATTTCATTATACATTGTATTTCGCTGTGACGAAATTTACTCAAAGAGCGTCGCGAGTGAGAAACTCTTTTTATATTTTGAAAATAAATTGTATTCTTTCATGGTCCGTAGAATGTACAGATTGCCTCAAAATGCGTAAGGGTCATTCCACGTCAGATCAGCAGTGAGTTGATCCTTGGTGTCTCCGATTCGAACCAAAATTTTTGTGTGGGTACAATCTGGCGTTAAATGAAGGAGTGTAGAAGCGTTTTTGAAAAAAAAAGTTTTTGGCAGATCTAGAGACGGTCAAAGTTTTCAAAGCTTTTAACGCCGACCCTCGTGACGAACGAGGGCGTAGTCCAATTTTTGAAGTTAAAATATCTCCGTTGTTTATAAACTGCCCACGACAAAATTTATTTCTGAGGTAAGACAATAGGCTATCGTGTCAAACTAGAAAAAAATTCAAATTTAAAAATGGCTGTATTTTTGTTGTTAAAATTTAAAGATTAAAAATTTAAACAATTTCAATAAAATTTAATTTATTTACAAAAATGATAACACATTGTTGCTGTATATTCTTTTGCAAACAAAATAAGATGTAAACCCTTTCTCAAACTGCTTTTGTTGAGGAGATTTTGCAAAAAGAAAAAAAGGTCTAAGTGCAAAATGGTCAATACTTTGATCGTCTCTAGATATGCCAAAAAATATTTTTTTCCAAAAACGCTTCTACACTTCTTCATTTAACGCCAGATGGAACCCACACAAAAATTTTGGTTCGAATCTGAGACTCCAAGGGTCAACTCACTGCTGATCCGACGAGGAATGACCCGTAAACAATGCGGATTCCCGATCCGCGTCGCTATTGGCTGGCCTCTCGCTTGACGTCAGTGATGCAAGTGCAGCCCTCCAAAGCATGTACTGCTTCGAAAGAAGAAACAGAACTTATCACTGTTTTGCGACGATTTATTTGTCATTGAAACCAATAATTACAATTGAAAATCTCATTTGAAGTCTAAGACTCGAGGAAAAGTAAATTTTTTCCCTTACATTTTAAAGAAACTTCTAGATTCTTGCATTATATTTTTATTCCGCTAATCTTTTTGAGAGATTTTTTGTAGTTATCATCATGATTAATATTTAATTTTTCAAAAGAACGGTTTAAAAAAATCAATTCACCGAAATGAAAAAGATAACGGCATCAAATATCCTTATCTCAATATACTTCTATGTGGGATTACCTGCCACAACAGGAGCGCTGGCGCTAGCAACCATTTTATTGTTTCGTAAACAACTCCGATTGAGTTAGCCTGTATTTTTTTTACAGAAATTAGTGTTATTCAACCTTCCGATGGTGAAATGACTCCTCATCAATGAAAGCGTCGAAGAAATCAAGCGTCATCAATTAAAGGGTACAAATTACGAGTAAGTATTTTTTATTCATAGGTAGGGTTCATTAGTTGTTCAATCCTAAGATTGGTTGACTGCAGCCCTCTACTCATCCCTATCTAATGCTAGTTCCCTTACCTTCTGGTATATCTTCCTCTATACTTCCTTCTGTATTTGGTCAATGAGCTTACTCCTTAGTCTTCCTCTGGGGACTTTTCCCTCTATTTTACCTTCAGTTATGTTCTTCACTAACCTATAATGCCTAAGGATGTGTCCAATCCATCTTGTTCTTCTTTTCTTTCTGATGTTCCATATGGTCCTTACCTCTTCTACTCTTCTGTACACTTCATTGTTTTTTATTATTTTTTCCATCCATTTTATCTTCAAGAAAAAAGTTAGGGTACTGGGTTGTAAATGGATCTTCTCATTTATCATTTTTGTGTGTTATTTTTTAAAAATCTCAATAAGTAATTCATTGCCTGTGGCTGTTTCATTTTGCTATGGACCTTATCAGGCAGAGCTTAAATACTCTTATATTGTGCCAATACAACTTCAGTCGATCCTTAGCGCTTCGATAAAACCGTATTGTATTTAATAATACAATTTCATGGACTGAAAATGTTGTTTTGGGAAAACGTCATTTCTTTTTTATTTTAGTGCTCTTTAAGTTCTTTGCCAAATATCTATCACTTCTCTGGAACCTTCCAGAACAGCGTAGGAACAATTAGCAGACGGTATCTTATATGGACTACTCTATGGGCACTAAGATGGTGAGAGAAATTATAGTCCTTACGAGGCGCCTATCTCAGGGTGGCATAGTCTTCTTTATTGACTTCAGATAAATTCAGTTAATCCAAAAACAGATAGGGTCGTGGTAGTCATAGCCTAAATTTTATATGGGTGTAATTTCCTTCGAAAAGCCAATCGATTTTGGTGTCTTTATGTATTGAGTGCTCTTTAGTGGCAAATGCATTGTACGAGGACAAGTCAATAAATAATTCGCAAAACTGGATTGAGGAAATAATAATAAGAGTGACTTCATGAAATAATTTTCACTTTTCTACATATTCAACCTGTACATTCAGACATTTATCTCGTATCTTTTCAAGTCCTTAATATCCAGCAGCAAAGAAGTCTGTGTTTACTGTCGCAGCCAACGAGTAGCCTCTTGGCCTACGGTGTCTTCAGTTTCTTAACGCCCGCCACTCATATGATTTTCTGAGTCTCGCCAGGGAGCAACCATAAAATCTCTATCAACAATGGATTTGTGTATCTTTATAATCACTTCTCATTATTACCATTTTTTTCTACCGTATAGCAACAGACATTAAGCGGCCAACATCGGACCCTTTAAATAATGTCCGCTTGTGGAGATACAGCTGGATGGAGGTCGAATTTACAATGATAATACGTGAAATTCATTCCAAAATAGCCGGTCTTTTGCACAAGTGACCGCTCGAGGGAGGGGGCCGCTGAGGGAAGTTCCACTGTATTACCTAATTACCGCCGGAGGAGAAGTCTAATGAGATAATAATTGAATTTGATTTTATATTGTTGCAGTAGTGCTTTGGTAATAAGAAGCAATGTTTTTCGCCGTCATCATCATAGTTCTTCAGCGAACCAGGTCACGGCAAGTCTCGCCTGCCTATTCATTCTCTCATAACCTGGAAAGCGTATACGCGTGAGGAATCTTTTCACGTCAAAACAGAGACGCCTAATGGAACGCTACCCCATAACCGTACGACGCGCGGAAGGTTGTTAACTTTCTGCTAGATCAAGAGCCGCGCGAATTAAAACGCTCGTTCGTTTTAAAAACTCGACACACACCTAGGAAGCCGAGACTTCCTCCTGGGGAACGAAGGGATGCCTCGGCGGGGAGGTGCGCCTCCTTATTTCTACAACAACAATCAGCGCGCCTTAACGAAGAAACCTCCCGTTAATCAAGGAAGCGTGAGAAAATGATTAATGAGCCCCAGCACGAAGACGAGAAAAGATGGGCGCGCAGGAAGACACTTAAGGCGGAGGGAGGGGAGGCTTTTTAAAAAGGGAAGACCGACAATCTCTTTGCCGGCGAAAATTCGCATATATCAATTCTCTCTGTCCCTCTTGTCTCCCTTCTCCACACCGCATCCTTCCTACCCCATTAGGTGGAAATGATAAAAAATGCGTATTTGAAAAAAAAAATGATTCGGGAATTTATTCCAGTGCTTCATTTTTAATTCCCCTCTTCATTTCTTCTGTAGTTAATTAAGAGGGAAGTTTTTAAAAAAATATGTGTATATCGGAGGGGTTTTGGGGATGGTTTGTAAGATGAAGGGGGAAGAGTATAGTATAGGGAGTTTGGGGACAGATGGAAACTTCTGGGCTGGGGACAGGGGAGGGGGGTTTTGGAGGAGTTTTCGCCTCCATCGTTGAGTGAAGCGTTTTGCCATCTCAGTCACGTCTCCCGCTATAGAGGAAGCGCTGGGAGTGGGATAATGGAGTGAGCTACGGGGGAATTGGTGGTGGAGGGAGAGAGAAGGGGGAGGGGTTTGTAAAAGGGGACGAAGTTGGTGTCGGGTTCTTTCAGCGTGGAGGGGGTGGCGAATGTGGTATTTGGCGAAGGTAACTTAAGGGTGAATAACTTAAGCGCGTAACTTTAGGAGGTGAATTTTGGTGGCCGAATGGTTGCTTGGGCGTTTCTGGATTGACCTATAAGAAAAAAAACGTAGAATATATTTATTTACTAGCTGTGTCTGGCATACGTTGCATTGCCTCTTTGTTATTTCTAAGTAGTCACTAATATACAAAGGAGAAACACTTACATGTACAAAATAAATAAATGAAAATGATTTTTTGCGTATTAAATTAAATTGAAACTAGTAAAGAAATTATCTTCGGCCTTGCCGAAGCTTATGTACCCTACGCCACTTTCAATTACTTTCAAATTTGTATAAAAAAATCCTGGTTTTGGTCCAATCCCACCCATTTTAGAACTGTGCCGTCTGTGGAATACTATAAGGCTTATAACCCAAATTTCAGCTCGATATCTCAATTTTACGGCAGTAATCGTGCGAAAAGGCAGACAGACTACATGGACTCGTAAGGTGATGCTGTTCATTTCTATATATACTTTTCCATACCTGCCACGCCCCCTTCAGTGCGTTACATTTCTACTTTCACAAAATGAATACCCTACCCACGTAGTGATTTAGGGTATAAAAAATGTATTCAAGTGCTTTGAGATACGATATTTGAGGTCCTACCGCCCTCTTAAAAAAAAAGAAAACAAAGATACCACTGAACTAATTTTTATTCTGCATACAAATAAATTTAATACATTTTAACACAAATTATGTCTTACTGATATGATTCTGATGCTCGCGGTATTATGTCTCATTGGTACGATTCTGATGCACGTGATTGAGCAACCCGTAAACGATCTGCTTCGTTGCTTGTTTATCGTTCCTCGCTTGTTTGAAAATCTCGCGTGCCAACACTCATTTGTTGAAACGAAACGTGTCGCACTCCACCACGGCACTTCTATCCTACTCCGTGCACTCCACAAATTGTAAAATGGATTTAATAATTCAGAAACCTTCCCTTCGAGGGCGCGCGCACAAAAACTCGCTTAAGTCTAATTGTAATCTGATGAATGGTATTAGAATGCATGGAAGACGAACTAACAATCATTCATTTTTATGTATTTGAAACATTTTTAGGACTTCCTTGTCACTCACGGATGACGGAGTGAAGTATACGTAATTAATAATAGGCGTTGAATTTTCAATATCTGAAATTATAATAGAAGCCACATAGATAGTACACAATTGATGACTTTTTAGAAATAAACCTTGAAATGCCCACAAATTTATTAATTCGCACAACGAATTTTAGCGTTTAAAGTTCCAGCATCAGATAATTGATGATGACGCTCTCAGCGTTGAAACGCTTTGCACGAACAAAGAACTGAGGGAGCATTTCATGGTTTCTTTCCTTCAACTTCATGATGATGCTCCACGAAATCTCGCCGGATATTGTTGAATTTATAAATATAATTAATGGCAACAAATATCGTTGATGACACCTACGCAAAACCATGCAACTAAACTTGTTTATGATGTGAGATCATACTAACGTTTATTAATTTAATCAAATTATAGACCTTTCAGAAGAATAATATCATACATGTCGTGTCAAATTAAACAATCATACATAGCTTAAAGACGATTTATATAAATTTCCAAACATTGCATTTAACAAATGATGTGGTACGAAGTCACTCGCACGGGTGCATATACACCGGGGTTGAAATTCGCTATTGAAAAAATCATTTGACTTGACCGGATTCGAACCCGAAATTCGCCTTGAAGGAAGATGGCTTGTTGGTGTAGCTGGCTAACACACCTGACCGGCAATTGGGAGATCCGGGTTCGAATCCCGGTTAAGTCAAATGATTTTTTCATCGCGAATTTCAACCCTGGTGTACGATTTATATAGTTCTATCTATAATATTAATGGAAATGTATATTTTTATACTGTGAGGTTGGTGAGTGAAGAATTGTTTTCTGGATGGAGAAATGATTGAGGGAAACCAGGAGTTTTCATTGGACCATTTTTTAACAAGAGGCGCTCTCGGGCTCATGGTTTACCTTCCTATCTGACGGACAGACCTCTGAACTTGAATTGCCGTTCATTGGACATCATAGCACGGATCGGTGTATCGCTGACAAATCTCCACCACTGCTGGTATTCGAGCCAAATCTCTCGGAACGGGATGCCAGTTGAGTGCCATAATTGGTTGGTGTGAAGATACTTAGTTTAAGTCTGAGCTTTAAGTAGCATTTACAAGTTCGACGCGGACGTATCGCGGAAGGTGGCTGGCCCGGTATTCGTGGGTCATTGAGTACGCTTTGGATATTTTGGGTGGTAGCCAAAAACAATGACTAAACTACATCAAATTTAAGCTTATATTTGTATTGGGTGGAGCCTCCTGCAATAATGAAAATGGTGAAAGAATAATAAGTTTTTGCGGCATTGTTGAAATGTATGACTTTGGTTTTTTGGTTCGGTATCAAAATTTAGTTGAAATGTGATTTGCGTTTTTCGGATCTTATACTCTTTGCGTCACTTTAATGGCCACTGTTATATTATGAAATATATTATTCCAAATTTATTAGCTAATATCTGCATGTGTAATCAATCTTTCACGAAGAAAACCGCGTGCCATAAGCCTACGTCTTCAAACAGCTTAGAATTGCCGACAAATCGTTTTAGTGAAATGTAATTTTCCACTTTTATCTGTGGAATCTGTTTAATTATTATTTAGATTAATCTGATTTCTGTAGAACTTTTCTTATCATAAGCACATTTGAAATGGAAATATGTCTGATATATAATGCGAAACCTTATATAAGAAGAACATAGCCACTTGATTTATCGAAACATCCATATTTTTGTCAATGAAAATTGAGTGAGTGGTGAGTACTTTTTTAAACATTGAAAAATCGACTACTCGATGAATTTAGTCGATGTAGCATCCCTACTGTAGATATCTGTTATAAGAACTCGTATGCAGAGTTAATCTGTTGGTATACGAAGCTATCACCAACCAACTTGCGGGAAACACCGAATATTGAAAGATGTCCCCTTGATTTTTTTATACGGTTTTAAATGTATTCTTTTGGCATGTACCTGCTTCAAATGCACGTGTGCCTCCAGTGCATCATATATCGTCGCTGTTGGAATTCGGAGAAAATAAATTTCTCTCGACCTTTCCTTCGTCCTACTCCGTCTTAATTTCCTCCTTCTTTCACCTTTCTGGTGGAAAAGGTGGAACTTCCTTTTATTTATTGGTCAGATGAGAGGATTTTCGTGTGAGAATGATACGGAGGTGGAAGAGGAAGGCCGCCAGAAATTGAGAAACTTTTTCTGGGGCAATAACCATTACCGTTTGATTGCCTTCCTAATGGGACGGTATAAATGATGCCTTATACCCCCTTGGCGTTGAGTAGTTCTTATTTCTGCTCCGTTCATAACTGCGTTAAACTAAAGTACATGAAAGCGGAGACGCTTCATTAGAGGGAAGGATGTTAACCCAGACCTCTCTCCTAGGTAAGGAACGTGAGAGTTTGGAGGAATTAGCCCCCTCTTTCCCGCCCTCTCTTACAAACATTTAAGACCGAATATGGATAGTACCTTTTGAGTTTCATCTTTTTTAAGTTCTCATTAAAAGTTAGCTGCATTTAAAAAGATTTCATGTATATCGAGCATCGGTACTGCCCTCATACCCCGGTGGAATCCGCCATATTTTCTTCGCACATCGTTTTAAAAACTAAAAACTTTTTTTACATTGTCTCCATGATTAATGGGTTATCTTTTTTAAAATGATCGAGTTGAATTTATGGCGCACTGGTAATATTAAGAGAGCAAACCGTCATAATGAAGTGTTATCATTCAAAAAGTTTTTACAAATTCGACAGATTTTGCACTGATATTTTCAAAATATATTTGCAGCTATTTCAGATAACCGCGACATGGCTCAGGAATGAAGTCAGTTTTCTCCGCGAGAGAATCATGTAACATTTTTCTGAGCCAATTTTTCTAGTCACTGGTCACATACAGCATTTTATTTCTTCCATTTAGTTAAAAATACAACTCAAAATCTATGACAACCAAATACACAGCATTGTTGTACATAATTAACATTCTTTTCATAAAAATGAATGAATATATGCAACACATTCAACATCAGTGTTGAAAAGCCTCAATGGATCATTTTACATATTTTATCTCTGCTATTTAATGCGTATAATTGTGGGGGAAAGAAATTGCTTTGCTCCAATACACATTTTAAGTGATGTATTTCGTCTTCTGTGTCATTTTAATGGTAGCGTTTAATGCAAGTGACTCGAGTGATTTTTAAGAAGATAATTATTTTACCAGAACTGAAAAAGTAAATTCTTTTGAGTGAGAAGCGTAATTTAAACCAGTGATTTATTTCCATCATTTGTACGTGGCTTTACTCCTCTTAGTTATTAGTTATTTATATCAATTAGTTGGTTAGCCTCTTGCTTGTAAGTTCTATTCGAATGAAAGGCCTCGCCTTCGACTCACCCAATTTTGAAGGCATATATCTTTATCATTTTATGAGACACTCATATATTTTCCGCCTTTATTCCTCTGTTATTTTATTTCCTTCCTACTCGTTATCACTTCTTACTAGTTGTGTAACCCTTAAAAATCCTTACTCGTTACTCGCTCGTTTCAAATTAGCGAATGAATAATATTTCGCGGTTCATTTTTGTTAGTGCCCAAAAAATGATTGCTCCTCGATCTGGCTTATCCACTGTCTGATTTCAATTGGGGCAGAGAACGTATTGTTGAACCAGCTCGTCTGCTAAAACATTTTGCTTAGTGCTGATGCGAAATGTTTTAACTTAAAAATTGGTTTTTGAGGATTTGACGGTGACTGCAGTTACCACTGTGTTGATTGTAATTCAAAATATTTTTCCAACCATGGTGTATGAAAGTGTATCTTTTCCCATATATTCTTAATGGTAGTTTTCTATACGTTACAGATTACGTTAAAAATACGTTAAGTCAGTAGAGATTGGAGTGCGGTCAGCCCCAATGGCCTGCAAAATCTTTCGTTAAGCCCATTTAATTCAGAGAACAAAATTTCCCAGTTTGAAACATCATTTTTTCTTAACTTACCGTGCGGTTTTTATTTTGTTTTTCACAAGAGTTTTGACTCTTAAGAACCACTGTGGATTCTCCATAATGTTTTGCAAAATACATTTTTGCTGTTGTTATCAACATATATACTAGAAAACTCTAGAAATAAAATATGGGTTAGATGATAGAACGTGCCTTTCAAATTCATGTTATCTTCTTGTCTTCTTTTCCTTTTGATAAATCTCAGATCTGTTTATTCAGAAGTGCTTTCTCCTACACCTGATCCAACTATCTCTCTTTCTCTTGGCTGGTCTTTCTGACGGACGGTAACCCTCTGGAATTCCGTGTCATGCAATCTTTGTAATCCTTGGGTCAGCCATTCTTTCCTAGTGTTCTCTCCAGATGCATTTTCTTGCTCTCATCGTTTTGCCCTAAGTTAAAGTATCTTCCAAATAGCAGGTTTCACAGCTCTCATCATTCCGTATTCTGTCTCGTAGTGTTTTTCCTCTAAATGGTCGCATTTCATTGGTTTTGAGAAGGTCCATAGTTCTGGTGGTCTCTGCTTGTGTTTTTATTCAATAAGTCATGATGGATCGGATGCATGTTTTATTAAGTCTGACTCTGCTTTCAATCAGCATTTTTTTATTACTCCGGACAGTACCTATCTCTCAAGCATCCATCGATAGCTGCCGCCATGGTTGTTTGCTGTTAAACTTCAATGTATAGATACTGCAGCCTGATGTATCCACACACAGATATTTAAACTTCATTACCTCATTACCTATTCTATTTATTTACCGTCAATGACTAGTTCATGCTAACAATGTTGTATAGATACTGTTAGGCGTTTGGTCTTTAAAAACTGATACTGCCATTGTAATATACTTCTTAGATCATTGGTGGAATCTGTACAACATTCGTTGCAGATGGTCCTTAGTTCATCTACATCTACTTATTACCCTGAAAGCCACCAAAAGGGTGTTTGGCAGAGGGTTACTTATCACCAACATGAACTACAGTGAAGAAATTTATTTTCACCAAGCACCACATTTTCGTTATACTACAGATGCTACAGAAGCGACTAAAATAATCTATAATGTAACTATATAAACTTGCCATGCACGGAACGTGGAAACATGGTGTTAGCACTACTCAGCAGATTTTGAAGCATGCATTAGGGTGCATAAGAATTATTCAGCTACACTACCTGTCAACTAATCTACTTCAGTCTTAACGCGGGCATTATGGTCTCTTATCGATCGCGGGAATAACGACATTATAAACCTTTCTGTTGTATAATCTATGTCCTTAATTTTATTCTCATGGTCTGATCTACCGTAGTATGTTGGAGTTCGTAGGATATTGAAAACTTCGTCTGCAAATGACTCATTTTTAAATTTACATAAAAAATCGAGTCTAATTTTTAATCGACGGTCTGAAAGTAATTCTGTTTTTAAGCCTATCTTATGAGGTTTCCAAACACTGGCAGCGTATTATAAGTGGGTTGTAATAATCCACATCCAGATTTTTTTACTTCATTACCTATTCTATTGGTCTATCATAAATGACCAGTTTTTACCAACAAGGTGGTCTGGATACTGTCATATTATACTTCTAATGTGCTAGATGGAATCTTACTACATTCGTTGAAGATGGTCTTCAGTTTCTCCAAGTACGATTACATCCTCAGCGGAGTATATTATATTTACGAGTTTTTCACCTATCCCGTTTCCTATACCTAGACTTTTACGTTCTTGCTTAAAAAACTTGGATGGGTATCGCTCAAAAACTTGGACGAAATGGATGGGAATCGCTTTCAGACCGTCGGTTGAAAATTAGGCTCAATCTTTTATGTAAATTTAAAACCGATATATTTATGGACGAAGTTTTCAATATCTTGCGAACTCCAACATAATAAGGTAGATCAGATCATGAAAATAAAATAAGAGAATTAGATTGTAGAACTGAAAGGTTTTAAATGTCGTTTTTCCCGCGATCGATTAGAAACAACAATGGCTGTCTTTTGGCTTTGAATTAGGCCAGTTGACAGGTAGTGTAGCTGAATAATTTATATGCCCCCTAATGCATGTTTCTAAATCCGCCGAGTAGTGCTAACACCATTTTTTGCATGGTCCTTGTATGACTCTTGTGGTACTTGTTGGTGAAAGTCGATTTCTTCAATGTAGTTCATATTGGTGATAAGTCACTCCCTTCCAAACACT